>CM070596.1:71077925-71417950 GCA_036346395.1 Hsuehochloa calcarea
CCGTACCTTCAAATGTACAAGCGCCATTTTACATTAATCAACAGCAGCAAAGTACAAGGCGAAAATATAATAGCATAACAATACGTGATGTGAGCTATTTATAAAATTTACCAGGGAGTATGTTCCCACTCCTGTCGACTGAATTCTTATCATTATGATTGTGTGCAAATAATCTAGTGTGGTGGCGTTTCTGAACCACAATGAAAGTCACCTTTGGTTGGTAATTTGCCTCCAGGGAGGCGCATGCCTGAGTGACACGGGTATCAGAATTTATTGGTAACATCCGGATATGAAAAAAAAGGATCTGGGATCTAGTAAATATTTACTTTTCGGATCGCATTGAGTTCATACAACAGAACTTGGTAAAATTGGCCTTCACTAACACCATCCCTGATAAAGGTAAATAAGATTGGGTTTAGTGAAAGCAGATAGCACAAGTCCTGGTGTCCTCTTATAGGGTACATACCTGTAAAATATTATTCGCTGGGGCTTCTCACCAGTTGATCTTTTGAAGGATATAAGTAGCTCCCTGCATTTTTTTGTGATATAATGAATTGCTTGTGATGTTCATAAGGAAAGAACTATTAAAATAAATGAGCAGCGTACCTAATCATGCCACCGCTAACTAATCCTCTCTGTGGATCCTGCCAAACTTTATACAAATCCTCTATCAACTCTTGCCTGTGCGCTTGAGCAGAAACTAACCCAGCATACTTCGTAACCTCGGGCCAATCTTGGGAGGCTACAACCTACACGACAACATAAAGTTTCTGGTTATCGAAATAAATAATAACCTTTACATAAAAAAGGTCAAGACTCATTAACAGGTAGTCAAGTACTAATATTCTACTCACAGCGGCAATTGAGGGACTGCTGTCCTCTCCAGGATGAGGATGGGTCACATCAGCACCAAAGATAATCGTAGGTCTGTCAGTGACCAGAGGAATACACCTTGACACTGCATCCACCAGTACAGTGTTCCTGCCCCCAGCCTTACAAAATTAAATGACGACAAATTCAGGAACACAGAAGAAATACTTAACTGCAAAGAAAAAAAAACAAAATTGGGGCACATTAACCTTAACATTTATCTTCAGAGCAAGATTTGCAAGAATTTGTTTGTTCATTTTGAACACCTGCTTCGTGCAACAGCATTGTGAAACTATTCCAAGATCTATTTCACACACACGCTTCAAATCACCTAACATACAGGGAGACAAATAATTTTAACAAAGAATATAATGTGCACAATAATAGTGAGAATCCAACAATAGTGCAGGAATCAATAGGAAGAACTAAAAGGATTGCAATTCTCAGATACCGTAAAGTGAGCCATTGTTATCAGGAAGTATTCCAATAAGCAAATCAAGTTCCCTGCGCTGGGGTCCAAGAACGATCATCGCATCATGGTACCTAGCTTTCAGAGCTTGCTCCACTTGATCAGGACGTGCATTTAGAGGTGGAAGAACAGGCTCCAGAGCAAAGTCCTAATATGATGACACATGATACTGTTACTGTTACTGTTGTAGATGACTAGATGAAGTACAAAGCCTACAATTCATGTTGATGCTTTTATATATGGATCTTGGTGTGCTTCCTTCATGCTGATATGTGAGTTTTGCAGGAAGCATGTCAAGAATACTTGCCATTCCTGAGGCTTGGCACATCAGAGCAAGTTCATGACAGAAACCACGAACAACACTTTCTTGCACATTACGGGCAAAATTGACACACGTCCAGATTCTGACTTTGCCACCATTTACCATTTTCTGAATACGAAAATGAAAAGGGATATTAAGGATTCACACAGAAGAGACAAATATATACATCTCTTTGATTGATGAAACTTAACAGTCAGTTATCTACAGCACTATTTTTCACTATTCATTTGTCTCATATTCAACAGGCAATAGGCATGCACAGTCTTCTGACTTATGTTTTGTAAAGCAAAGATGATACGAGTTTTGAAAATGTAAGGTACAAGTAGATCAGCACCAGGAGCAAGTGACGTCAGGCTTCCTAACTGAAACACTTATTTATCATATAGCTTGATAAATATCACAAAAGATATGGTGCAGGGCCCAAAAGGTGTGGTTATTGTAGCATAGGTGCTGTTGGCATGCACGATACTGTTTGCGCAGCAAGTTGCTTGGGCAAAAAATTTACTTAGGCTACATGTTATTATCTCTATCTTCAGTTGGTTTGTTTCCTTTTAGTGGGTATGTTTCCCTTTAGATTATTTCCTACTGTTGGAGATAGGGCTATTATAAATAGGGAGATAGTTGAGGCATGCATGAATTAAATAAAGAAAAAAAAGGTATCTAGCCTCCTATCCTTCTCTACTACCCCTCCCATTCTACCATGACCTTTGCACCCATAACAAAATATGAGTAAACTTTGTGGACGACAGAATGTTAATGTGGTTACCTTGTTCATCATATTCCACTGGCCAACTCTAGGTAAGCAATCCTTCTCTTTACCAGTCTCATTGTACTTAAGCTGCATTGAAAGAAAATACGACAGAAAGCATGTTTGTAAAGCTACAAGTTTACAGGGAAAGGAGCTTAAGGCATCCACTTTTGTGCCATATCCTCAGTAGTCAAAGCGAGGATGTCCCATTGGTTTAGCACACACATTGCTGAGGGCAGCACAAAGGGCACGGGAAAAAAACAAGTCGAAATTGACAAAAATGGGGTCAACCTACCCGTGGAGCTGGTAAAATCCGTGCCTCTACTGATGCCAGGTGATCGCTAATCTTAATGCCAAACTCTTTCGCATAAGGATCGTCCTGATAAGCATTAAGTTTAACCATCTGCATACCCAAGAAATAAGAGAGAGAGAGAGAGAGAGTTAATCATCTAAACTTACACAAACTATTGTAGAAACCCATAAGGAAAAAAAACAAATTTCGTGCCTGTTTTATATCACGCTCCCGATCACGTGGGTGCTGACAAGTCTCCTCCAAGAGAGCTCTTATCTGATTCTGGTTTAATCTCTTAGAGTATCTCTGTCCTTCCACTATTTTGCAGACCTGAATAAGTTCAATTATAATCAGTGCGTATCCAAATGAAAATAAAAGGTTAAACATGGAAAATTGGAAATGCGGTCATGGAGGGAAGCTGAAAAAAATCATTACGAAAAAGACAAGATAACACTGGTTCACCACTTGGCTAACCTCCATAGGCAAGTAATTTGGGCGCTGCTGATTGCCAACTTGAAGGCAAGGAAGGTAGGTGTGTTGGATGGCAAAGCCGTATGTCTCTTGAAAGTACTGTACAACTGACTTCATTGTACCCCCTTCATCAACAGGAAAACTGTGGGATGAAGAACAATGAATCTTTTTCAGGGAATATGGAAGTGACATCACAGGGCTTATTTGGTAAATGCATTCTAAAACAAGATGACAAACTTTCATACGTTAGCTCTCTGGTTGCCTGAATTGTCAGACCAGATATCCGGTACTTTCTCCGCATGTTGCCACGGTGAGTAACTTCCACCTTCACTCCTCTCAACGCCTTCTTGATCTAGGGTGTGAATACAACGGGAGCATAGAAATAAATTTTTTTTTTGAAATATATGTGCGTACTCACAGGAAGATCTTCAAAAAATTAAATGTCAACCAGGAAACGTAAAAAGGGTAGAAATTCCCATGGTGAAGTATTTAACTTCTTTTAAGGTATGAAAATTGCAGGTGTATACTTTATTTCAAAAGAACTTGTGCCAAACAAACACATGTTTGATAATACATCAGTACAGCAGTTTCGATATACAGTTTATCAAACAGTTCAGGTCAGGAAAATAGAGACTTAACTGATGTATTACATCGTTGCCCAAAGGGGCAACATCCAATATATAGAGTACATGCGAATATGGAACAGGCGACTCTAAGCCAAAAACAATACGGTCCTAAATATAGGGTAAATATAAGCCTAACATTATGTTCTTAACAAGCCCATGATATCACAGTCCCCACTCCCCACCCCCACCCCCCCCCCCACCAAAAAAAAAAAAATCTTTCCTCTTGCAAGGCATGGTGATGTAGAAAGTCCAACAATCCTCACATATTATAAAATAATTACTTTTTTTATTCTCAAGGCTAGATATTGTTAGAGATATAATGTGTTAGAGTAGGACTCTAGATATTATTTGGTTTCTTTATCTGTAACCTATACTTGTGTATATATACTGGCCCATTGGCCTCCTGATAATACAAGTTGCTATTCCTAACATGGTATTAGAGCCCTAGGGTTACCTCTCTCCCGAACGTGCAACTCGTCCTCTCCTCATCTGACCTAGCCGCCACCGTCGCTGGCTTGCCGCTTCAGTCGGCCTCCCTCTGAGTCTAGTCGCCCGCCGGCTTCCTCCACCGCGCTGGGCCGCCGTCGCCTCGCGACGAGCTGCGCAGAGCCACTGCCGGCTTCCTTCTCCGTCCGCGCCGGCCTCCGAATCACGGCAGTGCCGTCGTCATCTCCGCTGAGCCGCCGTCATCTTCTCCTGACGCCGCCGCAGAGATCTGAAGTTTTCTCGCGCGAGCCGCCGTCGTTGCCTCCGGACGCTCTTCGTAAGCCGCCGCCTCGAAGGCCGCTGCGTCGCTCTCGTCGTCGCCGCCTCAAAGGCCGACGCTGGCGAGGCGCTTCGGCCAGACTCGCGTGACGACGTCGCCGTTTGCCAGACGCCGCCGGACGCCGCCAGAAGCCGCGACCTCAAGGCCGATCGGCGGCGGTTGCGCTTCGGCCGTCCTCCGTGACGTCGTCGCCATTGCCTCCACAGCCCCGCCGCCGCCGCCCCGGCACCGGCCACCGCCGCTTCGGCACCGGCCGCCGCTTCACCAAGAAACGTCTCGAGAACTAGGGTTCCATGGTTTCTTTATAAACAAGCCGGCCGGCGTGGCGTTTTGAGTCGGGCCGAAAAGGCAAAACAGGCCCGGAAAAAAAACGTCAGTCTTACCGCCACGCCGTCCAGCGCCGCCTATTAGACTACGTTATCTTGGTCGCCGCGCCGTCCAGCGCCGCCTACCAATGGGCACCGCTTTCCTCGCCGCCTTGGTAATCTTCGATGGTGTTAATTACACCGACTTCGTGTCTCACATGCGCATCCACATGCGTGGTCTTCGTCTCTGGGGCATCCTCTCTGGCGATGTCACCTACCAGCCTAGCCCTACTCCTCCGACGGAGTTTACCTCACAGGCGGCGCCTCCGACGGTGACAAGGCTACTTGCCGAGGTGCCGGTCTTCTTGATGAGAAGATTGCCTCTGCCTACCAAGAGGCTCTGGATTCCTACATGGATCGATTAACTGCCTACACTCAGTGGTGTGACGACGACGCTCGAGCTGCTACTGTCCTCATCGCTAGTGTCCAGCCTCAGTTTTCTTCTGAGGTTGTGGGACTCCCTTCGGTTGTCCAGATGTGGACTCACCTCCGTCAGCGCTACGAACCCTCTGGAGATGCTCTCTACCTGTCAGTGGTTCGCCGGGAGCACTCTCTTCAGCAGGGTAATGCTACTGTTGACGCCTTCTACGCTCAGAGCTCTGCTGTCTGGCGTCAGCTGGACTCTCTTCGCACTGCTGGTTGTCGCTCCTGTTCGTGTTGCTTGGCTTTACGTGCCGACCTGGAGTTTCAGCGTATCTATGAGTTCCTTACTCGTCTGTGTCCTGAGTTCGAGCAGAGGCGTGCCCAGCTTCTTGCACGCCACCCTCGTGTTACTCTCTTGGAGGCTCTTACCGAGATACGCGCAGAGGAGACTCGCCCGAGTGGTCTTTGATGCGATGCCACTCCTCCGTGCTCGCTGCTCGTCCACTTGCTACACCGACTGCTCCACGTTTCAGTATACTGCCTCCTCCAGCGGCTGCCACAGGTGGTGGTGGCCGTCATCCATCTGGAGGTGGTCGTCCTCGCTACTCCTACTGCGACAAGGTTGGCCACATTGAGTCCCAGTGCTATAAGAAGCAGCGGCATCTTTCACGCCGCTCTTCTCCTAGCACTGGCACCGGTGCTTCTACATCGACGCGGTGATCGACTCCTTCGATAGCTCTCACCGAGCGAGGAGATAGCCGGACTTGACGATCGCTTGCCGCTTGTGTTCTCCTCGGCGAGTTACGCACATCGACTCTACGGGCCATGAGAAACCACCTTCTACACAGTCAGGTACCTCCCCATGGATTCTTGATTCAGGAGCATCTTTTCACATGACTTCTGATTCTTCAACTTTTGTCTTTTATTACGCCTCTTGATTCCCCTGTCAGTGTTCTTACTGCTGATGGTACCTCTCTTTCAGTCTCTGGTCGAGGACCTCTTAGCAACTCATCCTTTCATGTTCCTTCTGTTGCTTATGTTCCTCGCCTAACTATGCAGCTTCTTTCTGCTGGACAGATTACTGACCTTGGTTGTCGGGTCATTCTTGACTCTGACTCTTGTTGTATTCAGGACCGCCACACGGGGGCTCTGGTTGGTTCTGGCCATCGGCGCCTTGACTCTCAGCGTCTCTGGGAACTTGACTGGCTTAACCTTCCTTCCGCTACCACCGTCACCGCCAGTCTCTCCGCTTCTGCCACTCCGTCTACCAGCTCTTTCTAGCAGTGGCACCACCGTCTTGGTCATCTGTGTGGATCGCTACGTATCTTTAGATTGTCAGGGCTGTAAGTTAGGGAAACAGATTCAGCTTCCCTATTCTCATAGTGAGTCAGTATCTCAGCGTCCTTTTGATCTTGTTCATTCAGATGTTTGGGGTCCGACTCCCTTCCTTTCGAAAGGGGGACATCGATATTATATCATTTTTATAGATCACTTCTCTGTCACTTGGATATACTTTATGTCTTCTCGTAGTGAGGCTTTGTCTATCTATAAACAATTTGCCACTATGGTTCGCACACAGTTCTCCACTCCTATTCGAGTCTTTCGTGCTGACTCTGCTGGCGAGTACCTCTCTCATTACCTGCGCAACTTCCTTTGCCGAAAGGTGGCACTCGCCGCGATTCTCTTGTCCTGGTGCTCATGCTCAGAATGGTGTCGCTGAGCGCAAGCATCGTCACCTCCTTAAGACGGCTCGTACACTGATGATTGCCACCTCTATTCCACCTCACTTTTGGGCTGAGGCTGTTTCCACTGCCACCTATCTCGTCAACATCCAGCCCTCTTCTGCTCTTCAGAGTGAGATCTCGGTTAAGCGCCTCTGTGATCTTTCTCCAGACTACTCGCCTTCGCTCATTTGGTGCGTTTGCTACGTTCTCCTTGCACCTCGAGAACGCACCAAACTGACCGCTCAGTCTGTTGAGTGTGTTTTTATGGGATACAGTGCCGAGCACAAGGGCTATCGATGTTGGAATCCTGTTGGTCGATGAATGCAGATTTCTCGGTATGTGACTTTTGACGAGTCTAGTCCCTTCTACCCACGTCCTGCCTCTCCTTCGATTTCCTCTGTGGAGTCCCTATCTTTTTTGACCTTTCCAGATACATCCATCTCTATCTTGCCCTCGTCCATCCGTCCCACTGAGTCTCCACATATATCTCCTAAGGCCTCTCCGCCGTTGTCGCCTCCTGCTTCGTCGCCTGTGGCTCCTCAAGCTCCTCCCACTCTCTTTTACACTTGTCGACCTCATATTGAGGCTCTTCCAGATGAACCATCTTCTCCTGATGTTTCATCTTCTCCTGATGCTCATCTTCCTCTGATGGTCCATCATCTCCTCGCTACGGCCTCCGCGATCGTCGGTCGATTCGGCCTCCTGCCCGTTTTGGTCTTGCTGGTGCAGCTACCCATGAGCCCGTCTCCTACCAAGATGCTGTTACTCATCCTGAGTGGTAGCATGCTATGGCCGAGGAGATTGCTGCTCTCGAGCGTACTGGTACTTGGGATCTTGTTCCTTTTCCATCTCTCTCTCGTCCCATCACGTGTAAGTGGGTCTATAAGATTAAGACTCGCTCTGATGGCTCTCTTGAGCGCTATAATGCGCGTCTTGTTGCTCGTGGCTTTCAGCAGGAGCATGGTCGTGACTACGACGAGACTTTTACTCCTGTGGCCCACATGACCACTGTCCGCACTCTTCTTTCGGTGGCGTCTGTTCGCCATTGATCCGTTTCTCAGCTTGATATAAAGAATGCCTTTCTTAATGGCGAGTTGCGTGAGGTCGTCTACATGCATCCGCCACCTGGGTATTCTGTTCCTGAGGGTATGGTCTGTCGTCTTCGTCGCTCTCTCTATGGCCTTAAACAAGCTCCTCGTGCTTGGTTTGAGAGTTTCTCCTCTGTGGTCACTGCTGCTGGCTTCTCAGCTAGTGATCATGATCCTGCTCTTTTTGTCCACACTTTGTCTCGTGGTCGGACTCTTCTTCTTCTATATGCTGATGATATGATCACCACCGGAGATGATTCTGAGTACATTGCCTTTGTCAAGGCTCGTCTGAGTGAGCAGTTCCTTATGTCGGATCTTGGTCCTCTTCGTTACTTCCTTGGGATTGAGGTTACTTCCACTCCATATGGTTTCTTTATGTCCCAAGAGAAGTATATTCAGGATCTTCTTGATCGCGCTTCTCTCACTGATCAGCGTACTTTTGAGACTCCCATGGAGCTCAACGTTCATCTCCAGCCCTCTGATGGCGAGCCTCTTTCTGATCCGACTCGCTATCGTCATCTTGTTGGGAGTCTTGTCTACCTTGTTGTTACTCGTCCGGATATCACTTATCCAGTTCATGTTCTGAGTCAGTTCGTTTCCGCTCCCACTCAGGTCCATTACAGCCACCTTCTTCGAGTTCTGCGATACCTTCGTGGGACTTTCTCTCGTCGTCTCTTCTTTCCACGCTCCAGCTCGTTACAGCTTCAGGCTTATTCGGATGCTACTTGGGCGCCGATCCTCTCGATCGCGGTCTATCTCTGCTTGCTGTGTTTTTCTTGGTGGTTCTCTCATTGCCTGGAAGACGAAGAAACAGATTGCAATGTCCCGTTCGAGTGCAGAGGCTGAGTTGCGAGCTTTGGCTCTCTTGACAGCAGAGATTACTTGGCTACGATGGTTACTTGAGGATTTTGGTGTTTCTGTCACTACACCGACTCCTCTATTGTCGGACAGTACAGGTAAAGTGCTATCAGTATTGCCCGTGATCCTATGAAGCATGAGCTCACTAAGCATATTGGTGTTGATGCTTCCTTCATGAGGTCTTGTGTGCATGATCAGGTGATTGCTCTTCAGTATGTGCCTCAGAGCTTCAGATAGCGGATTTCTTCACGAAGGCCCAGACTCGAGCACAGCACGGCTTCTACCTTTTCAAACTCAGTGTTGTTGATCCACCATGAGTTTGAGGGGGGTGTTAGAGATATATATGATATATATGTGTTAGAGTAGGACTCTAGATATTATTTGGTTTCCTTTTCTGTAACCTGTACTTGTGTATATATACTGGCCCATTGGCCTCCTGATAATACAAGTTGCTATTCCTAACAGATATTATGAGACAGAATACTATGAAAGCCTCAAGCAACAAAATAAAACATAGCCCCAATTTGGACGAGACCACTCAATTGCACAGGTACACTTGTTGACTCATAAGTATCATACAGATAACATAGAATCAATTACATGTATAGCAAAAAAAAACTAACCTGTCATCAAGCCAATGTAGGTGCATCAAAGAAGAATTTTAAGTTTTGGAAAAGCAGGCATTGAACGTTATTTCAATTCAAGAAATCAGCATGTAGGTCTTAAAAGGAAAATTTAGTTTAGTAAGAACACCTTGACGCGTTCAGCGTCTGAGAGAGGCTTTGAATGAATGTCAGAATTCAATAGTTGCGCGACAAAATCAATTACAGGTAACGGCTCAATGAAAGCCGTCGTTGACATATCTGGAAAAGCACAAAAGGAAAAATTCAGGCGAAACAAATGCATTTCATCACAAATGGAACAGACAAGTTTAACGTAGATATGACAAAAGAACATGAATTATGTTCAGTAAAATGTCTAGGGGTGTGTGTGTGTGAGAAGGGATCAAATAACTGGTACCGGACCGAATCCCGCCAGGGGGGCCAGCCGGTTACCGGTTTTCCCCGAAAAAACCCGGTTGAATTTCGTTTGAATTTGCTTAAAAACCAACAAAAATTTAAAATTTGAACTTACAAAACCCGGGAAAACCGGCCGGGATTTTGGACCCCGGACCCCGGCCGGGAATTTTTTCTATGTGTGTGTGTGTGAGAGAGAGAGAGAGAGACTTTACCAATATTCAGTGACAAGCCCATCTGAGTAGGTCGAATGCTTTGGTAAAATCCACGCCAGCTTTCTAATCCCTCACCAAGGGGTCGCCTCCTGCCCAAGTCAGGTGAAAAGAACGATCGTCCAAATGGCGCATATCTGTGAGAAACCAATTTGAGAAATTTCAAGGTCCATTTCTTAAAAATGGCTGCTGTTAATTATAACTGGTACCAGAATGTCATTGCTACCTTGCCGAAGGCAGCTCTCGCAGCACAATATCAAGAACTTGTAATGCTTCTTGAGGAGCTTCTGCATGCCTCCCAGCTAAAAACAACTCAAGGCGGTGAAGGTCGGCCCGTGCAGCAAATTTAATTACTACCTTAAAATTCCTGTGTACTCAAAAGAAAGTAAATAATTCAGGAACAAAGAAAACATAACGAAGCTATTGCACAACCGGGGAAAACATATTGATGAGAAAACGTTGAGTAACAGACCTCTCAAAACCAGAGCCATCATCATCAACAACTAAAGTGATCTGAAACTCCTGTGAAGTAAAAGGCAATGGACCGGCTGTGTATAAGCTCTTCCTACCATCGTAGGCTGGCAGCCTCCCACCCAAATAAGATGCCTTATACAAATTTACCAGCTGATTGATCACAGCTCTGCTAACAATACGCGATGTAACTTCCGGAGTGATTGAGACCTGTGCAAAATCATATTATGGCACAGAACTTTCGCGAGACAGGACAAAACATGTAGGTCACAAGATAGTGCTGTTAGGAAGAAAAAAAAAACAACGCACATCATACTGGTGAAGATCCTTGTTTGGCAGCTCGGCAAAGAAATGATTGGCCTTCACTAAACACCTGGTGCCAATGCTACCCTTCCCTGGGCGCAGAGGAAACCTAATTGACTTGCTTGACGATGGAATTGCAGGCACAACCTCCTGGCTCGTGCTAGCCTCAGCATGCACTGCCACTTCTTTGTGCTGCTCTGGAAACTCGACAAGCAGAGCCGCTGGTGGTGGCTCTGAAGGGCCTGCCTGCATTGGTGAAGCTTGAGGAAGCTCATGTGGAGCTTCCATTGCTTGGCGCAGCTCGGGAGCTAGAGGGCTGGATGATCCGGTGGCAGGCGGGCCAGCCCCACGCCCACTTCTACCACCAACACCGGAATATTGTTGTGGCCGTGTTCCACCACGGGCCTGTCCCAAACCTGAATACTCTCCAGCACGACCCCTTGGCTGCTGCTGCTGTGGGGCCTCACCGCCACGAGATGGGCGTGGACCACCTCGCCCCTGGTTCCCTCCACGACCTCCTTGCAGTGCCTGTTGAGCATATGGGCCACCATGAAGACGACCACCCCTCCCTGAGCCTCCTCTTCCACCAGGCTCCGCAGCCTGTGAGCCTTCACTAGTACCAGGATGCTGTCTTGCCCTCCTTGACCCCATGCCAGGGGCTGCAAAAGATGAGGACAAGCTGTATAAAGCATCTGAAGCACAGACTTGTTCCGTATGCTATGAACGTGAGGCAAGCACAGTGTGAGTGAATAATAAAAAAAATCTGAAACAGACTGAGTGAATTCTTTGCTCACAAGTCACAAGTATGTAAAACTCAAACCATTCGTAAAACCAGTGAACAATTCTAGGAGCAGTTGACAAACAAGAACCAAGACATATTAATAGAAGGCAACCGATTACTCACTCTGCTTGCTATACCAGTGATCATAACTACGTCGCCACACAGCCATAATGCAGGCAACAGATAACTTGATACGGTAAGAGGGTCAAAAAGAAAAGACTTTTTAAAAAAAAAAAAAAAAAAGTGGCTGAGGCTGAGGCTGAGGCTGAGGCTGGCTGGCAACAACTCAGGAAGAAGAATAGCTAGACGCATCTTGCGCTCCAAGTATGTCATCATGATAAACCTCATCAGACTAACGATGTCACTGCGCGCGCGCGCATGTAAAAAAGGTGGCCGAGAAAACCTGTGGACAAGAAAAATCCCCCAAAAAATCGTCCTTTCTCAGGGGAAATAAAAGTGTTCACCGAAAAGATGGAGTCTTGTTTACACTAGGAGGGAGGGAAGGAAGGAAGCCTAAACAAAAGGAGGGTTAGACCGAAGGAAGCGAGGGGAAGGGAAACTGAAGCCGTCGGTTTTCATTGCTTGTAAGGTCCAGTTCCAGCCTCCAGAGAGTAGAAACAAAGAAGAGTGGATTAAATAAAGGTCAGGGGGGCATGTAAGGTTGCGCATCTGAAAGGTCTCCTATCCTACTACTGGATGGATTACTGGGGTAGTAAGTAGCAACAAGACCCATTAAATCCGTAGCTAAGCTCCCATGCATATAATTACGAAAGAAAGATAAGGGAGGGGACGCGCTGCCTAAAATCAAATCCCGGAAAAACAAGGCATAGAAAGATGAAGAAGCGAATCAAGTAGTAAGTCGGGAATTAAGCGAGCGAGCGAACGGCCGGAACGGGGAAGAGGAAGAAGAAGAAGAAGAAGAAGAAGGAAAGACAGGAAGAAATCGGGGAGGGAGGGAGGGACTAGGGAGGCGATTGATTACCTTAATAATTAGTGAGTTGAGTTGAGCTGAGGCTGAGCCGCGGGGTTTCTTGCTGCACCAGCAGTAGTAACAAACTGTAGGTAGGTAGGAAGGGGAGGAAGTAAGTAGCAGGAATGGCAAGAGGGGAAGGGAAGAAGAAGAAGAAGAAGGAAAGATCGAGAGCGCTCCTGTCACCGACAGACCGAGTGAGTGGCCTGTGGGACCCCCGGCCACTCTCCTCCCTCTTCCAAGCTCGCCTCGCTCCTTCCTTGGATTCCCCTCTCTTCCCTCCGTCACGTGTCCCATCACCGCGGTGTATTCGTGCACTAAAATTTCATTGGCTATTTTTTTTGCTATTTCATGTTAAAAAAACACACTAAAAACTCTTTGACTCCACCACGTAAACAAATGATTTGATCCCCTCCCCTCCCGGTAGTAAGATTGAAGGGGGGCAGGGCAATTAACAAATGACTTAATATCCATCCGAACATGCATGTAAACAGCAAGTATAATCAGGAGGATTTGCAATTTCCATCCATCCTGGCCTCTGGTTTGGATCCCCATCCGTTGATGTTTTTCCGGATGGAACCAAACCCTGGGGCCGTAGGTGGCACGTTCTCCAGCCTTGGCCCCACGTGTCAGCTAGTGAAACATGTGGGCCCGGAGCTTGGCACAGGGATCTGGTCCTGACCGGCGGCCCGAGGGCAGTGATGAGTTGGCTCTGATTCTCTCTCCTCCACCTGGTCTCACCCTAGTACCCTAACACAACACAGAGGTTCGTGTTTTAGCTCCTATCCTATCCTATCCTATCGTATCCTGTCCATCCAATTACTTTACCCACCTGACCTGGCTCCGTTAAAACAGAGAAGAAGGTGCCGCTCTCACACAGACAACACTTTTCTTCTCCGCCTCATTTGCCTTCTCTTTTCTCTCCAAAACCTACTTTTGGCTGGCTTGGCCGGCCGCATGCTTTTCTTTCTTTTCGTGCATCAAACTGCACCGGCCACTAGAATCTGCTTTATATATATATATATATATATATATATATATATATATATATCAGATTAAATAATTTACCTTGGCACTATACTAGTTAGTCTCAGTACACAAGAGATTTGAGCCGGCAAAAAAAAAAAGAGAAGTGATAATGCGCGTCGGAAAGAAACAGAATAACCTGATATATATAATTGATTAATGCTCATCCATGTCACTAGCATCAGCGGCAGTGACTAGCTGCATCAATGTCAACCCCAAAAAAAAAACAAAAAATAAATGCAAGCTAGCTTTTGATGCCGCTGCTGTCATGCATACATTGGCCGGCTATTTGGCTTAATTTGTGGTGTGCCACTGAGGAGGAATTAAACAGCAAAGTCAATAATATATCCAATCTCAAGTAACCCATGCGATGATGCCATCGACGATGTGCAGAGCATTCCGTCCCTTCACTTTTTTTTTGTGCTCCTCCGCTTCCCCAAAGTAGAAGAGAACGAGGGGGGAGAGAGAGAAAAATGAACTAGGTGCAGAAGCACCAAATAGTAAAGGTGTGCTTAGTTATCTGCATATTTTTAATCTGATTCGTATGAGCCATTTAAGCTAAACCTAGTTAGATTAAGTGGATACAATAGTGAGTTATTTGGTTATTTGTTTACGTTTGGTCAGATTGTGCTGAGATGTTGTTTGGTTGATTGCATCAGGACAGTGAATGCATGGTTGGATGCAATGTTATGTTGTTTAGTTGTCTACGTGTGGCACAGTGTGCCCACCTTTTCTAGCGACAGCACTACGAGGACAGGGGATCAAAAGCGGGGATGCTCCGGTAGAGTAGATGTAACATCCCAAAATTGGTTTGTGTTTCAAATGTATTAAAAATGAGGAGAAATTAAAACTTTTTCTCTGATCTTGATTTTTGTAATCAGTTCCATAATTTTTGTAAAGGGATTATGGGAAATCAAAAATCAAATTGCCATTTGGACACCACCACAAATCTCCCTCATGAAAATCTTGTGCCCAACCCCGAAAATAATTTTCATTGAACCTAGGAGTGATGTTTAACACCTCGTAATTATTTCATAATTTTCAGAAATTATTGGATAATTTTGAGGCAAGTCAAACATTAGTCAAACTCTAAAATAGCCTTCGGAATTTTTAGAGAAAATGCAGTGCATAAAAGTCTCTGAAAATTTTATATAAGGTTTCTTCTTACATCAAGAAGCTCAGTTAAAATTTCATAATTTTTGGAGTTTGTTTGCTATTCCGTATAATTCCTCAAAGATCGCTTATTCAAATTCAAACCCTAACCGGTTTTCACTGCTTGGTTCGATCGGACTCGGGCTCGAGCCACTTGACTCGGCCCATCAACTAATCGCACCGGCCTTGATCGATCGGCGCGGCGCAGCGTCGTTGGATCGGCATCAAGCGGCCCACGATCGCGTGAACGTTCGGACCATCCGAGCGCCGATCCATATAAACCGTTGGATTCTAAATCAAGGGCTCGATTCGCGTGAACGTTCGGACCGTCCAACGCCTCGCGCAATGTGAACCGTAGGATCCAAATCAACGGCTCGAGTTAAAATGGACGCCAAACCGTTCTAATCACCCGTTGCTTTTGAACCGTCCGATTTCAATCCAACGGTGGAAAAGTCATCTCCTTCCTCGTCCGAGCGGCGCGGTGAGTCAAGCAATGGCGTGAGCAGAGGAGAAGCGCCATGTGCGATCGCCTCTGTGGTCACCTTTAAACGGCTAGCTCGGCGCATTAAATGCCCGTCGTGCTCCTCCTCGTGGGTCCATTGTTCAACCGCTCCCGTCGCTCTCAAAGGCTCTCATGGCGAGTTGACCCGAGAGGGTTATTGCTGCTGCTCACCGCCATTCCCGCTATATAAGCTCCTCTGGTCCTTCCATTGAAGCCTTTCAAACCCTCTCAAGCTCCAAAGACACTCTCTTGTGTTTGCTTGAGCTCAAAAGTTTGAAACCTTCATTGTCGCCATTCTTAGAGCTTCAAGCTCTTGGTGAAGCGGTACCACTGGGCTTCATTCATTTCAGTCTTGCTCCTCTGGTTCCTCTCACCTCGGTGATCTTTAACTCTCACTCAATTTGGGTTTTGGCCGCAGGGAGCAGCTTGATTTCGGATTGCCCCCTTTTCGGCAGAAACCGCCATTCTTCTTCGTTGAGGTGAATCAACCCTTCTTTGTGCCTTCTTTGGACTCGGTACCCCCTTATTAGTCCCTAGTTGCTTGGCACCCGCTTGCTTGGACCGCGCAGGCTCATTTGCTATTTTCGCTTTTGACCGTTTCGGTCATCCTCATCATCTTGGCTTGCCGACGTTCTAGAGCGCCACAATGAAATTGTTGGTTCCTTTGGGTGCGCGAGTTTGTTAGCAACTCATTTTAGGCCTTTGCTCGCACCGCTGTGACTGAAGTCGCCGTGGAGCCGTTCTTTCCGGCCATTTTGTCGGACGAGAACAGGCTAACGTTTGGCGTAGGTCATTGTGGACCGTTGGATCCCGATCAACGGTCCCGATTTGAGTGAACGTTCGGACCGTCCGAAAGGTTCGATCCGTGTGGACCGTTGGATCCAAGATCAACGTGCAGATCGAATGAATGTTGGACCGCCCAACGCCCCGATCGACGTGAACCGTTGGATCCGGATCCAACGGTGAGCGTTTGGGGTTTGTGAATCCCACGCAGCGTTAAGCGGCTGGGACGCGACCGTCGGATCCACGATCGACGCCTCGCTCGCCACGCCATTTCAAAATTCGCTTTCCGAAAGGATTTATTTATCAACCGAAAAATATGATAACTTGTAAATTGCATAACTAATTCATTTCAAATCCTTTTCGGTTGATTCAAATTTTGTTGGTTATGTTTTAACTCATCTTTAAGTTAAAAATGTTTCCAAACCTCAGATAGCTCCGAAAGTTGTGCTAATGAATAGTAGTATTTTTATTTATAAAAGTCGACCAAAATTGTTTTGATCATATCTTTGGCATTAAGAATCCAAATCAATTGGTTCTTGTTGCTAAATTCATTATAAATCAAGACCTTGCTACTGTAAAAATTTTAGAATTTTTGGAGAGAGTTTCTTGTTGGGTCTTTGTATTTTGTTCGTTCTTATCGGTTGCTTTTGCTCTCTCGTTAGGATCCAAGAGCACATTCATAATCTTGTTGATCCACAAGAACACCTTGACTCACGACAAGCGTGCAAGATATTTGATCATAAATGTCCCAAGACTTTCAAAGTCTAATATCTTGTTTACAAATTACATGTATGCATTGCTTTTGTGTCCAATTATTTTTGCCTGTTTAGAGGTAGCTATTCCTAATGCATTGTTGCCATTAAAATGTTATCCCCGCCACAACCATAAGTTATTAATATCATTTGGTGGATTAGAGCCGGTGATTTAATTATGCTCTTTCTTGTCTTTGCGATGTCATGCTTAGAAATGCTTAGCTACTAGGTAGAATTGGGCGGTTATCGACTTAGTCGATGACCTTGATCACACAAATCATTTTGTTTATTTTGGTTCAAGAACTTATGCTTTAGTTTTGTAAAACCGAAAATGAAACAAAATGATTTGACTTGGGCACAATGGCATGTTGGTGTGATTGTTGGGTGTGACAAGGAAAGGTGCCTGTGTCCCTAAGGACCGAAAATGTTGCTTGCGCCATTGATCCAAGTACTTTTGCGCACTAACCACATGAGGTTATATGGGACCCTCTTGACCTAGTACTTTGGCGTGGGTTATCTCCGAGTCGCAGGAGGGGTTGTGTGTGTTGTGTGAAACATGATATGTGTTCTCGGTGTTCTTGTGTTGGGTGTGCGGTGGTGGAGATTAGGGTAGGCTCTCCGCCTCGAGGAGCGTCGTAGTTGTCCAAGGCTTTACCGGGAAGGGTAGTTGACCGAGGCTTTACGATGACTCGACACAACGTATGGGTTTCTATCCATACGGTGGCTCGTGAATAATTCACAATATTGGAAAGGTCTCAGAGGACTTAGCCGTGTTAAGCATACCTAAGGAAGTGTGCTTAATAGCTTGGCAAAAGGCGATCGGCATGTGGGTAAGTTGGTACACCCGCAGGATAAAACTATTCGAATAGCCTCGTCCTAGGTTATGGACACGCTTGGTGATTTCAAGATCTAGACTTCAACAACTGCTTTTGTTTTAAAAATTAAAATTTGATATGGTTGGCATGAATGGGTAATTCATGCTATTGTGGTGGCTATTGGTTTGGTCACTTCGGGACTGCTTTTATCGTTGTTGATACTTGATTACTCTGCTTTTATCAAATAAAATCAGATTGCAAAATTGCTTTCAATCTATTACATTATTGCAAATAAAACTTGCTTTATGCTTAAAAATTTGAGTCCTAACTCGCTCCACTTAAATAAGCTTGCATGTAGTTATTGCATAGATCATTATCATTCTTATATATCTTGCGAGTACATTCAAAGTACTCACCCGCTTTCTTCGGGTCGCTTTTGCTTTGAGAGGAAGAAGGTGAGCCCCAAGGGCCTCACTTTGCGAAGTTGTCTTGTGGATTCGACGACTAGCTCGGCGGTCCGCTTCGGTTGCCTTGTGGGTTAAAGGCACACCGATTGGCTCTTTTGTTTATAGCCATCTTATGGCACTTTTGCTTCACTGCTTAATTATTGTTGTCTCTTTTATTAATGGCCAGTTGGCCTCTCTTTGTAACTATCCTTTATTAATGTTAATCTGCTTACATTTTGCTTTGGTTCTATGTGAATGAATGGAATTGATGCATGAACTTTGTAAAGAGGTGTGTATCTTGCATTTACGGGAAGTATACATGTCTCGAGTCTCGGATTATCTGCTTTGTGATGCTAGGGCCAAGCGGTTGGTGAAGCATTACAAGTCTGATAAAGGGGTCTCACAAAGGTTTAGTATCGAGCCATACCGACCGTAGTAACCCAAGTTGGTCGCCTTTAGGATATTTTGAAAACTTAATTTCAAAGTATCAAATGATTTTGAAAGCTTAAGGACTTCTCATTTTATTCCTTACCTATCTTAGCTTTCTCCTCTCATCTTACTCTAATTTGAGTTTTGAAAATTGTTTACCTCTCCTTTTCAAAGATAGTGTTATCGATTAAATGGGTTTTGGGAACCACCGAGTTTGGCAAATTGAAGAGCTTAGGGTTTTGAAGTTTTCGGATCAAGATTTTACTAGAGGCTTGATGCGAATCGACCACACGCTTCAATTTCAGACAAAGAAGCTCAATGGTTTCGATAGGACCACCGAGCTTGGCAAATTGAAGTGTGCGGTTTTGAAGTTTCTAGAATGGAAGACTTCTACCGAAGCTTGATGCTAAATCGCTACAAAGAACCTCAATTTCCGGACAAGAAGCTCGATGGTTTCTAATGGGTAGAAAATGAGAGGATAATCAACTAAAACTTGTGGGGTTAAAAAGGGTAAGATGTGATACTAGTTAGCTATGTATCTAACACTATTTTCACGATTTAGTCTTGATCTTAAGTGGTGCTAGATCTTACCTTGACCTTCCGATTTTTATCTCCTCAAACAATTACTCGCTCATTCAATACAAAGTTAGTTGCATTGGGAGTTGAGCTTTGGTTTTATGATTCCTTGCCGCTTTTGGAGTCTTTTGTAAACCCGCCTAAGTTTATACACATATTGGTTTTGGCTTTCTGTTAGGGTGATCTTCCATTCCCTAGTCGCTAGCTTTTCGCTTTCTTCGGCTTTTAATCTTTGAGTCTAGTTTTAACCAAAGTTTCTTGTAACAGGATGGCCGGACGCACTCAGTAGCGCCAAGGCGATCCACCGTCGACGAGGATCTCCTCCTCCTCCGACCATGGCCGAGGTCCTTCTTCGATCGAGCGCAACGTGCAGAGGACAGGAGGGTTCTTCGACGCCATTGCGCCGCGAACACTTCCGCCCTTACCAAAGGCTTCGTGATCCGGGCAAGGAGTGGTCATCACCGCGTGGGGACTCGCGGAGTTTCTTCGCACTCAACCCCACGCTCTCCGTGTCCGAGGACCGCTGACGCAGACGATTGGCTTCGCCTCGTTGAGCGCAAGCCGATAGCGCATGGCGGGAGCACGAGAAGGCGCTATTCGTGATCGCACGGTGGAGGGTGCGCTTTGGCTTAGTGGGAGGGCTTTTCGCCATGCTGACTGACGGCACACCGCCACTTGGGAGGAGTTTCGTCATCGCTTCCGTCGAGTCACATTCCTTCCGCTTGATGAAGTCAAGAAGAAGGAATTTTATCGCCGAGCAAGGGCGTCATTCACCACGAGTACTTACGAGTTTAACCATTTGGCTCGTTATGCTCCGGAGGAGGTGGCCACTGATGAGGCCAAGCAAGAGAAGTTCAAGGATGGTTTGTCTGAGGAGCTGCAGGACAAGCTATCCATCCTTGACTTTCCGGATTTCCAGGCCTTGGTGGACAAGGCCATCGTTGCTGAGCACGCGGGGAGAGCACTTGTGGATTCCCGCAGCGCAAGTGGAGGCCCACAAGTCGCCAGCAGCGCGCTCTTTCCGCTCGTGTTGGGCGCCTCCGGTCCCGTCTTGACCTTCAAGACTTCGAGGTCGCCAAGACTGCCTCGCCCTTCGCAGCCGTGCCCCAATCACGCACTGCGAGTCGGCCAGAGGCCTCCGCGACAGTGCGGATGTCACCGCTTCTTACGCCACGACAAGGGGCATTATGCAAATAATTGCCCCAAGAAGACAGGAGCACCCTCGCCCTAATGGAGAACGGGCAAGGAGGTGGTTCTTTGCAGACCAGGAAGATAGTCCCTACTACCCAAGGCGTGGGTAGTGGTCGCGTCAACCTCATCTCGTGCAGAGGAGGCACAGGAGGCGCCCGACGCCGTCCGGGTACCCTTCTGTCTAACTCTTGTCCTGCCATCGCTTTGTTTGATTCAGAGCATCTCATTCTTTTGTTTCGAGTCTTTTTGTGCTTTTAGTGAGCTCCCTTTACTCCATTGTTGGTCCCGTTGCTCATTCGCTCTCCCGGTTCGGAGTTAAGAGTCAATCTGAGTGTAGGGATGTTCCAATTGAGATCGAGGGTGAGATTCTTCGCGAATCTTATCCTCCTCCATTCGACAAGTCTAGATGTAATTCTTGGCATGGATTGGTTGTCTCAAAGATAAGGGACACATCGATTGTGCCCGAAGTGCGTCTCTCTATCTAGTCCTTCGGCGAGCGGGTTCGCTACCAAGCCGCTAGGTCCGCATCTTTTCGCGCTTGAAGCGAAGCCCGCTCGATATTGGTGAAGTCCCGACAGTTCGTGATTTCGTCGATGTCTTTCCCAAGAACTTCGAGGATGCCACCATTCGAGACCTCGAGTTTGTCATTGAGTTGGTTCCCTGCATCGCCCGATTTCAAAGAGGCACTATCGGATGCCACCGAACGAGTTGGTGGAATTGAAGAAGCAATCGAGTGAGTGCAAGAAAAGGTTTCATCCGCCTAGCTCATCTCCGTGGGGTTGTCCGCAATCTTCGTAAAGAAGAAGGACAATACTTTGCGCATGTGCGTTGATTACCGTCCGCTTAATGAGGTAATTCAGAAAGAACAAGTATCCATTGCCCCGCATTGATGATCTCTTTGATCAATTAACCGGAGCTCGAGTATTCTCCAAGATTGATTTGAGAATGGGATATCATCAAGTTCGGATACGACCGAGGATATTCCAAAGACTCGCTTTCTACTCGTTACGGCTTGTATGAGTATACCGTCATGTCATTTGGCTTAACCAATGCTCCCGCCTTGTTCATGAACCTCATGAATTCGGTATTCATGGAGTATTTGGATAAGTTTGTCGTGGTCTTCATCGATGATATTCTTATCTATTCTAAGAACGATGAGGAACATGATGAGCATCTGAGGCTCGTGTTAGGCAAGCTTCGTGAGCACCAGCTGTATGCCAAGTTGACAAGTCGCGATTCGTTGAAGGAAGTGGCCTTCTTGGGTCATGTTCTTTCAAAGGCGAGGCGAGCCGCTGACCCTAGCAAGGTCGCGATGTTCTTTCATGGTTCACCTACTTGATGGAACCGGCGCGGAGTTTTCTTGGTTTAGCGGGATATTATCGCCGCTTTATCGAGAACTTCTCCAAGATCGCGGCCGGCGACGGAGTTGCTCAAGAAGGACAAGAAGTTCTTGTGGTCCGATGCTTGTGAGGAAAGCTTCCAAGTACTCAAGAAGCGTTTGACCACCGCTCCCGTCCTTGTTCTTCCCGATATTCATCGAAGTTTCGATATCTTTTGCGATGCTTCTCGTCGAGGACTCGGTTGTGTCCTTATGCAAGAAGGCAAGGTAGTGGCCTATGCATCAAGGCAATTGAGACCTCATGAACTCAACTACCCTACCCATGACTTGGAATTGGTGCTTTGTGATTCATGCACTTAAGATTTGGCGACATTACCTAATCCAGAATCGCTAGAAGTGTATTCGATCACAAAAGCCTAAAGTATTTGTTCACCCAACCAGATCTGAACCTCGTGCAAAAGAGATGGTTGGAGTTGGTCAAAGATTATGACATGGGTATTCACTACCATCCGGGCAAGGCTAATGTCGTTGCCGGCGCGCGACCGCAGAGCGCATTGCAATGCCTTGTTGCTCCAAGGATGTCAACCCACCCTTCCGAGGAATTTGACGCCTCAACTTAGGTTTGGTTGAGCGTGGTTCCTCACGCCTTGGTTGTGCAACCAACCTTGGTAGATCGGATTAAGCTCGCTCAAAGAATCGGATCTTTGGAATAAGCCGCATCAAGGAAAATGTCAAGAACGGAACGACCAAGTGCTTCTCGAGGATGAGCATGGTGTTGTAAGGTTCGGCAATACTTTGTGGTTCCAAAGGACATGGAGCTGCGGATTTGATTCTCCGCGAGGCCCATGATTCGCCTTTATCTATCCACCGGGGCCACAAAGATGTATCAAGATCTCCGTCGAGATTTTGGTGGACCCGAATGAAGAGGGAGATTGCGGTTCGTTCTTCGAGCGCGACGTGTGTCGTCGTGTCAAGGCCGAGCATCGGCGTCCAAAGCAGTTTGCTTCACCTTTGCCTATTCCGAATGGAAGTGGGATTCGATCGGATGGACTTCATCACCGGTGCGCCACGCCACAAAAGGGGAATGATGCCATCTGGGTAATTATTGATCGATTAACCAAAGTGGCACATTTTCTTCCGGTCAAGACCAAGCTTCGTGCCGATCGTCTAGCTGAGCTCTACGTCTCCAGGATTGTGAGCTTGCATGGGGTACCAAAGACGATCATTTCTGATCGTGGTTCACTATTTACCTCCCGGTTTTGGCGTGGTCTGCAAGAAGCTATGGGCACTCGTCTTTCTTTCGATTCAAAGATATCATCCTCAAACCGATGGCCGACCAAAGAGTCAACCAAGTGTTGGAGGACATGCTCCGTGCTTGTGTCCTCTCCTATGGAAAGAACTGGGAGAAGTGCTTGCCATTTGCCGAGTTTTCCTACAACAACAGCTTTCAGGCCAGTCTTGGCATGTCACCCTTCGAGGCCTTATACGGGAGAAAGTGCGAACCCCGTTGAATTGGTCTGAGACAGGCGAAAGACCTTTCTTTGGCCCGACTCGATTAATGAGGCCGAGAGTCAAGTCCAAATTTATTCGTGATCGTTTGCGCTTGTACTCAATCCGAGCAAAAGAGCTATGCGGATCGCCGTCGTCGTGAGTTGAGCTTTGAGCCTAATGATTTTGTTTATCTCAAAGTCTCTCCTTTGAAGGGTCATCAACGATTCGGCGCCAAGGGCAAGTTGGCTCCTCGATATGCCGGCCTTACCGTGTTATCGAGAAGAAAGGAGCCGTTGCCTATAAGTTGGAATTGCGATTGCACTTGATGGGGTACATGATGTTTTCCATGTGTCCCAATTAAAGAAGTGTCTCCGTGTTCCAAGCGAGGAAGCTCCGTTGGAAACTCTCGATGTCCAAGAAGATTTGACCTCTGCGAGCATCCTGCTCGCATACTCGATGAGGTCGAACGAAGAACGAGGAATAAAACCATCAAATTCCTCAAAGTTCGATTGGTCGAACCATTACGAGGATGAGGCTACAGGAAAGGGAAGATCGTCTCGTGCGGACTATTCATCTTTCTTTACCGAGCGAGCCAAATCTCGGGACGAGATTTTGTAAGGGGAGGTTTTGTAACATCCCAAAATTGGTTTGTGTTTCAAATGTATTAAAAATGAGGAGAAATTAAAACTTTTCTCCGATCTTGATTTTTGTAATCAGCCCATAATTTTTGTAAAGGGATTATGGAAATCAAAATCAAATTGCCATTTGGACACCACCACAAATCTCCTCATGAAAATCTTGTGCCCAACCCCGAAAATAATTTTCATTGAACCTAGGAGTGATGTTTAACACCTCGTAATTATTTCATAATTTTCAGAAATTATTGGATAATTTTTGAGGCAAGTCAAACATTAGTCAAACTCCTAAAATAGCCTTCGGAATTTTTAGAGAAAATGCGATTGCATAAAAGTCTCTGAAAATTTTATATAAGGTTTCTTCTCACAAGAAGCTCCAGCTTAAAATTTCATAATTTTTGGAGTTTGTTTGCTATTCCGTATAATTCCTCAAAGATCGCTTATTCAAATTCAAACCCTAACCGGTTTTCACTGTTCTTGGGTTCGATCGGACTCGGGCTCGAGCCACTTGACTCGGCCCGACCAACTAATCGCACCGCGCTGGCCGATCGAGCGAAGCGCAGCGTCGTTGATCGGCATCAAGCGCCCACGATCGCGTGAACGTTCGGACCATCCGAAGCGCCGATCCATATAAACCGCTGGATTCTAAATCAAGGGCTCGATTCGCGTGAACGTTCGGACCGTCCAACGCCTCGCGCAATGTGAACCGAGGATCCAAATCAACGGCCAGTTAAAATGGACGCCAAACCGTTCTAATCACCCGTTGCTTTTGAACCGTCCGATTTCAATCCAACGGTGGAAAAGTCATCTCCTTCCTGTCCGAAAGCGCCACTGAAGTCAAGCAATGGCGTGAGCAGAGGAGAAGCGCCGATGTGCGATCACCTCTGTGGTCACCTTTAAACGGCTAGCTCGGGCGCATTAAATGCCCGTCGTGCTCCTCCTCGTGGGTCCATTGTTCAATCGCCCCGCCGCTCTCAAAGGCTCTCATGGCGAGTTGACCGAGAGGGTTATTGCCGCTGCTCACCGCCATTCCCGCTATATAAGCTCCTCTGGTCCTTCCATTGAAGCCTTTCAAACCCTCTCAAGCTCCAAAGACACTCTCTTGTGTTTGCTTGAGCTCAAAAGTTTGAAACCTTCGTTTGCCATTGCCGAAGCTTGAGCTCTTGGTGAAAGGTACCACTGGGCTTCATTCATTTCGTCTTGCTCCTCTGGTTCCTCTCACCTCGGTGATCTTTAACTCTCACTCAATTTGGGTTTTGGCCGCAGGAGCACTTGATTTCTGATTGCCCCTTTCTGCAGTAAACCGCCATTCTTCTTCGTTGAGTGAATCAACCCTTCTTTGTGCCTTCTTTGGACTCGGTACCCCTTATTAGTCCCTAGTTGCTTGGCACCCGCTTGCTTGGACCGCAGCAGGCTCATTTGCTATTTTCGTTTTTGACCGCTTTGGTCATCCTCATCATCTTGACTTGCCGACGCTCTAGAGCGCCGCCGTGAAATTGTTGGTTCCTTTGGGTGCGCGAGTTTGTTAGCAACTCATTTTAGGCCTTTGCTCGCACCGCCGTGACTGAGAGTCGCCGGGCGAGCCGTTCTTTCCCGCCATTTTTGTCGGACGAGAACAGGCTAACGTTTGCGTAGAGTCATTGTGGACCGTTGGATCCCGATCAACGGTCCCGATTTGAGTGAACGTTCGACCGTCCGAAAGGTTCGATCCGTGTGGACCGTTGGATCCAAGATCAGCAGTGCGGTCGGAATGAATGTTCGGACCGCCCAACGCCCCGATCCACGTGAACCGCTGGATCCGGATCCAACGGTGAGCGTTTGGGGTTTGTGAATCCCACGCGTTAATGCTGGGACGCGACCGTCGGATCCACGATCGACGCCTCCTCGTTCGCCACGCCATTTCAAAATTCTGGCTTTCCCGAAAGGATTTATTTATCAACTGAAAAATATGATAACTTGTAAATTGCATAACTAATTCATTTCAAATCCTTTTCGGTTGATTCAAATTTTGTTGGTTATGTTTTTAACTCATCTTTAAGTTAAAAATGTTTCCAACCTCAAGATAGCTCCGAAAGTTGTGCTAATGAATAGTAGCATTTTTATTTATAAAAGTCGACCAAAATTGTTTTGATCATATCTTTGGCATTAAGAATCCAAATCAATTGGTTCTTGTTGCTAAATTCATTATAAATCAAGACCTTGCTACTGTAAAAATTTTAGAATTTTTGGAGAGAGTTTACTGTTGGGTCTTTGTATTTTGTTCGTTCTTATCGGTTGCTTTTGCTCTCTCGTTAGGATCCAAGAGCACATTCATAATCTTGTTGATCCACAAGAAGACCTTGACTCACAAAGAAGGTGCAAGATATTTGATCATAAATGTCCCAAGCTTTCAAAGTCTAATATCTTGTTTACAAATTACATGTATGCATTGCTTTTGTGTCCAATTATTTTTGCCTCTGCTTAGAGGTAGCTATTCCTAATGCATTGTTGCCATTAAAATGTTATCCCCGCCACAACCATAAGTTATTAATATCATTTGGTGGATTAGAGCCGGTGATTTAATTATGCTCTTTACTTGTCTTTGCGATGTCATGCTTAGAAATGCTTAGCTACCAGAGAATTGGCGGTTATCGACTTAGTCGATGACCTTGATCACACAAATCATTTTGTTTATTTTTGGTTCAAGAACTTATGCTTTAGTTTTGTAAAACCAAAATGAAACAAAATGATTTGACTTGGGCACAATGGCATGTTGGTGTGATTGTTGGGTGTGACAAGGAAAGGTGCCTGTGTCCCTAAGGACCGAAAATGTTGCTTGCGCCATTGATCCAAGTACTTTTGCGTACTAACCACATGAGGGTTATATGGGACCCTCTTGACCTAGTACTTTAGGCGTGGGTTATCTCCGAGTCGCAGGAGGGGTTGTGTGTGTTGTGTGAAACATGATATGTGTTCTCGGTGTTCTTGTGTTGGGTGTGCGGTGGTGGAGATTAGGGTAGGCTCTCCACCTCGAGGAGCGTCGTAGTTGTCCAAGGCTTTACAGGGAAGGGTAGTTGACCGAGGCTTTACGATGACTCAGACACAACGTATGGGTTTCTATCCATACGGCGCTCGTGAATAATTCACAATATTGGAAAGGTCTCGAGGACTTAGCCGCGCAAGCATACCTAAGGAAGTGTGCTTAATAGCTTGGCAAAAGGCGGTCGGCATGTGGGTAAGTTGGTACACCTGCAGGATAAAACTATTCGAATAGCCTCGCCCTAGGTTATGGACACGCTTGGTGATTTCCGCAAGATCTAGACTTCAACAACTGCTTTTGTTTTAAAAATTAAAATTTGATATGGTTGGCATGAATGGGTAATTCATGCTATTGTGGTGGCTATTGGTTTGGTCACTTCAGAATTGCTTTTCTCGTTGTTGATACTTGATTACTCTGCTTTTATCAAATAAAATCAGATTGCAAAATTGCTTTCAATCTATTACATTATTGCAAATAAAACTTGCTTTATGCTTAAAAATTTGAGTCCTAACTCGCTCCACTTAAATAAGCTTGCATGTAGTTATTGCATAGATCATTATCATTCTTATATATCTTGTAGTACATTCAAAGTACTCACCCGCTTTTTTCTTTGGTTGCTTTTGCTTGCAGAGGAAGAAGGTGAGCCCCAAGGGCCTCACTTTTATGAGTTGTCTTTGTGGATTCGACGACTAGCTGGCGGTCCGGTCGGTTGCCTTGTGGGTTAAAGGCACACCGATTGGCTCTTTTGTTTATAGCCATCTTATGGCACTTTTGCTTCATTGCTTAATTATTGTTGTCTCTTTTATTAATGGCAGTTGGCCTCTCTTTGTAACTATCCTTTATTAATGTTAATCTGCTCGCTTTTTGCTTGGTTCTATGTGAATGAATGGAATTGATGCATGAACTTTGTAAAGAGGTGTGTATACTGCATTTCTGGGAAGTATACATGTCTCGAGTCTCGGATTATCTGTTTTGTGATGCTAGGGCCAAGCGGTTGGTGAAGCATTACAAGTCGGATAAACCGGGGTCTCACAGTAGATAGAGTGGGGCGGGGGGAGAGGGAGGTGAGGTGATGCTCCGAGGTAGAGAGTAATTGAGAAATGGCTCACCGGGGAGAGGATGGCAGCGGTGGAGGCGATATCAGGCAGAAGTTGGAAAAGAAGACTGTGACACGAGCTCCTATGAATGGAAACCGAAATTGGTTGGGGGGGTTTTGATCGTGATGCACAAGGGAGTGGGTGGAGCTCGTCGGATTGACGAAAACAGCGAGGTGGGCGTAGCGACTGGCGCAGGCGCGACGCAGTCATGGGCTCAAATCGAGCTTTGGGGAGGGGAATACGTCAGAGAAGATGACGAGGAGGAAGAGAAGCAAGCAGTGAGGGCAGCGAGGCATGCCGCGGCGATTGGAATCGGGGATGCAACGGGGTAATCCTAACTCTGGGGTTTGTCTGCGCAGATGCAGCCTCTGACCCCCTGAAAGATCTAGACCCGCCATTATGAGTTAATAGAGTATTTTGGTGATTAATGATAAATCCAAATATGAGACTAACTCTTTTATCAATTATTATCCTTGTGCAGTCTTATTTGGATATAAAGGTGAAACACAACGAGGTATGCAATCGTCATCTCAATCGTATATATTGTTGCATTCCTCGGATCCAAAATATAGGATTGAACTCAACCATTAGTCAAACTTGAATATGTGCATATGACATTATTACACATTTGTGTATGCACACATTTAGGGGGAGTTTTATCCTATACTTTGTGGTTTCATTGGTATTGATCCATATTCCATTCTCCACATATACTAAGGATCTTTACGTTGAAACAAAACCTTTGAGTATACAAAACTTGTGTAGTTCGTATATACTCATGTTATGAGTATATGGAACTTGTGTAGTTCTTGTATACTCATGTTAGAGTATATATATAACTTGTGTAGTTTATATATACTCATTTGTTCTCTCATTTATCATCATTAAATTTATGAGAATTTAAGTGGTTATCATCAATTACCAAAGAGGGAAAGATTGAGGTATCTTGTCCCACCATTATGGGTTAATGGTATGGTGTGGTAATTAATGATGATCACATTGTGGAACTAACATTTTCCATGAGTTGGATATATAGGTTATGTTCCAGGATGATGAAGACTTGGGATGATCATGAGTTGATCATCAAGTCAAGAGCTTGGTGTAAATGATGCATCATGAGTTGATGCTTATCAAGAAGAGATGATCATGAGTTGATCATCAAGACAAGAGAAGACCCATCATGTGTTGATAGAGGTCAAGTGAAGGAATGGATCATGCGTTGATGCATGTGAAGAATCGGGATGAAGAAATCATCATGTGTTGATGATGTTCAAGACAAGATCCCGAAGTGAAGAACTCATCATGAGTTGATGATTGTCAAAGTTAAGGACCCGGACTTGAAGTGTTGGTGTGCGTCATCAAGCTTCAAGAAGATGCAAGGCAAATGTATGACTAGCTAGGGCTAAGGATGTGTTCCTAGTCTTTTACCGGTCTCGGTGTTTGGTTGATAGACCGGATTGCTAGTATAGGATTACCGTACTATTAAGAGGGGTCTTGACTAGTAGCATGAGTTAGTCATGTGTTGATAGCTCATTGTGTTTGCTCTAGCTCATCTATGCATTGAGCTATTATTTGCGAATGTGTTTTGCAAATAGCCGAGGCTCATGCATTCAATCTTTGTTGTATAGGACTATACTTTGCAAATGGTTGAAGTCCATGCACTTTAGTCTTATGGCATGATGCTGTTATTTGCGAATGTGTTTTGCAAATAGTTGATGCTCATGTTTGATTTCTTGTAGCATGTGACTTAAGTTTGCAAATGTGTTTTGCAAATGGTGTAAGTCCATGTACCTTTTTCCTTGTGGCATGATTCTAAAAGTTGGCAAATGTGTTTTGTAACTTGTTGGGAATCTTACTTGTGATCCTTGTTGGCATGGCTTATCAATTAGCAAATGTGTTTTGCAATTGAAGTCGTTGAAAAAGCCGTTGCTGTTCTCTGTCAGGAAAATCGGAAGTTCCGGTGGCTTAACGACGGAAGTTCCGCAGGCCGGACGGTCCAATTTCCAGCGGCTCGTTTTTTCCAGAGAGCATCCGGTTTAGGGACTTAGCCGATTTTCGAAGTGCGGAAGTTCCGTGTTACTGCTTGAACTTCGATTATCGGTTGTTCAAATTCGTGATTCGCTTTTTCCAGAGAAGCACCATTTTGGGGACTTAGCCAAAATTCGATGTGGCGGTAGTTCCGTTATGTGTTGAGCGGAACTTCCAAGATCAGAACTTCCGCAACTTGGTTGGCGGTAGTTCGACTAAAAATCAAACGGCTAGTTTCTCGTCGACATAGCCGTTGTTGTGCTTTTCTCTCATGCGGTAGTTAGGCCTTTGTACGGCTGGAATTTTCGATTTCCACGATTTTTTAGGGTTTGTCTCCAACGGCTAGTTTTGTGTGTGGGCTATATATAGCCACCTTGGCCGGTTGGGAGAGGTTCTTCGTGCTATTGTTAAGTGATATACTCATTCTTTGAGCTAAGAGCAAGCCTCTATTCTCTTTTATGCATGTGTTGCACTTGGTGAGATTAGAGAGTAAACCCTAAGTGCATGTGTTGCCTTAGGTAGTGGATTGTGTATCCACGTGAGCGTTGACACTTGATTAGTTCAAGTGAAAGTTCGGATTTGTTACTCTTGGTGTTTGCCGACACCTAGACGGCGTGGAGGCGTCGTGCTTGGTGATCTTCTCAAGAAGCTTGTGAGAAGACCCGGCGGTTTGTGAGTGGTTTGGTGCTCACCATCTCCGGAGTGGAGGAAGAGCAACCATAGTTGAGTGAGGTGTTGGTTCGGTTAGGAACCGGTCCAAGTGGTTGGACTTACCTCGGAGGTGTTGGCTTAATTAGTGGAGCCACCCAATTCGTTTGGGCTAACCTCAACGTGGATTAGGGAGACCAAGAAGTCTCCGAACACCACAGTAAAACATAATCGTGTCATCTTGTTTTTACTTGTGCTTTACTTTGAGCAATTTACATTCTTGCTTTAATTGCTTATATATCTTGTATGATTGCTCATATTGTATTGTGTTCATATTGTCGGTGCACTTAGTTGAGCCTAGTTAATTTAGGTTTTAATTGAGCAAAACCAATTCGCTATTAGCTTCCGCATTTATATATTGGTTTAGCGCTAAAATTTTTAAAACCGCCTATTCAGTCCCCCTCTAGTCGGCCACCTCGATCTTACACCCCCGGAGTCAAGCGCGCCTACATCCCATGGCCTGGCCCGCAAGCAAAGGTCAATCCTCGCGTTTCCCTCGGGCTAGGCCCAGGAACAACTTTTGCACGAGCTCAGTTAGGCTGGATGATGCATGCAGGCAAACCAAACATCCCAAATCTTGTATCCGAAACGACCATCCTGCATGCTCTGTTTCTGTCAAGCTTCCGGCGGGCAGATCGAGTCTAGCACTACACTCTGCCTCTCCGCCTTCCTCAAACTTACACGATCCAGTATCGTATGTTTGGCCCGTTCTCTTCTTCTTCTTCTTCTTCTTCTTCTTCTTCTTCTTCTTCTTCTTCCTCTTCCTCTTCCTCTTCCTCCTGTATATCATATCAAACCAAGGCCAGGGAGCAACAACATGTGTACGGAATACCGCAGCAACCCTAGATGAAGATTTGCATCTATATTCTTTTCAGGGCAAGCACATAATGCATATCGGTCGCTAGCCCTATATATGGAAAAGACGACACAAATGATGTTGCATAATTTCTTAGTCCAGAAAAGGTGGCCATGAGCTACGAGATACAAACTTATAAGCTACTATGACGAAGCAGACAAGAGCCTGAGTGTTTTTCGATCCCCATACTAAGCTATTCTAGATTTCTTCTATCCACTGTCTCTCTTCTTAAGTTGTTAACACATGTCTACTGATTGTGGCTACCGACTACCGATTACAAAAGCACCAGTCTGTCCAAAAGAAAATATGCCTTTTTTTTCTAGGACAAAGAAAATGAGAATGATCAAAGATGCAGAAACCTTTTCTGTTAAAAAGTGTAGACTGCAGAGAAATACTAATCCAACAACTCACAGAAACTAAACGGAGACCAATGTATGTATTCAGTATTCACAATCAGACCAACATAAGAAGAACAATAACCTTTTCCCATACCCAGTGAGATTTTGATTCAGTTACATGCCAAATCTTTATTATTATTATTTTAATAAAAGGAATGCTTGGGAGGAGATCCCATACTAAATGCTGCAAATAGTACAGCAAGCAAAATTCTTTCTGGGCTGGCCAAAATAATACATCCCTCCAAATTTAAAAAAAAATCAAACTATGATATAATCAAGTGATGTCAATCTTCGATCACGTAATGTATCTCTGTAAGACCAACCTGAGGTGAAGCTACAATTCCAACTTTTGGCTGCCCAACTGGCTGAGCATGATTGCCATGTCCATCCCTGAAGTCATTGTTGCCATAGCCACTTCATATGGGCATTTCTTAGAGAACCCAACCTTGCCCGCCTTTTTCACTTTCCTCATGCAGTTTTTGAACTTCTCATGGCATTTCACACTCATCAGACCTGCACCCAAAATGCATTACGTGATAGATTCAATTAAGAGATTTAGAGGAAAGTAAAGAAGGAGCTAGAGTATTGCTCTCTTCAGCAATAGTGGCACACTTGTTGTTTTTCATGCAAAGCCCAGTGAAACTGATTAAACAATCGTAGCGCAATATAATATAATGGTCGGGAAGAGGGGATAACAGAAATTGATCTGGGTAAGTAATCATTCCAAGATCAAGTTTCATGGTTCACCAATGTGACATTCAGGTTCTTGATGTCGAACAGTTTACCGCCATGTCCAAAATACCAATTCCTATCATCCATATGAATCTAATACTTCACATAATGGTATATCCCGGTAATAGAGTAGCACCCCAAGTTTAAAACCAAACCAGATCCTGGCTAGCACCCAGTGGCCTGACTGACAACATACAGCAGGATTAGAGGCAAGCTGTTGTAACGGAACTGTTACAACTGTTGTATGTATTGAAGGGGCAAGCCGCAGAATTGCCTAGTTGCTTATTATGATTATGCAGTAAATTCTATAAAGTTCACCACTGAACGCATGGGTGCATTCCCATGGCCTCTGATCCAGATGACATTAGGGCAACACATTGGTCCAATCCAACCAACCCAATGAGCAACACATTGGTCCAATCCAACCAACCCAATGAGCATGACAAGTGTTGGAATTAATGGGTTTGGCCCATATAATATTCTAAATAAATTCTAAGAAAGTCCCAAAGGCCCACTCATGCATGGTGAAATGTGAGAAGTTTAGTACCATATTACTAGTAGGTGGTGTCGCTATCTTATGGAGGTCTTGCAAACAGACCATTCTGACGAGGTCAACTATGAAGGCAGAACTCACAGCATTAGACACCACCACTATTAAGGCAGAATGACTGCGAGAACATATGATGGATTTACCAGTGGTTAAAAAACCAATTCCAGCTATCCTTATGTACTGTGATAACCAAACAGTTATCATAAAGGTGACAAGTGCAAAAGATGATATGAAATCCAAGACATGTGAAAAGGCGGTTGAAGTCTCGGAAAATTGAGAAACTCCAGAGTGACAGCCGTGGATTATATCCAAACAGCTAAAAATCTAGCAAATCCCTTTACAAATGGACTATCACGGAATGTAATTGAAATTGCATCGAAGGAGATGGGAATGAGACCCACGTGAGTTACACACGATGGTAACCCAAACCTCTGTGATCGGAGATCCCGTGAAACAGGCCTTGGGAAAAACAAACTGTTTGGGTTGTAGTACATTCTTATTTTATATCACAATCCGTTGGAGATGCAATACTCTAATTACTGTAAGACAGGATGACTTTGTCTTAATGTGTTCTGAGGCTTAACAACAAAATACCGTCCTACAGGGTATTCGTGTAAGAACACACCTATATGAGCCCGACTGTTGGTCGCAGTCTATGAGATGTGGGTGATCTCTAAAAAGCTAATGAAGAGACACATAAGTATGACCTATATGCTCCACCTGATGGGTAGCCTATTGGCGGCCAAGTATCAGCAAAAGCCTTGGGTGAAACTTGTCTGCACAAAATTGCCAATTCAAGGCTTAGTTCATTGTATAGTTGTGAGTGAGTGCAGCTCGAGGTTCTAGGTGGATGTTCAATCTTAACCGGTCTCCACCGAAAAACCGGTATATCAACAACACTTTGGGATTATAAGCAAATTCGTGGTGTTTTTGGGATCTGGTGGGGGTTGTTGGAATTTATGGGCTTGACCCATATAATATTCTAAACAAATCCTAGAAAAATCCCAAAGGCACACTCATGCATAGTGGAAGGTGGGAAGTTTAGTACCATATTGCTAGTCTATGTGGAAGGAGACCAATATATAAGGTGGAGTTGGTCTTACCTAGTTGAAACAAGCAAAAAAAGAACACACCCATGCGCTCGCACGCTTGCCTCGCCATGCCACGCCACGCCATCGCCCGTCCGCGCGTGACGTGTGTGTGAATGGTCCGGCGATTTTGTGTCTAGTTGGTTATAGAGCTGTTGCTTCTTTTTGCACCTTAAAACCATGCATACAATTAGAAACTAAAAGTTTAAATTACACTGTTTCAATAAGGCTTTTATGGCACGCATTAACTGCGTTTAAAACAGAGTAATGACAGGGGTTTCTTTTGCTTGCTGTTGGTTCTATATGAGAGAGAGGAGTCTCCTCTCAGATAAAGAACATATAGAGATCAGTAATTGCCCTATTCGTCTGTGCTGCGCAACCTCGGCTTCTCCATTTCTTCTTCGACGTGCACCGACATGGAGAGAGCAGTGTCTCCGAAGCTGGTGTCTCTCGTGATCCTGCATGGATTGTGGCGAATCAAGTTTTTGAGAAGCATTCGCGCGACTGCTCATGGCTTCCTCCTTCGCCATTCTCTTCACGTCGTCTTCTTCACATCAGACTCTACCGCGACCTTCGTCGGAGCGATTCTCTTTAAGTCGCGGTGATATCATTTAATATGGCAAAGCCTTGCTTCCTCGATATTTGTCATGTGATGATGTTGATGTCTACTTCTGCTAGTAGTACTCTTGTTTTAGGTTTTGCCCTGATAGTGTATATATACGAGAGAGATATTTGAGTTGATGATTATGCTATTGTTTGTAGTCCCAAATATGCATAGTATGTATATAGGAATTCTAGTACTCACAGAAGTGCGCATGTACCTAGCAACAAGCACATCGCGTTGTGCGCATCAGGCGAGGTCATTGTTACCATAGTCACTCTCACTTGGGAGAGGCAGAAGAATTTGAAGGGGAACCTAGTTAGGGTATACTACCTTTCTTGTCGACGCAGTGGTCGTGGTCACGGCAGCAGGCATCGAGGTCGTCGCATGGCTCCTCCCCGTCGCAGCCGCTCCAGCCGACGCCGCAGTACTTGCCGTACCGGATCCCCACGGCTGCGCGAATCGATTGACATGACCGGGTCCGTCAGATGAGGATGCATGACAATGGGAAGAAGAAGAAAGCGGTGCTCACGCACACTCGCAGTTGAGGGCAGCGCACGATCGGCTGCACGGCGGCGGAGGTGGAGAGGTAGCGGAGGCGAGGACGGCGGCGGCGAGGAGGACGACGGCGAAGAGAAGCGGCGATCGCGGCGGCGGCAACATTGGAGGCGGGGACGAGATTGGATTGAGAATTGGATGGGAATGGAATTGGATTGGATTGGATTTTGCCCTTTCCTTTGGCGGGCCATACCTGCCAGTCGGTGTTGGTAGCCTAACCCGGTAAGCCCACTAAACCCACCCGCACCGCAAAGGGTCAAAGGGTTAGGGGTACCCGAAACCCAACCCACAAGACAAGACCAAACAAATGGCGGCGGCGGCGGCGGCGGCGGCGGCGCCCTCCTTCCCCTCCGGCCTCCATCCACAAGACTCGACCTACGCTCATCTCCCTCCGCGTCTCTAGGAAAGCCAAGTCGCCGCTTCCTCCTCGCCCGACCCCTCCCCGGCCTTCAAGTCCGTTATTTGTTTTTATGTCTGCGTTACATTGAAAAGTCGGGAGTGTCTGGGACAGATTGATTTAACGTGAATTGAGTGATAATCAAAAATTTTCTGTCTGTCATTGACTCGCTGCCATTAGTTCTTGGACAGCGGCTTCAGAGTAACATGAATGTCACTTATGTTGAATTCCAGTATGTATCATTCCCTCGTTCCATTTTCCTTGGATTGAAACTTGAAAGGTTGCATTTTTCTTTTTCGTTTCTTGCTCCATAGATAGCTCAAAGTTTTATAAATCCAAATGAGGGGATTTCATTGCTTCTCCTTCTATTTATCTTAGTAACTATTTAGATGCATTAGATAGTGATATCTGGGGTAGTCTTGCAAGTTCTGTCCATTCTACTACACAGGGCACTAATTTGGGTTCTTGTAAGACATGAACCAGCACTAGTTTCCTGTTAACAGCTATATATATATATATATAAACAGGCATCATGATTGCCATTATTAAATCGGCCTGAGACTTTGGTTGTTATGTTCTTTATTTTGGATGATACTATCTTTGTATAGCTTGTTTACAGCTGTGTAGGGACTGCAGTTTTACTTTGTTCTCACCTATCAAATACCAGATTTGGATGTGCTACATAATGCAACAGCTAACGGTAGGTCGTTAAGCTTTTTTGCTTCTTCTCGTAGCATTCACATGCGTGCAACAACTGCACTTTTCTCAAGTTCATCATCATTGACGCTAGGATCACTCTCGTGATTAGATGTGTCATCTAGCAGCTATTGCTACCTGGTGGGCACACAAGTTCACTGTTGGCGAAACCTATTCTCTTTTCTTTTCTTTTCTTTTTTACAGTGAAACCTATTCTGATATCATGTCAAACTTTTCCTAGCTGTGACTTTCTTTGCTTGTGATGAAACCAAAATAGTTAAGATACAAAAGGGCATGTTGCATTTTGATTTAGTTTGTGAACAGTTGTTTTTTTAAAAAAAAAGTTCTCGTCTGCTATCCACAATTACACGATTATGGTATCTCCCTTATGGAAAATCATAGAACACACGCTGTCTCTGACAAGTAATAAAGTTGTTTCTTGCTTGAAAGCACATCGTCACGCAACAGTGAAATATCATTTCCGGACGTATGCTAAAGATTTAAATTTTGTCAAAGGGTTACAGTTAATGAGTTACAAAGTCACGGCGCAGTCGTGTCTACACCTTTGTCTTTTGTCTGCAGATTTTGGATAATTGCTGCTGTAACTCTATTTGGGAATGCTTGCTTGTGGGCAGTTGGCACATGTACACTAGTGGGAACCCTAGGGCTGCTTCTTCTTTTTTTTTTTGCATCCTTTGTCTCCATTTGCGTATTTTGTGATTAATTTGATAATCAGAGAGATTAGCTCCTCCAAGAACGACCAAATCAAGAGGATCTACTTTGCACCTTATATCATGGCTCTCATTTTGAGATTGACTCAGTTTAGAGGAGGACGGCCAGGAGTGCACAAGTCTTATAAACCCAGGGAAGGGGATCCAGTGCCTGTAGCTATACCACCTCCTGCTCCAGTAACACCCCCTCGGGCTCCAGCAGATCAAGCCTCGCTCTCTCATATGCTCTTAGTTGTCATGTAGATTAGAGAGACTTAGCATATATTTTCAGCAAAATCAACAGAGATTGGAGGAGGCACAGACAGAAACAAACAACAGGATTGCAGCTTTGATAAATCAAGTTCGCTCCCTCCAGCAATCTCCAGCTCGTTATGGACGTTGTCGCCTCAACACTCCTTAAGATTCTTTTGCTCAAAACTAATACCTTTTGGCCTGTGATGCCAAAGGGGGGGGGGGAGTTTGAAGATCTAATTTGAAAGATTTAGGGAGAGCTTAGCTTTTGGGGATCCTATCTATCTATTTAGTTATGTCTATGTTTGGAATAATATGTTTTATGTCTTTGTTTGTAAAACCTTATTGGTTTTTCTGTAAGTCTTGTTATGATGAACTTGTTTATTGAATGCTTATCCTCAATGTTATCTCAAGCATCTTTTATTGATTATCATCGATTATTGCTTGAATGATCATTGTGAACATTGTTCCTCATAGTCCATAAATAAATAAAACTATATCAAAAATTTCAATAATCCATATGTGCATGAAAATCACTTCATGAATCTTGATGCACATATTTAGGGGGAGCTTTCTCTATTTATTGATTGATTCTGAAAGAAACAAATTTTTCATCTCTTTTGAGCTCAACTCAAAACTTGTTGCAAAACAAATATCAAAACAAGAATATGCAACCTTGTGTATATTCAAAATCTTTTATATCCTTTACATTGATTGGGTTGTCATCAATTACCAAAAAGAGGGAGATTGAAAGTATCTAGGCCCTCAAAGTTGGTTTTGGTAATTAATACAACATTATATTAAGGGACTAACTGTATGCTAAGATGTGTTAAAGGTTAAATCCCAATGATTATTTGATGATGAGGGTATTAGCGATGCTAAGGAGATGAAAGATCAACAAATATCAAGACAAAGCTATTGTATAGCCCTAGGATCCTTTTGTAGTATTTTGTCAATCTCGGTGTTTGGAGAAAAGATCGAATTTATAAGATAAACGTCGTATGATAAAGAGGGGTCATGGCTAGTAGCTTGAGAGACTATATTTGTGTCATTATGATCAACTAGGGTTCATGTATTACTTTGTTTTGAGCTTCTGGAAAACTATTTTGAAAATCGGTATTACCGCAAGTGATATGCGGTACTACTGCAGGTCGGTAGTACCGATATTTATATGGCGGAACGTATTTTCCAGAGAGCATGTTTTTAAGTATATTCGAACCTCTCTGAAAATCAGAACGTCCGCATTTGAACTGCGGTGCTACCGCAGTTCGCAGTACCAAAATATAGATGGTGGTACGTAAAATACAGATAGTGTATTTTTCAGTGCTTTTGATCCTCTCTAAAAATCGGAACAACTGCACTTCAACTACGGTACTACCGCAGGTCGGTAGTACGGATATTTATATAACGGTACGTAAATTACAGAGAACGTACTTTTGGGAGTTTTGATCTCCCTTGAGAATTGGTATGACCGCAAATTCTTGAGTGGCACTACCAGAGTATGGTGGTACCGATATTTACTTGGTGGTATGTTTTTTTTCCAGATAAGGTGTTTTCTGAGAATTCTTGAGCTCTGGAAAACGATAGTTCCGTTCTGGCCCAGCGGTGATTTCTAGTTGGCGGTAATACCGTAACTTTATGTGTAACGGCTAGTTCAGAGCATTAAATGCTACTGTTCCGACCGTTGAGCCAAAAATCGGTAGTACCGGGTTTTTTCGGCGGTACTGTCGCAAATCCCATTTTTTCATAAAATTGGTTGTAACAGCTAGATTTGTTGGTGAGGGGTATAAATACACCCCCACCTGCACCAAGCTTAGAACTTTTGGCCATATTGAATACACTTGAGGTTTTGGTGCTCTCTCCTCTACTCATTTGCATTGAATTCACATTTTGAGGTAGTTGAGAGCTATTCAAATGCATTGCATCATTAGTTGATCACTTTGGCACTTGATTGTCTTCAAGCGAGCGCGACAATTTGTTACTCTTGGTGATTGCCAGCACCTAGATGGCTTGGAGAAGTAGTTGCGCGGTGATCACTTCAAAGAAGCTTGTGAAGTGACCCGACAAGGGATTGTGAAGTGATTGCGTGCTCACCATCTCCAGAGCGGAGGAAGAGCAACAATAGTGATCGAGGGTCAAGGCTTAATTCGTGGGGCCAACTTGATTCGTTCAAGCTTCCTCAACGTGGACTAGTGAAGACCGGCAAGTTTTCGATACCACGGGAAAAACTCCATTGTCTCCATTGTGGTTCAATTATTGTATTTACTACTTTCGCATTTACAATTCTAGCATTTTACCTGTGTAGTGTTGTCTAGCTAGAATTGTATCTAGTTTTGTCTCTAGTTCATAATTGTCATAAAATGCTTAGTAGTTCTTTCATTACTTTTGTGCTAGGAAGCTTTGTTTAGACAATCTTGTTTAAAATTGTTAATTAGTTGAAGAATTTTAAAAAGCTCCCATTCACCCCCCTCTAGTCGGTTATCCTTGATCCTAAAAGTGGTATCAGAGCTTGGTCTCTCTAATTTTAGACTTAACAGTCCAAGAGAGAAATGATAGCTAGTGATGGAATGTCAATAGGTAAGACTCCTTTATTTGATGGATTAAATTATGCTTATTGAAAAATTAGAATGTCCATTTATTTAAAGGCCATGATCCCAAGCATATGGAAAATTGTTAGCGAGGGTTTCGTTATGGCACTTGATCCTACACACCCCACGGATCTTGAGGAACGAAACTCCCACCTCAATGCTCAAGCGATGAACACTCTATTTGAAGTTTTAAACGCAGATGAATTCAATCGAGTGGGCAATCTTGAAACTACTCATGAGATATGGACTACGCTCTCAAAAATTTACGAGAGCACATCCACGATTAAAGAAGCCAAATTGCATAGGCTTCGGATCAAATATGAAATATTTACAATGTTACCTCATGAAAACATCACCGAGATGTATTCTAGACTCAACAACATTGTAAATAAACTCAAAGGTCTTGGCACGTCACTAGCCGAAGTTGATATTGCGAGAAAAATACTTAGGGCCTTGCCAGAGAAGTATGAGACCTTGGTGATGCTCTTTCTCAACTCCCTCGAGTTGACAAGGATGACGCCAACACAACTCTTGGACAATCTCATAACCAATGAGTCATACAAGGACAAGGAGGAGCTTTTGTAGCAATCGTCCTCCAAGAGCAGGAAAGTCACCGCCTTCAAAGTAAAAGTGGTGTCAAGTGATGAGTCCGAAGATGATGATGATAATTCCGATGAGGAATTGGCTCTCCTCGACAGAAGAATGAAGAAATTCATGCAAGTGCGTCAAATCAATCGATGTGTGGACCATTGGACACCGACCGCAGGTTTGACACGACGAGCCACAGTGTGAGAACCCGAAAAATTCAAACTAAATTAAACAATGCTAATCAGTATTTAGCAGTAAATTATTTTTTTCTAATCAAGAGCAAATCATAATCTCAACTTAATATCAAACACATCGCCAAGCAGTTTGATATAAAATTTATTTAAATAAAAATTCAACATCATAATTTACGCCAAAAATTATTACCGCACTAAAGAATCATAAGTATAATCTCAGAGTCATTTTACAAAATTTCATTGTAAGCAAAAGTAAAATAATACATCTCGGGATTATTTATAATAATGTGTTACAAGCTGAAATAAAACATTAATACAATGTCAGAATTTATTACAAAAAAATTAATTACAACAGATCACTATAAAAATTACAACTCTGAGTAAAGTGCAAAAGAATAAAATGATAATATTGCATTGCATGTCGCGAAGCCTATCCTTGTCCATTTATCGACAGTCGTCGACAACCATTCCACGGCCAATCTGAACCCGTGCCACATCCATCATCTGCCAATCAACCAAAAGACAGGTAGCGGGTCAAATGCAATAAAATAAATTTAGGAAAAATAAGGTTGTCGTCAGATCGCCTGAAGTTCCTCGAGGTTCCTAGACCAACCTAGGTTAGTCAGCATCGTCTTACTTCTGCTGGTCTCATCACCCGACATTTATTAATATCCAACACCCACATTGTATCGCCTTACTTTTACCGCAGAAAATCTGTTGAATAGTGTTCTTTTATCCAACAAACAATAACCATGCAGTAACATGTGAGAGCCAATTTTATCCAACAGAAAATAGCCAGCAGTAACATGTGAGAGCCAATCGGACGAGAGAGGGGTTAAAATTCCATGCCCAGGCCAAATGCACCCCCACACACAAAAGCCACAGCCGATCAACCCCTCCCCCAGGAGGCATCTCCCCAACATGGCCAAAGGGAGCACAGCCAAAATGCATCACATACATAGGCCATCCCGCAGTCAAAGCCTCCTATTTCTTACCACAAGTTCATTCACAACCAAGCAAAGGGCAAGCCTCGAAAAGACAACCAGCATAGCCACAAGCCAAGCCCACCCCAAGAACTCCAAAGCACGAGCTCAAGAACACCACTGCCCCTATCACCAAGCATAAGCAAACCCACTGCCATCCAAAGCCAAGCAAAGCCACAACCCACCATTTCATCTCAAACCAACCATAGAAGACAACCAGAGAAGGGGAGCAAGGGAGTTGAGGAAGACAAAGGGAGCAGGAACGACACCAGTGAACGACCACGGCACCCATGAACCAACACGGCATCCAGCTGGACGACCATGACATCATCACCAAGCCAAGCCAACAAGGAGGAACAAGGGACACCAGCACCACGCCCGACGACCACCACTGCCGGCCATTCCCAAACTGACCAAGACACTAAGGTATCCATCATCTTTCCCCACCCACCATCATTTTGGCCACAGCCGAACCAACCAAAGAAATCAACCCATTCCACAATAACACTAACACCAGTAGTAGTATCATCCATCACAGAGAGAAATAGCACCATCACAAACCCGCCACTTTTCCCATATTTCTATTTTTGCCCAAGCCAAACCAATCCATAGTAGCATCATCAACCACAAAATGCACCGCAGAGCAAGGGGTAGAGACAGGGAGAGGAGTATGTTACCTCAGGGACCACGACTGCAAACCGCCGTAGCTAGCCCACCCATTACCTTCCTCATGCATGCAAACATTAACCCATCTCCAGCACATTCAACATACATGAGCAAAAAGCATCACAAATCAAAAGGTGAATCAAGAATAAACTCTAAAAAAGAACTAACTAATAGTGGGAGAAATAAAGTCTGGGAGGGAAGAGAACCAAAACACAGCCTTAGAACCATAAGCCGGAGGTGCGGACGTAGGATAGGCCGGTGGCCGTAAGCCGAGCCGGGCCGAACCGGCAGAGGGGAAGACGGCGCCAGTTACGCCTTAACCGCGTCTCTCTTCCCACCGCAGTCTCCGTCGCACCTATGCGACTTCAGCCAATGGATCGATGACAAGATCAACGCGTATGACATGTGGATACTACTGACACAGAAGAGATAGGCCATGGAGGACTGCGAGGGCCGCAAAGGCACCTCGAAGAGTTGCAGGCTGAAATAGAGGATAAGAAGAGGCGTGAGAGGCTGCACGAGGGGCATGAGTGTGCGCATGCTAGGTGACACGAGGTGAAGAGGGCGGAAGAGGGCTATCACGGCGAAAGCTAAGGAGCAAGGCGAGGAGTATAACATCGAGCTGGGCCGCAAGGGAAAATGGCCACGTTCCACGCAGTAGTCCAACCCTCTACGTGCATATGTCTTATGTATTTCTTATTCCCTAAATGCATGTGTGTACCGTCCTTGATTCGTTAACCTGCATGTCATGTAACCCCCTTGTCGGATCAACTATCATGTTGTTATCGTTCCCTCTTTTATCCAAAGTTCTCTATCAAGTAATAATTCTCTTGCGCATTGCAATGTCACTTACCTTCCTACTTACAAATCATTGTTACCTCAAACGTCCTCACAAAATTCGTCAAAAATTTACCGTGCTACAACAACATACGACAATCAAAAAAGGTTATTGCGAGTCTAACATATTTCGTACCTTTCAGAATCTACGAAAAACACAAATGGACCAACCAACCTTGTCTGCCATTTTATTTCTAAAAAAATAAGCTACAAACAAGATTTGCTAAATGTATTTCCTAAAAAATATAATTTATCCCCCCATAATTATTTCAATCAGATTAATATAATATAATTATTATTAATTAAAATCATCTATACCAAGTCGCTCAACTGTGGGCGACAATAGATTATTACTGTAAAAATAAAAAAGAGTATTATTTCTGTAATTCGCAATAAAAAAATAGATTATTTAAAAATCTAGAGAAGACATGTAGACTTCTTTGATGTAAACTATGTGGTAAGACACCTGAACTCATAAGTAAAATTGGAATGTAGCACTGTAAGGGATCTTAGGCACACAACAGTGTCATTGAGGCATAAAGCTGGCAATTTCCTATTCTTCAAGATAGCAGTTAAAGAGAAATACAATCGTGTTTTGTCAAAATTTATGGACTGAGATGACCATAGAGGAAGGTGTGATGGAGAATAGAAGGATCCACTCTACAATTAATTAAAGTATTTTTTCTAGACGACCTGCGGTCAAAACCTGTGTTAATTAAATTCCTTTCTCTGTCAATTAGCAAATTGTGAAAAGATTGTGTGTCGCCTCACAGGAACCTACGCATATATAAAAACTTAGAAACTCATAAATAAGTAGTAGACACTGGTAGCTCTAGTCACCTGAGAAGACGACGAATCTGCAGAAAAAGAGAGAAGAAAATAGAAAGAGAGAATACCATGAGAAGGAAGAAGCAAACATAGGATTTTCAGCAAAAATACATATTCTACGAACAAACACTGCAAAGCAAATGGATATGACAAACTCGCTTATTACCAATGCCCACCTCTTCTGATGGTCTTTTGATACATGCAAAAGTTGAAGGATTCCAGGAAACAATGCTCTACAAAATAAGTATATGTATTGTCAGCGTGATATATTCTATTAATAGCTGAAATGAGTGTGCAAAGACATGTTCATATAGAAGGAAATCAATTGGTGTTTATTTTCATGGATTACTACATTAAAGAAAATAGATGGTCATTTTTTCTTTTTAGACATGAATAGAAGCATAAAACCTCATCTGAACTGATACACTTTATTATTCAACAGTTTTGTGTTCGAAACTTGGCTATAGTTCTAGAAGAACAGATGTCAAAGTTGTTCTATTAGGGAAAATGGACAGTGCATTAAATAAAAGTATGACTGTTCAGACTTACGAATTCATGGCCACAAACCAAAGCATTTGTCGGATAATATTAAAAATGGAAGTGTGATTCAACCTAAGGATAAGCTTTCACCATTGATATACGTAATTCATAAGTCTTTTTTTGCAATCACAAAAGGGTGAAGAAAATATGAGCAAATACCTAAGCACAAGTTTCGAAGTGATATTAGTCTAATGAAAAAGGGCAACAAAATGTGGCATCTAACAAACATCCTTTGCTGACAGGAAATTACTAAGGACTAACCAAACCTAGTTTAGTTTCTCTTATATATCTCAATATCTTTGTAACTAACTCTCTTCTATTAGTCATAGGATGATGCAACCTTGCTACATCTAAACATGATCGAAACATGCTATTGGCAAGGGACTTCCAGCATAATATTTCCCTCCTAAAGAATGATAAAAGAACTCTAAGGCAGCATGTTGCACGGTGCGATTGTACATTGCACGAAAATAAAAGGGAAACATTTACTCATTGAACTGAAAAGTGGAACAACCTAGGGAAGAGAAACCATTAGAATTAAGATACATGGTTGTGCCCGCGACGGAAAACAGTAGCAGCAAGGGACATGCACACCTGGAGTACTAATTAGAACAATACAATATAGATGAATAAATATGTATTCTATGCGGAGAATCACTTAAAACCATGTAAAGAAAAGTAGAGAGTATAGATACATGCATAAGTAACACATGGATGAATTGAGGGGCCATTCTTCCGATTGACATATGGAAAATGAACGCAAAAAGAAAAAGAAAAAGAAATAGAGCAAAAACTATGTAGGCGGAAATGAACCTTGGACATATACTCTTTGGCCTAATCGAGTAGTGTGCAGTGTGGCATTGGCAAACCAATCGAAACACCGGTTAATAGAAATCATCGAGCATCAAAGACACCGTTGAATTAAACATCGAACGATTCATCCTTGCATCTTGTGGGCTACTGTCATCGGATGAGAAAAACATTGTTGATGAGGATTAAACCCTTTATGTATTATTTTTATACATAGAGAAGACCATATGTTTCCATGGTCGTAACCCCTAAGACCTACGACCACACTAGTCGAAGGGTTCTAGGGATTGCATCATAAATACCCTGGTCAGGCAAAGTCCTGATACTAGTCCACGATCAGCTAACTGATCGTAAGAATATGAACTAGTACCTGGAACTACCTCTAGGTATATCCTCTTCCATGTGATGAATGGAACACGTGCTACACGTTCCATACCATGCGACGTTACATGATCCTGATACACTGGACAAACGGTTATATGTCTCAAAAACATACAACCGCATAGCAGTTGATACATTGTCAACTGCCACCTTTCTTTGACCAGACTCGTCACTTCCCAACTAGCGTCTCTCCAAGGGATAACCGCCAACGCTTCATCCACTACTTAAGAGGGATCGCAGAAGGCTGAGAGAGGGGGACACAACGGAAAACAACACAAGAAGATCGATTGGAAGGCATTCAAGAAGACCACCATTCGATTAGTCCACATAACTCTAGCAAGAAATACGCTCCAGTGTACAAGGATTAGCCTTAGTCCTGATTCAAGGCATCCCTTGTAATAGCTAGTTCACAGGAATAAAGAGCAACCCTATATCTTACCAGGAGATACGTGTCATTTTCCTCTATTTTTTAGATATGTTTGTAAGATCGGCGATTTGATCGTCGATAGCTGGCGCCGTCCGTGGGGAAGAAGGCGCAAATCTCCTGAAGGAATTCTTTGCTCATCAAATCCTCGCTCATCCTTCTGTTCATGCGATCATGGCAGGAACTTGGGACGAGTGGAATTGGTTCGATCTGGATGACTACTCCAACCTCGACATGGATGCCTGCATCCAGGCCATGCAGGATTATTGGACGTCATCATCTTTTTCCTCTACCGGTTCGCAGGTCGCTAACGACGCCGAAGTCGAGCAGATGGATGAGGATGCACCACTGCAACAAGAGACGCTTCCTGAGGGACATGCCACTCCGACCAGTTCGGAGCGTCCAAGAATCTCTCCAAGCCCGGTCCTTCCGACCGGCAAAAAAGGTGATAAAACTTTAGCCCTACAATCCGAGAGTCAATACACTCTCGACACCATCATGGTTGACATGTATTCGCCAACGGCTTCTGGAAATTCCAGGAGCCAACCGACATCTAGTAACACTATCGATGAAACTCTCACCGGCCATGCACCGAGTGGGGATGATAAAGCTCAGCATACGATCGGCTGTTCGCCGTATCAGGCTGAGTCCGCCACGGAGGCCTCAAGAGGTGCTCATCTCCGACTGGTCTCCGTCGTGGAAATGTCTGGTAGAAGCACTGGGAAGTACTCCACTGAGTATAGTGGAAGCTCTTCGGAGGATCGATGCTGGAAATACGAGGTTAATGCGATCAGAAATACTGATCGCAATGCCCTGTACGGTCCTGCACACGCTGCCTCACCACCACATACTGATGGAGATGGCGCGGGCAATCAAGCACCAGCTACCAGAGGCAACAGAACTGATGGACGTCCATAAGTTAATTCACCTAGTTCAGCCCCACCAAGGATGATAGGTCAAGTGCGGTCAGGCACGAGGTCAAGAGAAGGTTCGGATCTGCAAACGTCAACAACCTCGATGAATCCTCCGAGACCTTTAGTAACGGTACAGAACCTGCAGCGCATTCGTAATATTTTAAATAATACTAACCCTGCTTTAGCAGAAGCTCCAGGTTTTGTCCAATTGGTAGGACAGGTGTCGGAGATTCTCCATCAAATTGTACAACGTACAGAAGAATACCGAGAACGGATGGCACCACAAAGTCAAACCATGACTTCGTCCCAGCGTTCTTCCCTCAGCAGAGGGCAACATGCGTATATTGGGAATCAATCGATACCACAGCCTCCTCGAAGATTCCGACCAATGAATCATGAGGGAAGAAGATTGTTCCGAACAAATACACCTTCTTCCCATCGAGAGGGTTATTCGCTTGGTCCTAACGATCTTCGACATCGTCTGAACCGGGCAGGTGATCAAGGGCGTCATGATGCTCGCGATCAGAACGGGACGCCGGAGCCCCAGTTTTCTACTCAAAGGAACCGGATTCGACCGATCACAATCTAGCACCTTCTCAAACAAGGCGCCATGAATCACCACAGTCGCCGAGCTTTCGCAGGCTCCAGTCGGCGCTGGCCTAACCGGTTTCGTCGGACCATTTAAAACAACGAAGACCTTATGGTCAAGTTCTTACAAAAGTCGCCTCACGTGGCTTAACAACAGAGTATCCGCAATGGAAATCTCAAAATACGTGGAGCCCCATCGACATGCCCACTGTGCAATCGAGTGGAGGACGTGACCTAGTGATCAAAGTCTTCAAAGTGTCTTCGCGACTCAACTCGTCCCGATTCTTCCCGCTGGGACTAATCAACAAAGGGCATAAAGCCGTGAGTACATAAAGTACTCAAAGAAGTCGCCATGAATGTATGCACATAGTATTCATGCCAGCTTAAGCAAGGATGGCTTTAAGGTTAATTTGCGTAAAGCAAGTTTAACAATAAATACAATAATTAGATGGCAAAGGTGATTTTAAAAGAATAATACATAAATAACCAAGTTCTTTTGAAACAAATAGTGAACGTCCTGCTCACTTCCCAACCATTCCAACCAAACGCTTCCATCGAACCAAACCACATTTTTGAAAATACTACCTTGCGCGAAATCACTGTGCATGTCCGTGAATCGGGACACGGCTATTCGAATAGATTTTGACACTGCAGAGGTTGTACAGCCTTTACCCACAAGACACAAATTCTCTAGTTTGTTTGGCATCCGTCGATACCACCGCCACTTCCTTAGGTGAGCGCCTAGAGCACGTGACAAGGCTTTTACAAAGTTCCATTTTGCCTGGTCGCTCGCTAAGGTTTCGCCATAATGTTCTCTTGCGCCATTAAACCACCACAATGTAACCGACTCAAAATTTCCCAATTAGTTGGCTGTGCCCGCCCCATACCGGACTTATGGTTGCACGAGGTGACCTGGATCAATGACTTGCAAAGTTAAGTCCTTAGTTGGTCGCTCGCATAAGTCTACCACATCCCAATGTGCATCACACACCCACTCTAGCTCCCTACCTCAAGCCCGAGCATAAATCATTTTGTTCATATTCGACCAAATGGCAATCCTCGCCATGGCACAACATCTTTAATAAAGTGGCCTCACACCACTGCTCCATAGTTCCATTAGTCAAATTTCAATAATCATTGAACATGTGATCGAAAGTCTCATGTAACTAAAGCATGTCTAAGCAATACTACGCTCCCAAGTTGGTATACAATTATGTCCAACTAGTATTAACCATCCTAAGGTGTCCAAGGATATATGTCATTCAAGGAGACATTTCATTTTCAATTCATCAAGGAGGCATAATGGCAATTTGGTAATTATCTACTCCCAAACCATTTTTAATAAAACTAGCCATGCATGATAATTTAATACAATATACATTTGTAAAATGGGTTCAACATGGTCAAAGGCCTACGACTTGCCTTCGTTGGCGAGGAGCCGAGTCTTCTGAGTCGTCGAAGAAATCTTCCGAAACGCCGTAATCTACACGTGCGAGAATAGCAACAATAAATAAAACAACACCAAATGAACTCCAAAAATTACAAAACCAGTACCAAATGAAAGAGGCTGAATTTATATGAATTTAGAAATTTGGATCACCCAAATCGAGTTCTGATGTGAAAGTTATGGACAAAAGAAGTTGGAAATCACATAAAATGATAGAATTAGGTTTTTTCGATTTTCGAATTATTTTTCAACCCAAAACCAAGAAATGCGTCGGCCGCTATGCAAGCAAGACACGCACGCTACGCGGCAGCCACGCGGCAAAACCGCCTACGTGGCCGACGTGGCGCCACGTGGGCCACGCTACGTCGGCCGGAGGAGAGAGAGAGAGAGAGAGAGAGAGAGGGGGGAGGCGGCAAGGCCGAGTCGAGGGAGACGGCGGCGGCTACGGGAACGAAATGACGGCGAGGGAGAAGACGGCGATCGGCGGAGGAGAAGAGGGGAGGCGATGCGAAGCGAGCCGAGAGAGAGAGGAGAGAGAGAGAGAGAGGAGAGAGAGGAGGCGGCATTTAAAGGGGCGGAGGAGGTCGCGGCGAGCGGAGACGCTGACGGATTCGGGCACTTGCGGCGCGGCGGGCGCGGCGAGGCGAACGTGGAGAGAGAGAGGCGACGGATTCGCGCGGCGGCGAGATTCGCGCGACGTGGAGAGAGAGCGGCGCGCGTCGGAGACGACGACAGCGCCGTCCGATTCGACGGACGCTGGGAAGCGCGAGAGGCGCTGCGAGCGAGCGTCGTCCGATTTCGACGGACTACCGAGAAGACGAACGCGCGAGGAAGACAACGGTGCCGTCCGATTCGACGGACGGTGGGAAGAGGGAGAGGCGGCGAAGGATGCTACGGATCTCGATCCAACTGGCCAAAGGCAAGAAGCGACGCGGCGAAGCGAGGACGTCCGATGAGGATCGGCGGTGAGGGCGGCTACATGAGCGGCGGTCGGCGAAGCGATGATGTAGAAGGGATTCGCCCACGACAAGAAAAGGATTTAAAATAGTTTTGATTTTCGTAAATTCAAACAAATCAAAAAGCAATTTAGAAAATAGCAAATAGACTCTAAAATTCTAGAAAAATTCACGTAAATTCCTTGAATTATTCTAGACTTAATAAAAATACTTTTAACTTTAAATTTCCTTTTTCTTTTACAAATAAATTAATTTTTAATTTCGGGAAAATTAAAACTCAATTAAACCAACTTTAATTTAATTGAAGTTTGATTAACTCATATTAAACTGCAAATGGATTTCTGAAATTTCCAAATTAAGCTTTTGGCAAATAGAAGCAAATGGTTCTCTTTTAAAATTTTCAAAAACTCCGAAAAACGGGACGCTACAGTTTCAATCGGCCAACATGGACAAGTTCAATGGGTCTCAGAACTCATTATAATTTCTCCAGATTTATACCACTGCCATCAGAGCGGCCGGCGGTGATGAAAACGTGATGGCCAACTACCTACCTACGGTGCTAGAAGGATTTGCCCGAGTCATGGTTGCTTAACTAGCCAGCCGGATCAATCTACACTTGGGAACAGCTCTGCGATCTCATAATCGTGAATTTCCAGGGTACGTACGACCGCCCTAGAAAGGAAGATGATCTACATCGGATCCGGTAAAACCCAAAAGAAACTCTTCGCCAGTACATCAAGAGGTTTAGCCAGATTCGTAATTCCATACCCGAGATTGCAGAGACTTCTGTAATTCAGGCTTTCAAGGCAGGATTGAGGAACCGGAGGTTTACGGAGGATATAGCTATGAATCCCCTACGAACAACCGCTGAACTATTCGATATGGCGGATAAATATGCAGCCGCTAGTGAAGCGGTCGAATGGAGCGAAGATATAGATCGAAAAGACAAAACTCCTCAATCTGGCTTATAAAAGACAGAAAAGAAGCATAAGAAAGTTCTCAAGAAGAAGAAGCATCGCAAGATGGATGGTAAGGAGGTCTTAGCGGTCCCAGAAAAGCTTACCAAAGGTAAGAGGGACTATACCGGTCGAGGCAAGGCAAAAATTCTTACCGATGGGTATAAAAAGAATAAGAAGTGGTGCCCGCTTCACCAACAGGCAGAGCACGATTTGCGCACCTGCCGTGTCTGGCAAAAGAAGTTGGAAGATTATTATGCAGGTAAAGGCCCCCTTCCCTCAATACAAGAGTTAGGGGAAGCAAGCTCCAAAAAGGACAAAGATGGCGACGATGAGATGGAGTACCAAAAACCTCAGCACACGATCGACATGATCTTTGGAGGATCTTCATCGTACGACTTGCGACGTCATCTGAAAGCTGTGGAGCGGGAGGTCAACCTAGCGGAGTCTCCGATCAACATCAAGCCTTCGAGGTGGTCGGACACAGTAATCTCCTTTGGCAAAGAAGACTGCCTCGTCTTGTCGACTCGACCGGGTAGGTTCCCTATTATAGTTGAGCCTACTATTAATAATTACAAAGTCAATAGAGTCTTGATAGATGGAGGTAGCTCTTTAAATATTTTATTCTCGGGAGCTCTGGAAGAAATGCAGGTTCCTAAATCAAAGGTAAAGCCAGTAAAATATGCCTTCCATGGCATAGTCCCTGGCTCTACCGCCAAACCGATAGGACAGGTGTTCTTACCGGTTACGTTCGGATGTCCTGATAACTTCCGAATAGAAAAGGTTTCGTTTAACGTGGTTGATTTTGAGACCGCTTATAACGGGATCCTTGGTCGTCCGGCTCTAGCAAAATTCCTGATAACCACACATTACGGTTATCAGAGTTTGAAGATGACAGGACCAAAGGGTGTCATCGTGGTTCGGGGAGATCGAAAGATGGCTTATGCCTGCGATCGGAGATCTTTAGAACTGGTCGATGAGCTTCCGACCAGAAATACTGACTCTTCTGCAATGCAGGTCAAGCACTCCATACCAAAATTGACACCCAAACCATCCGATCAGACAAGAGAGGTGGTACTCGACAAAGGCACTTCTCCGGAAGATGCCAGGTTGGGAGACACTGACGGGTCCATTCGAAATTACTGATCGGGGAAGGGCTCAACCTTAAATAGGAAGAGTCGCTAATATCTTTCCTCCGAGCAAACCAGGACGTTTTCGCCTGGCAGGCGTCCGACATGCCCAGAGTCCCCAGGGAAGTGATCGAGCACAGGCTAGCTCTCCAGCCTGACAAAAAACCGGTCAAGTAGAAGCTAAGGCGTTTTGCACCTGACCGGAAGGAAGCAATCCAGTCGGAGATTGACAAGCTCCTCAAAACTGGATTTATTTGTGAAGTCCATCACCCTCAGTGGCTTGCCAATCCTGTAATGGTTAAAAAGAATAATGAGAAATAGAGAATGTGTATAGATTTCACAGATCTTAATAAAACTTGTCTGAATGATGATTTTCCCCTTCCTCGCATTGATCGGCTTGTAGACTCCACCTCCGGGTGCGAGTTATTAAGTTTTTTAGATGCATATTCACGGTACCACCAGATTAACATGAGTAAAGAAGATGAGAAGAAAACTTCCTTCATCACTCCATATGGCACTTACTGTTATGTTAAGATGCCTTTTGGTATCAAAAATGTTGGTGCAACTTTTCAAAGGTTAATGCGGAAAACTTTCAGCCCGCAGGTAGGTCGAAATTTAGAAACCTATGTGGATGACTTGGTTGTGAAAAGCATCAACGCTGGCGATCATATTCTTGACCTACAAGAAACTTTTAACAACTTGAGAAGACATAACCTCAAGTTGAATCTGGAGAAATGTGTGTTCGGGGTTTCCGCTGGAAAGCTTCTTGGTTTCCTAGTTTCGGCTAGATGTATAGAAGCAAATCCGGCGAAGATATCAGCCATCAATCAGATGCGTCCTCCGACCACAAAGAAAGAGGTCCAAAAGCTAACTAGGCTGTATGGCAGCGCTAAGTCGTTTCATAGCCAGGTTAGGTGAGAAGGGATTACCTTTCTTTAAACTTCTTCGGAAGCATGGGAGTTTTGAGTGGACGAAAGAAGCCAACGATGCCTTTGAAAAACTCAAAGAGTGCCTTGGAAGCGCCCGGTTTTAGTCTCTCCAAGACCAGAAGAAACACTGTTGATTTACGTTGCTGCAACGCCGCAGGCTGTCAGCGGTGTATTGGTCATAGAACGTGAAAGCGTTCAACGACCAGTATATTACTTAAGCGAAGTCTTACATGGACCAAAGGAAAGATATCCACAGGTACAAAAGTTGCTCTATGGTCTCCTTATGGCTTCAAGGAAACTAAGGCAATACTTTCAGGCCCACAAAGTGGTCGTACCTACAGGATATCCCCTAGGTCAAGTCCTTAGAAACAGGGAATCATCAGGACGAATAGCAAAATGGGCAGTTGAACTAGGGATGTTCGACCTCTATTTCATCTCACGGACAGCTATAAAATTTCAGGCAATAGCAGAATTCATTGCCGAGTGGACAAACCCAGAACCTAAGCAGGAAATCGAGTACGAGCACCACGACGAGTGGACAATGTACTTTGATGGTTCATTAATGCTTAAAGGATCGGGGGCTGGAGTCGTCTTGATATCCCCTACTGGCGAACACATTAAGTACACCATCCAGTTTAACTTTCCCACTACTAACAATGTAGCAGAATATGAAGGTTTGCTGGTAGGACTTCGAGTAGCTCATTCGCTCGGGATTCACAAATTGCTAGTGAAAGGCAATTCTCAACTAGTAGCGAATCAAGTAGGGAAATAGTATCAGTGCTCAAGTACCAAGATGTCGTCTTATCTGGCGGAAGTACAAAAACTCGAAAAGCACTTCTTCGGTTTTCAGATCCAACATATTCCTAGAAAGGAAAACTTTTAGCAAATCAGTTGGCACGAATGGCCTCCACTAGGTCAGCCGTCCCGCCGGGAGTTTTTCTTGATCAACTCGATTCACCCTCGGTAATCGAGCCTTCCAAGAACATCAATGGTTCACATCAGGTCAATCCAATTGATTCTGGTCACATAGATGCTCCACAGATCGGTGACGATCATGGTAGAGATTGGATGACATCGATCTACAATTATCTTCAGCATGACCTAATTCCAGAAGATGATGTACAGGCTGATCGTATAGCACGAAAAGCCAAATCATACACTCTAATCGAACGTACCTTGTATAAACGAGGATCTCATGGAGTGTTCATGAGATGCATATATCACTCGGATGGCATTAAGTTGCAAACCGAAATTCATAGAGGAGTCTGTGGAGCACATCATTCCTACAGAACACTGGTCGGTAAAGCCTTCAGGCAAGGATACTATTGTCCAACTTCCCTTCATGATGCAAAAGAGCTCGTGACGAAGTGCGTACAATGTCAGTTTCATAGCCGACAAGTACATCAGCCGGCACAAGCTCTGCAAACAATTCCTCTTTTTGGCATTTTGCAACCTAGGGACTAGATATTCTGGGACCTTTCCCAAGAGCATCCGGGGGCTTCGAATTCCTTTTCATCATGATTGACATGTTTACAAAGTGGATCGAAGCCAAGCCAGTTGTTAAAACTACAACTGAGGCTGCTAAGAGGTTCCTCACAAAAAACGTGATTACACGATTTGGTGTACCCAGTCGTATAATCACGGACAATGGTACCCAGTTCTCCAGCAGCAATTTCCAGGAATTCTGCGATGACCTTGGTATCAAAGTTCATTTCGCTTCAATTACCCATCCGCAGAGTAACGGAGCAGTTGAGCGTGCCAATGGTATCATAATGCAGGGGGTCAAACGCCGAGTATTCGACCAGTTAATAAAACAACCAGGAGCTTGGGTTCAAGAACTTTCTTCATTTTATGGGTCATTCAGACGACGACGACGATCGTGCGACCGGTGAAACACCATTCTTTTTAGTCTATGGGGCCGAAGCCATGCTTCCTCCAGAACAAAAAATTGGTTCTGCTCGCACTGATTGTTTTGATGAAAACGATCAGGAAGAAAGACGACTCGACGACGTCAATTTCCTTGAGGAACGACGAAAGCAAGCCTTACTGCGTTCGGCAATATATCAACAAGCCATGCGAAGGTACCACTGTAGGTGATTTGGTTCTTAGAAAAATTCAGAGCCAAGCAAATCGCAACAAACTTTCTCCCAAGTGGGAATGTCCTTACACTGTGGTCGAAGTCACCCGACCAGGTTCGGTACGATTAGCCATGTCAGACGGCAGGGTTTTGTCTAATTCTTAGAATATTGACCAACTGCGTAAGTTTTTTGTTTAATTTTTATTTCATTTCCATTCAGTTTAATAAAGGATAAAATCAATTCAAAAAGCAAGTGATGTTATTTATATGACAGAGCCTAGCTCTGGTCGACTGCGGTTCATATGCTTAAGACTATGGAGATTATATTTTTTATTACAAAATTCTGTTCTACTCTTGCTTGGCTACTGGTCGGGACACGGAAAACCTCCTAGTCGAAGTCTCTCCTTGTTCGCATGTGGTTCCGCCCACTGGAAGGAGCTTCCTAGTGACAGTCCTTTTCTTGTGATCCTCGCTGCTAGTCGGACTAGAGCATGAACACGTGTTGCGAAATACAATCTATATCTTTATTTCTTAGCAAGTTCATTCCGACCAGTGTTGAGCACTGCATAGAAATAAAACCACTTCTCATTTATTATATATGTCTTTGCATATAATTTCCTCTTGTAAAGAAAAATCATTTTTTTTCTTCCGACCATATATTGTCTTAGTAAGTACTTTGATTATGAAAAACAGATTTACAACTAGTCGAAACCTAACACTGTTCCGACCACAAACGTTTCCTAGTATTACCCCGATCGGTTTTTTTTCAACAATCAGTACATACTTTCAAACAATGGTTGAGACTTAAGTTCATATTTTTGGCCTACTGCTTATATAGTAAAGATCTTCTACTATAAAACAGTCGGGGGCTAGATAATTTATGAATTCCATAAGTCGACCAGATGAACGAAAAGATTTCATTGATAAGAGAAAGGTAAGTCTTTACATTTTTGCATAATTTTTGCATCTTACATTTCTACTACTAGAGAGTGCTGAATTAACCACTACTTGATGGAGATCCGACCTCCATTTCCTCTGCAACCTTGTCTCCAAGAGGTTTTGTCTCGTTGAGGAGCTCGGTTGCCTTCTCAGGCGAGCAATTGAAATCTTCTTCAACCACTTGAAGATTGGTAGAGGGGTTGGAAGCCTTTAGTTTTGCCAAAGCAAGACTAACTCCAAAAGCGATGGATTCTTTTACAGACTTGGCATAATTTTCTCTAGTAGTCTTGAGCAAGACCTTGAGTTCTTCCAGAAGATTACCCAGGCAATTCACCTTTTCAACTGGATCACTCAAGGAGGGCAAACTTGATCCTGATCCCATATCAAAGATCATTTTATTGAGAGCAGTAATTTGTCCATCAAGGTTAAGCATAACTGCTGCCCCTTTTTCTTGCTCAAATTCCAAAGCTTTTTGTGCTCTGGTTAATACTTGATTTTGTTATGTATAAACAAAGCAAATATTAAGCAAGAAGGATTAGAAGAAAATACTAAGTCAAGTCTAGGACTAAGTTACCTTCGGCCTTCTTCCTGGATTTTTCCAGGCTTTCTTCATTCCTGGTCGTCAGGATTTCGATCGACCGGTTTTTAGCTTGAATTTCCTCTTCAAGCTTTATTCTTCTGGCTTTTTCAGCCAAACCTTCTTCTTTTATTTTCTCCAAATCTATCAAATTTGATAAGGGAGAATAGTTAAAGGAAGAAAGGAAAGTCTTGAAAAAAGACAAATTAAGAAGAAAGTTATTACTTTCTAATTCGGAGTGTTTTTGCTCTAGATTCTTAATTTGATCGGTTAGTCCTCCGATCGCAGCAAAATTTTCGACCATATGCTGCATAGATAGCATTTATTCTTTAAATTTCTTATAAACTTCAAGGAAAACTATAAGAATGGTTGAGTACACTTACTCGTATTGCTATGTCATTATAATCGGCAAAATTTTTATCGGGCTTCGCCTTCTTAAGACGATCTGATATTCTCCCCCAGGCTTCATCAAGCTCCTTGTCCTCGATAAATCGAGGAGAGAATGGGAACTTGTTAGTCTGGGAGGGGTTGCTTTCAGGAGTCGAAACTTGTCGAGAATGATTCCTACCTTCGTCGACGGAGTAGCAATCACCACAGGATCTAGTTTTGACCCCGGCACTACAACCGGCTCGGGGGCTTTTCGACCGCTTCCTCCCCAGGAAATCCTGAGTGAGGAAGGTTCTGGTCAGAGCTACCTCCGATCACCCGACCTTCTGGGATAACCTGGTCGGAAATGACCAGAACCCCAGCGGATCTGCACAAAAGAAGGAAAAAGATCAAGTTTATCAAGAACATGCAAGGTATGCATTTCACATGATTATTTAACTTATGCATACATGGTTGTTTTCTTGGTTTTGATTTTGTAGCGCGCTGGTTTGAAGTCTGTAGCGCTCGCTTTCCTTTTCTTTTCAACCGATTTTACTAATTCTAAATTGGTCGGGTTGGTTGCACCCCTACACCCTCCAACAGAGGGTCAGAGATAATACTTTCGACCAGCTGGTCGAGGGTAGAATCTCCGACCATTGATCAGAAGGTGTAGGTTCGTTGGTCAGCAGGTCCTGAGAGACCGCATGGGACTCAACGACTACCCCCTATTTTAACAAGCAAAGTTAGTCAGGTGATGAACATGATTCACTTAAACGAAGAATATTTTTCGGTTACCTACCTCTACATGGTCACTATCTCTAGTGATTGTAAGACTGGTCGGATCGGCAATTGGCACACATGTTTCCGTGGCCTCGTCAATTATAAGCCCGACCGACTACATTTCAAAGAGGATTATAGGTAAGAACTGATCGAAAAGTATTAAAAGGGTGAAAAGTAATTGATATACTCACCCTAAGTCTCTCAGCTCTTTCTTCTGCGGAAGTAACCGCTAAGATCAAAGGGAAGCCAGCTTTGTCGCTGGGCTCTCCAACACATATCATTTTTATCCGACTCCTGATCTCATCAGAAGATAAAACTACATGGATAAAAGAGAGATTTCAGGATTTCAAGAGTAATCAGTTAGTAAAATTCACTGGTAGGAATTCACCAGCACTTACCATTTCTGGAGTCCCTGGTCGCATCGTCACGACCAATGTACCAGAGCATTGAGTAAGCTCTGGCCTTCAAGGGGCTAATTCTCGCATGGAGAAATCCCTCACCACATGCCAGGATGTCAAATCCCTGATATTAAGGAGTTGGATGGCATCAACCCATCTCCCTACTTTTCCCTCCTTCTTCGAGGAGCAGCGCCATCGTGGATTCTCGACCGCCTTCCTACCAATGTAGTAAAGGCTGTCTTGTCGAGTAATCTTCATATAAAATTAACTTTTCTTCCATGACGATCACGAAGATTTTGAGTACATGGGAATGTACTCACCAGCTTTACCGTCATGGAGATGTAAGGTACACTCTCCCGGTGTACCGATCGTATTCTTTGCATTCGCCATCCTGTAGTAGTACTTGAAGAGATCCAGAGTCGCTGGAATTCCCAAGTACGCTTCACAGAGATAGACGAAGATGTTGATGTTGGCGATGGCGTTGGGGGCCAAGTTGATCAACTCCACCCCGTAGAACTCTAAAACTTGAGAGAGGAAGGAGTGGACCGAAAGTTTGAACCCGCATTCAACATATGCGAGGAACACCGGGATTTCTCCGTCTTCTCCACCTGGACAATCCTCCCCAAAAGCCGATCTCCAAGAGATTAGATTTCTATCCGGAAGTAGTCCGATTCTTTCCAGACTCTCCAATCTTTTCTCGCTCAGATCGGAGACCAACCAGTTGGAGATAAGATCTGACATGGTGATTTTTTATGAGCGGAGGAAACAAAGGTGGTTGGAGATGATCTTTCAAAATATAAGGAAGAGCAAAAGGCGTAAAAACCCAAACATCCGACGTGAAAGGGTATTTATAGCCGCACCACTGTAACCACTTCCAGGAGAAGTCCAACGGACAAAAACCTTTTTGACCAACGGACAGAAAGGCTTTTGCGTTCCCCCAGGCAGTTCCTCAACTTTAAAAATGAATATAGACCGTCTCGAATGTCACAACATTTAATGAGGGGTCTGCACGATACGACTTCATCGGAAGAAAAGAATGTCTACACGACCACCTTCATTTAAAGTTCGGGGGCTAGCTGATGATGATTAAACCATTTATGTATTATTTTTATACATAGAGAAGACCATATGTTTCCATGGTTGTAACCCCTAAGACCTACGACCACACTGGTCGAAGGTTCCATGGATTGCATCATAAATACCCTAGTTAGACAAAGTCCTGATCCTAGTCCACGATCAGCTAACTGATCGTAAGAATATGAACTGGTGCCTGGAACTACCTCTGGGTATATCCTCTTCGTGTGATGAATGGAACACGTGCTACACGTTCCATACCATGCGACGTTACATGATCCTGATACACTGGACAAACGGTTATAAGTCTCAAAAACATACAACCGCATATCAGTTGATACATTGTCAACTGCCACCTTTCTTCGACCAGACGCGTCACTTCCCAACTGGCGTCTCTCCAAGGGATAACCGCCAACGCTTCATCCACTACTTAAGAGGGATCGCAGAAGGATGAGAGAGGGGGACACAACGGAAGACAACACAAGAAGATCGATTGGAAGGCATTCAAGAAGACCACCATTCAATTTGTCCACATCACTCTAGCAAGCAATACGCTCCAGTGTACAAGGATTAGCCTTAGTCTTGATTCAAGGCATCCCTTGTAATAGCCAGTTCATAGCAATAAAGAGCAACCCTATATCTTTCCAGGAGATATGTGCCATTTTTCTCTGTTTTTTAGATATGTTTGTAAGATCGATGATTTGATCGTCGACAATTGTAAAAGTATACCCATTGCCATTGGGCTGCAAGCCAAGAAGCTGATTTTGCAAACGTGATAGTTTAATAATGGAAGTTCACGAAGCAACTATAGAAAGAGAGTTGTTTACTCCATGTTGGAAAGTCTCATCACCCATAACAATTGAATGGCGAGACAATATTAATTACACATGTAAAAATAGTTAAGTGAATATTCAATTACCGTGCTCTAGCCACGGCCGTACCGCATCCCCACGTTGGCAATATCGCATCGGGCGGACGTGGGCCCTTTCTAATGGAAGTTCAGGAAGCAACTATAGACAGAGTGGTTGTCTACTCCATGTTGGAAAGTCTAGTCACCCATAACAATTGAATGACGAGACAATATTAATTACACATAAAAACAATTAAGTGAAGATTCAATTACTGTGCTCTAGCCGCGCCCGTACTGCATCCCCACGCTGGCAATATCGCCTTGGGCGGATGCGGGCCCTTTCCAACATGTCGCAGCCCTAGGCCGCGCACTGACCGTCACTGAGCACCACGACCTTCACTGCACGTGGTCGTGACCCTATGGAGAAGGCACGGGTGGATAAGGGAGGAGGACGAGCAGGCAACAGAGGGTAGACACGATAGCGGCGCTGCAGAGAGGAGGGGCCGTGGCCGGGATGGAGGAGAAGTGGAGGGTAGAGACGACAGCGGTGCTGCGGAGAGGGGCCGTGGCAGGGAGAGGAGAAGGGGAGGGTGAGGGGAGGAGGATGGGCCATGAGCACGCGGGAAGGGGCGTGTAGCGAGGATGCCATCAAGTTCTTCGAAGGCGAGGAGGGCTGAGGGCGACAGGTCGTGGAGAGCAGCGACGGCGGAGATCCCCTAGCCAGCCTCTCCCTCTCCCACTCGCTCGAAACCCCCAACACCGAGCACGATCGATGTCCCCGGCCGCTCATTGGCACCGACGTTCCACCTCCTCGAACACCCGCACATTGCACCTCCTCCATCCCGGTCTCAATTCCCCATCCCCTCCCTTTTCCATCCCGGCCTCAATATGGCCTCAACTCCCCGCTCTATGCCTTTGTTGTGGTGGGTACAACGTCGTTCCCAGTACTCTCACCGGCGATAGTGGCGACAACGATTGAAGTGGCGCAAGGCGAGGGGATAGACGGGAGGAGAGGCGTCGAGGCGGCGGCTGGGGAGGGAGATCGAGGGGCCAGCGGGGGAGGAAGAGGGAGGGAGTGGCGACACTAGCGGAGAGGGGGCGGAGGGAGTGGCGTCGCTAGGAGAGGAAGGGGACGAAAGGCGGAGGGGAAAAGGAGAGGAGATGGGCGGTGGATGGGAAAAGAGAAGAAGAGCGAGCAAGGAGACGGCTGAGTGCTTAGGGGCTCCTCGACGCGGGAGTGCTTCCTTCCCACCAGCGTTTTAGATATATAGTGCATGCAGCTGCAGGGTCTCATTGTCCCTCCTCTCCATCGGATGGCGCTGACCTATCGGAGGAGGAGCTGGCGCCTGGCGAGGCTAGCTGAAGGAGATGTTCAAGGCCATGCCCATGCCCATGCCCATGCCCATGCACACCGACAGCAGCGGCACCATCACCTTCGACGAGCTCAAGGAGGGGCTCAGGAGACACAGATCGAACCTCAAGGAATCGGAGATCGGGTAGCTAGCTACTCTTAACATGTTCTTGTTTGCACAAAGATATATTCTAGCTAGCTTCTTCTTATCGATCATATGAGAGCACTTGGTACTCATGAGAGAAACAAAACAAAACTATTGATCAAGTGATGGAGGCTGTGATTGCTTGTGGTGCCGATTATGAAACTAATGAACACTACATGGCCACTGAATTGTTTGTGAAGAAGGAGCAAAGGGAGATGTTTATGACCTTGCCTACGATGACATTAGGTTCAAGTGGCTTGACAAGCATATAGGAGTGCTTCCTATGGCTTGTCTCCAATATGTTTTATTTTCCTATGATTGAAGACTTGTAATAATATGCTTGACATTTGTATGAACTCATTTTATGAACTCATTTTATATTATGCTTTACATTTGTATGAACGCATTTTATAATTTGCTATACCATTTTATTTTACAGATGTCTACAAGTGAGAGTGATGAAAATAGCGATGATGATCATCAATTTTTTTCTCTCATTCAAGGTGGTGCTAAACTTGTAGAAGCTTATGTTCACATTTGTATGGACAAGGCACCGCCAAGGACCTCACAGCTCAGTGGAATGGGATGGGTGACTGAGACCCTAAACACTCCGGGGGAATGCCACACAATGCTTCGGATGAACAAGGATATCTTTTTGGATCTGCATGATGTGCTGGTTGAGAGGTATGGTTTGAGACCGTCAAAACACATGAATACCTATGAAATGCTTGCAATTTTTCTATTCACATGTGGTGGATGTGAGTCAAATAGAAGAGGGCAAAATAGGTTTAAGCACTCTGGTGAAACCATTAGTAGGAAATTCCATGAAGTTCTTGATAGTGTGGTTGCAATGGCTGAAGATTATTTGAGACCAACTGATCCTAATTTTCGGACAGTTCACAAAAGAATAAGGGATGACAAAAGAGCATATCCACACTTTAGGGATTGCATAGGAGCACTAGATGGAACTCATATTCGTGTTTCTCTTTCACCTGAGGAACAAGTGAGGTACATTGGTAAGACAGGAATTGCTACTCAAAATGTGCTTGCCGTTTGTGATTTTGATATGCGATTCACATATGTGGTCAGCCGGGAGCTTTGCATGACACTAGTGTACTGTACCATGCAATGGAAGTGGATGCGGAAGTCTTCCCACATCCTCCACAAGGTAAAAAAATATTTTATCCAGGCTCCATTTTGTCCTCAAATGTGTACTGTACCATGCAATTCTTATTTTCTTTTTCACATGTGTAGGCAAGTACTATGTTGTGGACGCGGCTATCCTAATCGTCCAGTTACCTAGCTCCATACAAGGGTGAAAGGTATCATTTACGAGTGGCATCGAGGTATGGAACCAAACACTCCAAAAGAGAAGTTCAACCGGATCCATTCATCCTGCTCGTAATGTTATTGAACGCTCATTTGGACTATTAAAATGAAGTGGCAAATTCTTTATAAGATGCCTCCATATTCCATGCTCACACAAAAAGATTGTAGTGCTACCATGGTTCTCCACAATTTCATACGTGAGCATGCTAGTGGGGATGTGGACTTTGCAATTTCGATCGAGATCCGAACTATGTGCCTACTATCCCGGAAAGGTACAACAAATATGATGTGTCTCAACATGCCTCGATGGATCCACTTGAATCAAGCTTTGTGACTATGGACTCATTGTAATTGTATTTTGAAACTATGGACTTGTATCTTGGATAATTTGGTTGGACATGATTATCTTGATATATGTTGGTACTTTAATTTATTTACATGCTTGTCGGACTTGTATCTCGGATTCACAGCTTTAGCTAAGCGATACATGAGAACATACGTATTCTATTATCTGTCTTCAGACGCATCATTGAACTCCACTCATGTCAACCAAGGGCAAAGTGGGCAATCCACACGGACAAACCACAATTCGAGCCGAGAGTACTCTTCTAGCCAAACACTCCATATAGACAGCTCTAACTCCACTCAGCCGGCTCCACCTGAGTTCAGGTGGAGCTGCTCCAACTGGAGTTAGAGCCATGCCAAACAGGCCCATAGTTCCCTTGTTTATTATAGGTATGAAGGACGAGTGTATTATATATATGTATATATATGATGTTGCTTCAGTACAGAATATGAGTGCGTGTGTGTGTGTATATATACACACTGAAGCCATGGCACAAGCAAATGCTTGATAGATAGGATTAATTAGCATGACAGTATTTCCCTTCAACCAAAAAAAAGGAGCATGCAACACTTGGATTAATCGTTATACTTGCTGACATTATGATGTGAATATTGAGTAGTACAACATATGTAGGTAGGACAATGAGCTCACTGGATTATGTTTAGTCAAGTACTGCTAAAGTGGCACGTTCTTAGCACTTCAATTAACAGCTAGCACGGAATTAATGAACAAATCGTTAAATATTTATTAATATGTTTTTCAACATGTTCCTAAGTATGGGTCATGTCTCGTGTGTGTGTGTGTGTATGGGGTCATGTCTGCTAAAGTGTCTTTGTACTACTTATGGGGGAATAGGTAACGTTTCAAATTATAAAGCAGTAAATGGCTAATCATGGTGTCTAAAAGACAGCTTATTCGAGTAATTTCAGGACTAATATAAGGGAATGGCCCGGAAAAGAAAGGAGGCCGGGTACCCTTAATTAATTTTACATGTAAACAATACTGAGCATATTGGGGGGGAAATACCCCAATATTATGCTAACTCATAGGGTATTGATCTCCACACAAGACAGGCAGGCACCAAAGTCTGTGGACGAAAACCCCGATATGTGGCTGATTTTCCATTTTCGTTTTAAAATAAAGATGAGACTTTCATACTAAGCAATGACTCCAGCACACCTTAAAAATCAAGGAAATGGGATTGATTAATGAAGAAAGAGCTTGATATAGTGCATATATTGGTCTTTGGGGGCAAGATTATTCAGGCACGCCGCCGTGTCCAACAATTAGACAGTACTACTTGTTTATGAATCCTTCGTGTATATATATATGCTTTTCAGAAGAAGATAATTGAAATACTAGCGCATTCACTAATTATAACATGTATGTAGTAAGATGATTAGAGTTAACTTGGGAAGCTTTGAGCATACATGACATGCATATGGTAGCTAGCTTTAGTGCTGCCTGCCAGTAGATGGCTAGCTAGCTAGTACGGGTTAACTTTACTGGGTGTCAGAAAAAGAAAGTAGATCGATGCCTGCCATGACTGGCTGGCTCGTCGAAATATTAGCTAGGTGGCCGCTGGTGACAGCAGATCTAGGTCGCGCGCGGGCAAGCACGTCGGCGTTGAGTTTTCAACAAGAATAATGAAGAAGGCAGATGGATCGACGGAGCCAGCCGGCCGGAGCGCCTGCCAGAGAGATGAGAAATGGACATGGGAACGACGACTGCCTAGTCATTTCCAGCCTCGCTCGCGCCCGTACTCCACCTCAAAAATCAAGCAACACCGACGATAATGCAAATTCCCTTTTTTTTTTTCTTTCTTTCTTTCTTTTAGGACTGACTCTCTCTCTCTCTCTCTCGATCCGACCATTTATATATTCGGCTTCCCTCCCAAGTCCCACTCCCACTCCCACTCCCAGGCATTTGCGTGTAGCAGCATCCTTGAAGCGAAGCCCTGTCTCTTCCTTGCATTGATATATGCATTCGTAGCAGGCCAGGCATTCATTGATCTGCTCACTGCTCGATCGAGTGCCCCAGCACACTCAACGCATTAGTAGGATGGCGAGAGGCGCGGTGCTGGTTGCGATCGCCGCCGCGCTCGGCAACATGCTGCAGGGATGGGACAACGCCACCATCGCCGGCTCCCTCCTCTACATCAAGAGGGAGTTCATGCTGGAGAGCCAGCCCGCACTCGAGGGCCTCGTCGTCGCCATGTCGCTCATCGGCGCCACCATCATCACCACATTCTCAGGCCCCGTCTCCGACTCCGTCGGCAGGCGCCCCATGCTCATCGCCTCCTCCCTCCTCTACCTGCTCGCCGGCCTCGCCATGCTCTGGTCCCCCAACGTGTACGTCCTCCTGCTCTCGCGCCTCGTCGACGGCTTCGGCATCGGCCTCGCCGTCACGCTCGTCCCCGTCTACATCTCCGAGACCGCCCCGCCCGAGATCCGCGGCCTGCTCAACACACTCCCCCAGTTCACCGGCTCCGGCGGCATGTTCCTCTCCTACTGCATGATCTTCGCCATGACTCTCGCGCCGCACCCCAACTGGCGCCTCATGCTCGGCGTCCTCTCCGTCCCCTCGCTCATCTACCTCCTCGTCACCGTCTACTACCTGCCGGAGTCGCCGCGCTGGCTTGTCAGCAAGGCCAGGATGAAGGAGGCCGGGGTCGTGCTCCAGATGCTCAGGGGCCGCGACGACGTCTCGGCCGAGATGGCGCTTCTCGTCGAGGGGCTGGGGACCGGCGGTGGAACGGCCATCGAGGAGTACATCATCGGCCCGGCGGCCGACGACGATCAGGACGGCGAGGCCAAGGTGACGCTCTACGGGCCGGAGCGCGGGATGTCGTGGGTGGCCCAGTCGGTGGCGCTGGGGGGCCAGGGCAGCATGCTCGGCAGCGCCATTGGCCTGGCGTCGCGGCAGAGCAGCATGCTTGACCACCTCAAGGACCCCGTCGTCGCCCTCCTCAACAGTCTTCACGACATGAAGCCCCCCGCCGACTCCATCACCGGTAGCATGCGTGCCGGCAGCACGCTCTTCCCCAACCTTGGCAGCATGCTCAGCGTCCACGACAGGCCGCCCATCGACTGGGACGAGGAGAACGTTGCGCCCGGCGGTGACGACGACGACAGGTTTGGTGGCCACCGGTCCGAGGACGGCGGCAACCACGAGTCAACAGCGGCGGATCTGGCCCTCCGCGCGCCGCTACTGGACGCGAGGAGCCTGGCCGGCGGAGGCGGGATGGGTGAGACGGCGAGCACGATGGGCATCGGCGGTGGGTGGCAGCTGGCGTGGAAGTGGACGGAGGGAGTCGGGCAGGACGGGACGCGGCAGAGCGCCGTCAAGAGGATGTACCTGCACGAGGAGCAGGGCGAGACCGCAGAGGGGGGAGACGGGCGGTACGTGCACGCGGCGGCGCTGGTGAGCCAGTCGGCGCTCTACACCAAGGACCTGGTCGGCGCCAGCGGAGACCCGCAAGACCCCGTGGGGCCGACGCTCGTGCACCCAGCGAAGGCGGAGACGGGCGGGCCGAGGTGGCGGGAGCTGCTGGAGCCCGGCGTCCGTCACGCACTGTTGTGCGGTGTGACGATCCAGATCCTGCAGCAGTTGTCAGGCATCAACGGCGTGCTCTACTACACGCCGCAGATCCTGGACCAGGCCGGCGTGAGCGTGCTGCTGGCGAGCCTGGGGCTGAGCGCCGACTCGACGTCCATCCTCATCAGCGGTCTGACCACGTTGCTGATGCTCCCCAGCATCGGCGTCGCCATGCGGCTGATGGACGTGTCCGGGCGGCGGAGCCTGCTGCTGTGGACGATCCCGGTGCTGATCGTGTCGCTGGTGGTGTTGATCGCGGCGAACGTGGTGCCGATGGCGACGACTGCGCACGCGGCGCTGTCGACAGGGAGTGTGATCATCTACTTCTGCTGCTTCGTGATGGGGTTCGGGCCCATCCCCAACATCCTGTGCGCCGAGATCTTCCCAACGAGGGTGCGGGGGCTCTGCATCGCCATCTGCTCGCTAACCTTCTGGGTCGGCGACATCGTCGTCACCTACACCCTCCCCGTCATGCTCAACTCCGTCGGCCTCGCCGGGGTGTTCGGGGTATACGCCATCGTGTGCTGCCTCGCGCTCGCCTTCGTGGCACTCAGGGTGCCAGAGACCAAGGGGCTACCGCTCGAGGTAATCATCGACTTCTTCAACGTCGGAGCGAAGGGTCTGCCAATGCTCGACGACGGCCGTTGAATCCATGCATCCATGGATTCATTCAGTCTTGAGCGCTGGAGTTGTTTGCCATACCTTCTTGGGATTGCGTGTGCGTGTGCGTGTGCGTGTGGAGAGAATCGAAAACATAAAATAGGCGGGAGCGGACGGGATTGGGATTGGGATTGGGATTGGGATTGGATCAACAATAAGGCCTTCCATTCTCCCCAAAACGGTGAGAATCGAATGGGCCCTCTTCCCTACTTTGTTTGTGCTACCTGGTTTTTTCTTTAATCCCAAACTAGCCGGGTAATTTTTGCACGGTTAGCTATTTCCTTTCCGATTAATTATTAGAGTCTACACTTTGTTTCATTTCTCCCCGGTTGATAGTTAGTAACAGATATGGAGCTATAATGGGCATTTTGAGTGCTAATGTGTGCTAATGCCCACAAAGGGCATTGGATCTAGCCCAAACAGCTCGGATGGAGGTAGGTGCAAGAGTCCATCCCATTCATGCACTTTTTTCAGAACCCCTTGTCATATTATTCTCGCGAAAATAGCCCTTACCCTTTCGCTCCCCCTGCTGTTTTGTTTGCTCGAATGAATCGAGTTGGGGCCAATTCGATATCCCCATCGAGACAGCGCTCTAGGGTTATGCCCACCGCCCTCCTCCCCACCTCCGGTAGCCGCGACGCTTCCTTCTTTGGTCTGCATCTACTGCATTGTCCCAAATAACAAAACAAAAGGTCATCAATCCATCCATCGTACAAAAGTAGAACAAAACAAAGGTCATCAAATCCAACATACCCGAAAGAGCAGGGTGGTAGGTCGTCCGCTCATCGCGGATTGATGTCGGGTGGAGTAGCGTGGCAGTAAGGGGTGGAAACGGATTGAATACAAACGGATAATAGCCATGCCATCTTTATTTTCATATTTTATTCTCGAATACAAACAGATAATGCTTGGTTAACGAGGCATGTTTACCGACTTTGATCTCATGTTCGGAGGTATTGATATGATAATTCAGTAGGTTTACGATCTTGTGTTCCCGCTACCTGCCGCAAAAAGAGTTGTGGTCTAAGCGAAAAGATTGCACTTGGCAGGGTTGAGCATTTATAAGTGAAGCAATGGATTGTCGTTGCCTTCCATTGCTTGCATTCACTTTCCACATCTTTGTCAGAATCTCGTCCCAATCAGATGTGGCAATGGCCCTGAGAATGTTCTGTTCCCGTAGGAATATTGAACTGTTTCCTACGAAATTCTTGTGTTACAAACAGAACCCTAATCTGATGCCCGAGAAAAAAAGACGTTTCCTCTGACTAATTGTTTCATTTTGAGTAGTCCACAACGATGCGTGGACGGAATCACGATCACAGATGGAATTATGGATGGATTCTCGATCTTCCTTTTCATTCTTTCTTTTCGATGGTTTTGTTGCGAAAACTAATGGATGCTGCAGTGCCTTTTTCCTGGGATGGTACTTGTGGCAGAGGCGAAAGAGACGGTGGGGAGCACGTCGATGACCTTCTTCCTTCTTGAGACCTTTGGGAGGGGCAGCGACAGGTACACAGATGGCCGCAGCAACTAGAAAGGGAAGGGATGGCACCTTAGGTTTCAACAACAATCTGTTTCTAAAAAATATTTCAACAAGAACATAAGGTATTGTAGGCTATAGTACATAAATATATCATGGCATAAACACCTTATGTTATAACTTTCAAGTTTCAACTTTAGACAACTCAATCCCCTATTAGATAAATCATAACGAACATAAGGTATTGTAGGCTATAGTACATAAATAGAACTCTTTTACCTGTAAATGTGTGATCAACATCGTGAGAAGAGCATATGACCTAATCCCACCTGTATATGACCTAATCCCACCTGTATAGCCTTACCAAAAATAGTAAAATGATAATTAGAAATACAGGTCGACCCAACAATTCTAAATAACCACCATTTAATTATGGAGTGAAGAAATTACTTGTTTTTAGTTTAATTTTACCTCATTGAGCTCTCTTTGATGAAGGAAAACCTTCAGAATCATACATAAAAGGTCTTAAAGCAGGCAACTTCTTTACAACATCCTACAGTACAAAATGAAAGAGATAATTTTCTGAAGGAAAAGTAGATGATCCAAATTCTGAAGTATATATGATCATCTAACACAGATTAGCTTCAAAAAAGTACATGCTGCCTTCCATAATGGAATAATTAATAATTCGCTGAACAACTACCTTGATAAAGTATGTTGCCTGCGGTCCATCATCAATATGAAAGCTGCAAAAGAAAATAAAAAAAAGATCATTAAGACAAAGTGTTAGCACAGATGGAAAAAAAAACAAGGTCACATATTTGTATAGCTAAATGACAATAAAATTTAACCTAATGTCAAAAGCTATTCTGCTATTTCTTTCTAGAAACTTCACAATTGGCACATGGACCTTTGCTATTACCTGCCATGAAAGAAAAATAAGTCCATCAACAAAATAAGCAACTCAGTATCTACTTGATTGACAAATAATCAACTGGCAACTGCATAACAATTGTGCTTTTTCTTCATCGAAAAAAATAGTTTCATTTTCTTTTTAGAAGCTCTTGCTATGAGCATTTAGAGTTTAGCAAGATAACAACTTTGAATTCTAGAATTAACAAAAGCATTCAATATCACCCTTGCCATCATTTACTTCCAAAATCACACTTACATATCTTCCCTTTTACACCACTTGAAATTCCGGTTGCAATGACCAGTAGCAATCAGTTTCTATCCCACATCAAGCACAAACAACAAAGTTCAACTGAAAGCTCTGAAATTAATAAAACCGTAAATGCAAAAACTGAACGAGGAAAGATGGCTAAAGTTCGTCTGAAAATTGGCTTTCAACTCATGCTATCTTAAGTGAAATAGAGTAACACCATATTTCATATCAGAAATTATACCAGCACCCAGCTAATCTGAGCTCCATTGGTTCCATCATTATTGAAATTTAAAAGTACTCAATTTTGATATGACCATTTATGCAAAGCCTAATGGAAGCAACCCTATTCCATCGTTAGTAAAATTTGAATCATATAACAATGATTCATTCTAAGTCAGATTAAAATGCTCCAAGAAAGTAGAGGAACCAAGCATCCGTACAAGCAAAACAGAAAAGATGATGTTTTTACCTGGGAGACAACCTGCATGACACCGTCCTGGGCAGCACTGCTGTTCCTATTTGCCGACGACGCCGGGCTGGATCCAAACCCGACGTACTTCCCGCCCTGAGAAGACGGGACCCCCTTAGGCTTCGACTCGTTGTCCACCATCCTCCTCCTGGCAAAAAAGCTCTCCTTGTTGGCCGCCGACGCCTCGAGCTGCTGCCTCATGTAAATGTCCTCTGTCGACTTGGACCTCGGCGGCTGACTCCCTAAATCAGCTCCTGCGGCGCCAAACGGCCTGCTGACTCATGTTCGGTCGGAAGTTGTCGTCCCAGTCTTAAAAGGGACTGCATGTTAAATGATATTTTCATTTAAAAAAGCTGAACCAACAGGGAAATAGCATATTTATCCAACACAATAGACTACCCAACCAAGTGAACCAATCTTATGAAATGAAGCTAAAACATGCAAGAGAGACAGATAGACAAACCCAATTGAGAATATACTCAGCAACAACTATTGCAGTTGCATATGCTCTCATTGACCGATTGATTGTAGAAATCACATTGGCGCCATTAGGAACTGTCAAAGCCGAGAGAGATTTGCAGAACTCCAAAGGATTAACAACGTACTCGATCACCTACAAAAAATATATTAAGATTAATCAATATTTCTAACATTATAACTGGACTGACACAAAGTACAAGCATATTTGCTCTCACAGCAAGCAACATCTAAAACGAAAAGGTATTTACAGGAGAGGGAGAGCACGATATACATTTGCCTCCTTATAATCTATGTTTATGAATTCTGACAGTGGTTGTCCCTTAATCAGAGGAGAGAATGAGGACACGTGAGAAGCTATATGCAATGCAAGTACAGAACAATCAAAGTATTCTACAAAATCACCCAACACCAAAAAAGGCTCCCCTTCAGAAACTACCAAAAACATCTCTCGAGATAATGCATGTCATGATAAATAAGCTATGGAGTTGCTCTATTTTATGATCAAACATGTTGTTCGAAGGATGAGATGGGTTTAGATGGGATGAAATATGTGCATACGGTACATCAAGAGAAATTACAGCATAAAATTGCTTGTTCTCTTTGACCAATTCCTCTGCATATGAACAATAAAACACATAAGTGGCGCCGTCCTCCCTTCTCGGCCACCGCCAACTGCAGTAGCCACAACGTCTCCAACGGTGGATTCGACAGGTCAAGGTTGTTCCTCTGCGGTCAACCACAACTACCCAATCAAATCAAACATGAGCGAAAACACACGCACAAAAAAAGGAGTGAAAATTAATGGATGAGGGGAAGGGGAAGGGGAAGGTCCGTGCATGGTGTCTACCACAGCCACCCAATCAAATCAAACATCAACGAAAACACACGCACAACAAAAAGGTGAAAATGAATGGAGGAGGGGAAAGGGAAGGTGCATGCATGGAGGGAGGGAGGATGCGGGGGAGGGAACTCTGAGCTCGGCGCTGCACTCGTGGAGCATCTGGTAGAGATTTCGGGCGTGGAGGTGGAGGCGATGGGCGACGCGCAAGGGAGGCGGGCCAGGGGGTTGCGGCGGCGGGCAAGAGAGGCACGGTGGCGGGCGAGGTCGGCTCGGCGCGGATGGTAGGGAGGGACAGTGGCGGGGGGTGAGGTGGGGATGCTAGGGGCGAGGGGGTCGCGGTGGTGAGTGAGGGCGGCGCGGACGGGACGGAGGTACGGGGCGCGGCGTGGATGGGAGGAGGGAGGTACGGGGAGTAGTAGCACGGCACCGATGTGAGGGAGGGACGGGCGGGCAGGCGATGGGTGAGGGCTGAGGATCATGAGCAGACGGGCGGAGAAGTGGCGGAGGTAGGAGATGCGGAGGGCATGCGCTCGCGAGCAGTTCGGGTTGAGGGGGTAAACCAATAAATAAATATAGCAGTAGTTAAGATATGGAGTGTTGTATGTTAATATTATGAGCTTCCTATATGTGCTACTAACTTCAGTGTCTAAAAGCCAAATCGATCAAACTGCGTCGATCAAATAGATCTCGTTAATGGTAGCGGCGTCTTACAGCTAAAGCCACGAATTTGCAAGCTAAAGCCACACTGTTTTTAAGCTGTCTTGTAGCCAATTTGTTTTTGTCTTTTTTTCTTTCGGTTCCAGCGCTTCCTTAGTTCTAATGTTACAGTCGGCTATAGAATTGTAGACGATACATTTCTATTTTTATTTTTTTATCTATATTAATTTAAATTTTACGTAACTAAGAATTATGAACAATCGATATAAATCCATTATAAACGATCTAGATCTCTTTATCCCAATTTCAATCTCAAAAAAGAAGAATACGAATTCTCTTTCTCTTTCTCTTTGACCGTCCGGCCGACCTTACCTTAACCTTGCCGCCTGTCCTTTCCTTTAGCTTTCTTTCTTTCCCTTTCCAGTTTCTCCAAGCAAGGGGGCCCTAGTGGCCAAATTCGTGAAAAGGCAAAAAAGAAAGGGTAGGCAAATGAATAAAGAAGTTAAGATAAAGGGGAGGCCAAATTCCGTCCCGTCCCGTCCCGTCGCTTTTGCAGCGTTTGCTTTCTTCCAGCTTCTTCCCACACACTCACTCTCTCCCACCCACCCCCTGCTCTCTGCTCTGCCCTGCTGCACCCACCTCCACCCAAGAGGAAGGAGGCCCGATGGCGTCGTCCTCGGGGAGGAGGATGGGTCCCGGGGACTCCTCCGCCTCGCCGGCGTCCGGCGGCAGGAGGATCCTCCGCACGCAGACCGCCGGCAACCTGGGGGAGTCCATCTTCGACAGCGAGGTCGTGCCCTCCTCGCTCGTCGAGATCGCCCCCATCCTTCGTGTCGCAAACGAGGTCGAGGCCAGCAACCCACGCGTCGCCTACCTATGTGCGTGCCGTGCCGTGCCTCATCCTCGTTTCAAACTTTATTTTTCTGTAAATTTTTTTCTCCTGTCTGTGTGGATCGAATTATTATTATTATTATTAGGATGGCTAATTCCCTACTTACTTGTGTTCGCTGCTCAATCAATGGACACCATGTCTTGTGTGAATTAGGTCGCTTCTACGCGTTCGAGAAGGCCCATCGCCTGGACCCAACCTCCAGTGGTCGAGGTGTTCGTCAATTCAAAACCGCCCTCCTGCAGAGGCTAGAAAGGGTACGCTGTGCTTTGCTTTCCTGTAATATCGCCATTTTCCTTTTAATTTTTATTCTTATCCACCACGTCCGTCTCGATTTGGTGCAATAAAAATGCCATACCCCGCCTTGTTTCTTTGGTCACGCTCACACCATAGCAAGCAAAGCCATTGCATCGGCTGTACAACCTTAAAACCTCTTCAAGGAATGCATCATATATGTAATTGTTAACATAAGTAAGATAAGATTCCTTACCTGCTACCTGAAAACCATGGAGCTATGTACGCTGTTTTACCTGAACAAAGACGTTTGCACGGCATCTATTGCGCCGTACGTATCCTTTTCACGGACGCAAGGGATGAATGCATCCAAGTAGCTACATTAAATGAAGCAAAGCTTGGTGGATCACCCCACACTACGAAAGAAAGAAACATAAATTAATTTCCATATGCCTTTTGGCTTTGTAACCATCCGCTTCCTTAGGAAAACGACCCCACGTTGAAGGGAAGGGTCAAACAGAGTGATGCTCGAGAAATGCAGAGTTTCTACCAGCATTACTACAAGAAGTACATCCAAGCACTTCAAAGTGCTGCTGATAAAGCCGACCGGTTAGCAAGCTTGTTTTGTGCCACATGCTGCTGACTCATTTACTTCTTCCCTAACACCTCTTTTCTTTTCTTTTCTTTTGCTATAATTGCGCAGTGCCCAACTCACAAAAGCGTACCAAACTGCTGCTGTCTTGTTTGAGGTCCTAAGAGCCGTCAATGTCTCACAGAAAATCGAAGTTGATCAAGCGGTAAAGTCTAGCCTCACTGCTGTGTTGCTCCTCTGGTGGATTCTAGTTCGTTCAACCTTCTAGTTTTTCATTTCCTATCTATCACACTGTAATTGTTATTTACAAGATAATTGTGTGTTTTCGCTTCCTTCTGTAATTGTTGCAGATTTTGGAGACACACAACCAAGTCGAGGAAAAGAAAAAGTTGTATCTTCCTTATAATATCCTCCCGCTCGATCCTGCCAGTGCTAATCAGGCTATCATGCGATATCCTGAGGTTCCCATCAATCCTGAGTTCCATACCGAATTTCCTAAGAGCATATCTATCACACTTTGATGAGATGATTATAGTACGTCTTATGCTGGTTTTCACCATTATGTAGATTCAAGCTGCTTTTAACGCTCTTAGTAATACCAGAGGTCTGCCTTGGCCCAAGGAACATGAAAAGAAGCCTGGTGCAGATCTTCTCGGTTGGCTTCAGGCTATGTTTGGATTTCAGGTTATCTCACCGGGGTGGCTGTTTATCTTTGTTTTCATACCAGACATGTTCATGTCGATGATTTATTTTTTAGCGTTGAATACACGCTCTCTAACCTCAACAATCACTCTACAGGAAGATAATGTATCCAACCAAAGGGAACATCTCATACTCTTGCTTGCCAACATGCACATAAGGCAGATTACCAAACCTGACCAACAACCAAAGGTGTCCCCTTTTCCAACATACACATGCGTGAGGCGTGCGCACATGGATACTTGAGCCATGATGGCATATTGGCATCTACTCATTTCCTTTTGGCTAATATATTTTCAGTTGGATGACCGTGCGCTGGATGCAGTAATGAAGAAGCTATTTAAGAACTACAAGAGATGGTGCAAGTACCTTGGCCGCAAAAGCAGCTTATGGTATGATGTTCAATCTTCAAGGGAAAATTTATATGTAATCATGATTATGTGATTTTACCCAGAGCTGAAATTGTGTGCTTTTCTTAATCCCTTGATCGACTAATTAGTTGATCATTTCCTTTCTAGGTTGCCGACTATCCAACAGGAAGTACAGCAGCGTAAGCTTCTCTATATGGGCCTTTATCTGCTCATCTGGGGTGAGGCGGCTAACCTGAGATTTATGCCGGAGTGTCTTTGCTACATCTATCATCATGTATGACCAATTCCTTCCTTGTTCCTCAAATTAAGCGTATGTTATATTTACTGAACTAGTGAAGTGGAATACTGGATCTTAAAGGAGTTCAACCTCCTAACATGATTGTCTGGTTACAATAAAAATTATGCAAAGACAGTATGTTATTTGTCTTATCTGACCTTGACTTGCACAAAGCTGATGGCATCTTATGAGGAATCACATTCTGTTCGCTTCCACGGTGTGGGAAATTATATGTTGGATGTAATTTATCTTAGGTATGAGGAATCGAGGACTAATCCGCAAAATAGTCAAATAAAGTCTGTTATGAATATTGTGTGTATATTGAAGATGCCCAGTGGGCAATATATATAGGAGTATAACAAGTGTATGTCATACACATATAAGATAATACAAAAGGTAGCTAAGGAAATACAAAAGAGCCCATATTCTAACTCCTATTCTAACAACCTCCCCTCAAATGCAAGGCGTATACAATAACATTGCATTTGGAAAGGGTTGACACTAAAATATAGAAAATCCAAAGTCCGAGTCTTGATAATGTCGTCGTAGCATACAACTCTTGGAAAATATATCGATAAAAGATCTTCTCCCATTCGGGGTCGTGGTTAGTTTCCCAACTCTTGGCATCCGTCAAGCCCAAGGTCAATGGCACCTCATCAGGTCCTTGATCTGATGCAGCACTTGTTATTAGGCCAACAGCCATCCTAGTCAGGCTGGACCAGAAACAAGCCAACAACTCAAGTCTCCAACTCCAACCATCTTCCTCCCCCCTGCTCCACAGTCACAAACACCACCACCTCAAGTATCCAACAACTCCAAGAACCCGTCGAGGGAGGCTCGAATGGGCGAGCAGCTGCGGGCATCCGAGGCCGCGGGGGAGGACGAGGCAGCCCGGCAGGAGAGGCCGGATCCGGCGACGGTGGCAACGGGGACGCTCGGATCCGGTGTGTAAGTGAGCTCGGGTACGAGGTCGACGAAGATGACGCGACCCTCAGGGTCCTTCCAGGAGGTCTTGCGGCGGGGAGCCCTCGTGCTTGGAAGCCGAATCGGAGACTTGGGCGACCAACCGAGGCTCTACTGCGAGGAAGAAGGCCGGATCCACCGAGTCGAGGCAACCGGATCCAGTCGGGAGGTGGCCGCGGGGCGGCGACGAGAGGCTGCCTAGTCAGCGTGGAAGAGGCGGAACGACGAGGGGGCTGCTGCTATTGTTGGAAGAAACCACAACTAAAAAATAATAATGGTCGGCCCCCAGGAGTGGAGATCGCTCTTCCCAGGGGCGGCGGCAGCGGAGATGAGTGGAGGACGGCGGCGGCTACAGTAACCCTAACCCTAATCTTTGCTCTGATACTATGTTACGAATATTGTGTGTATATTGAAAGTGCCAATGAGTAATATATATATGAGTGCAAGAGGTGTATACCATATACAGATAAGGCAATACAAAAGGCAGATAAGAAATATGAAAGAGTCCATATTCTAACAAAGTCGACCATCCCTCCCCAATTAAACCTACCTTAATCTACATAATATGTCAATACTGTTATGAATATTGTGTGTATATTCAAGAGGGCCCAATGGGCAATATATATGGAGAGTACAAGGGAATGTCATACACAGATAAAAATACAAAAGAGTCCTATTCTAACACCCTCCTCAAACTCATGGTGGATCACACACACTTTGGAGAGAAAATACAAATGTTGTGCCCTAGTCTGTGGCTTCATGAAGAAGTCAGCAACTTGTAACTCTGATGGCACAAACTGTAAATCAAGTACTCTCTCGTACACCTGTGAGCGAGTATGAAGCATCCACACCAATGTGCTTGGTGAGCTCATCCTTCACTAGGTCTCGGGCAATACTGATAGCCCTGTACTGTCAGACAAAAGAGTCGTAGGTTCCACCGCAGACACTTCAAAATCTGCAAATAGCCACCTCAACCAAGTAATCTCTGCTGTCACTACTGCCATAGCTCTCAACTCAGCCTCTGCACTTGAACGAGAAACTGCAGTCTGCTTCTTAGTCTTCCAAGCAATCAGTGAGGAGCCAAGAAAAACACAGTAAGCAGAACGAGAACGACGATCGAAAGGATCACTAGCCCAGGTCGCATTGGAGTACGCCTGAAGCTGTAGTGAGGTAGAGTTAGGCAAAAAAATAATGAGAGATAGTTCCAAGCAAGTAGCGAAGAACACGAAGAAGGTAACTGTAGTGAGGATGGGTAGGACGAGCCATGAACGGACTCAAGATATGAACAACATAAGCAATATCAGGATGAATGCTCACAAGATACATCAAACTCCCAACAAGATGGCGATAGCGAGTGAGATCCTCAAGAAGATCACCATCAGTGGCACTAAGCTGTAGGGATTGCTCTATGGGAGTCTCAGCAGTGTGGGTGTCAGTCAGACCAGACCGATCAAGGAGATCCTGGAAATACTTCTGCTGGGAGAGGTAGTAGCTCTCAGGCAAAGAAGAGACCTCAATCCTAAGGAAGTACGTAAGAGAATCAAGATCAGTCATCAAAAACTGCTCACTGAGATACTTCTTCACATATGTGATGAATGAGGAATCATCACCAGTGATGAGCATATCATCAACGTACATAAGAAGTAGTGTCCTACCCCGAGATGAGACATGGACAAAAAGAGCAGGATCATAGGAACTGATAGTGAAACCGACATCAATAATCACTGAGGTAAAACGCGCAAACCAGGCACGAGGAGCCTGTTTGAGGCCATAAAGAGCACGATGAAGACGACATACGTGCCCATCGGGAACAGAATACCCAGGTGGTGGCTGCATGTAGACCTCCTCATGCAGAACACCATTAAGAAAAGTATTCTTAACATCCGCTGAGAGATAGACCACCGGCAAACAGAGACAACCGCAACAAGAGTGCGAACAGTGGTCATATGGGTAACAGGGGCAAAAGTCTCATTGCGGTCACGACCGTACTCCTGCTAAAAATTGCGAGACAAGACGAGCCTTGTAGCGTTCGATAGCACCATCAGACCGGGTCTTAATCTTGTACACCCGCTTGCACATGATCGGACGAGCATGCACAGGTGTCGGTACAATATCCCAAGTCTCCGTACGTTGAAGAGCATCAAGCCCCTCCGCCATAGCGAGCTGCCACTCAGAATAAGGAGCAGCCTCGCGACAAGAACTAGGCTCAGTGACAGAGAGAGCATGAGCTATTGGAGCAAATCCAAGACGATCAGCAGGTCGAAGGGATGTCTGATCACGAAGGACGTAACGAGGAGCATCATCAGGAGGATCAGAAGTGGGTGTCGGCAAGATACCAGGAGACGATACTGGGGAAGAACGAGGACGTCTGGAGTAGTGAATACCAGAAAAATGAGACGGTGGTGCTGTAGGAACAAGAGACGGGGGTGCAGAAAGAACCACTGGAGACAGACCAGGGGAAGACTGTGATAGTAGAGAAATGGGTGAAGAGTCAGAAAGAGACAACCATGAAATCGACTCAACGGTGGAAACAGGAGGAGCCGAATCTCGATAGAAAAAGGGTTGAGATTTCTCATAGACAACGTCTCGTGAAATCCTGATTCGTTGTGTAGAAGGATCCCAACAGCGATAACCCTTATTCTCAGAACTATAACCAAAGAAACACACGCTCAACTGACTGGGCCGATAGTTTAGTGCGCTCTCGAGGCTGCAGCAGAACAAAACAAATACAACAAAAAACACGGAGGTGAGTGTACTGGGAGGCTCGACAGTAGAGACGCTCTATAGGACTGACACCCTTAAGAGCAGTGGAAGGCTGCATATTGATCAGATATGCAGTCTTAGAAACAGTCTCAGCCTAAAACTGTGGTGGAACGTGGGAGGCAAGGAGAAGAGTGTGGGCAGTCTCAATCAGATGACGATGTTTGCGCTCAGCAACCCCATTCTGAGCATGGGCACCAGGATAAGAAGACTGGTAAAGAGTGCCCTTCTCAGAAAGAAACTGTCGAAAAGCACCAGAACAATACTCGCCAACAGAATCACAGCGAAAAGTACGGATGGAAGAATCAAACTGAGTACGAACCATCGTTGCAAAGCTACGATAGATCGCAAGAAACTGACCACGATTAGATCCTAGATGAAACAGGTATCTGAGTCAAAACTAACCCTACAACCAAGATCAGTGAGCTGACTCACCGAGAGAAGTTGCATGGTAAGCTGGGGAATATAGGAAACTGCTGGAACAAAAAAGTCAGTGGACAAAGAGTGCCTCGACAACCGATGCATGAGAGAGTACCGTCACCGTCTGCGAGCAGATCTGAGAAAAAGGAGGTCCTACTGAAGTGAGAGATGTGGAGTCCGTTGTCTTGTGGAAAGATGCACCAGAATCTAGAACCCAAGAAGTACCTGGAGGAGACGTTTGAGCCAGACTGGCAGAACCCTCTGAGCTGTGAGAGAGCTGCTGAAGTAGAGCCTGGTAGAACTGCTGAATAGAGTCACCTCACTGAGAAGGTTCTGACGTGCTGGTCTGTCCTCCCGTCAAGGAAGGGCCTCCCTGCCCCCCTTGGATCGTCCACGCGCCTGAAGTTCTTGCAATAATCGCACTGAACCCCAGTTGATGCAAAAATAGGAGCAGAAAGAGAAACCTGAGGAGGGACTGTAGTCGAAGTAGAAACCGTCGGTGTAGTCGAAGAAGGGCTAGCAAGCACGACCGAAACAAACTGTGCTGCTAACCCGCTCCGAAGCTCCTCAGCATGAAGCGTCGAAAGAGCCTCGGTGACTGTCGGTCGTGGTGAGTGGCTCAGCAGTTGAGCCCTGATAGGCTCAAACCCTGGGCGTAGATGGCAGACGAAGTCATAAAGGCGAAGGCGATCACGATCCATATCGCACCTTATGACACTCTGGAAGAGCGGAGGAAGCGGCTCCACCGGTGGCCGAGGCGGCGAGGCTCGGAAGAAGTCATCGACGGAGGAGTCCTCCTGGCGAAGCGTCTCCAACTCACGCTGAAGCGAAAAGAACTGAGCATCACTGCTCTGCTGGTATCGCTCGCGCAAGTTCTCCCAGTCCTGGCGAGTAGAATGTAGACCAACAATGTCTGGTTGGATGGAGTCATCGACGTTGACCACCAGGATGGCGCGAACACGGGCCTCATCAGCACACCAGCGCTCAAAAGTGTGTATGGCATACTGAAAGGCCTCATCAGCAGCAGTAGTAGCGGCCTCTGCCTCCTTGGTGGCCTCATTTTCTACAGGAAGTGTAGAAATAGGCTATCTGAGAGAAGACTGAACCGGTGATGGTGGACAGGGTCGAGCACCAGTGATATGTCCCTAGAGGCAGAGACCATCGAGCGTGATCTCCATGAGGGAAGACCACAACCTGTAGTTTGTCCCATGGAGCTTTGTTCCCGAGAATGTGATCACAGTTGATGGAACGGAAGCCATCGGTAGGCGGCGCTGGACGGCGCGACGACCAAGGCAACGAAGTCTAACAGGCGGCTCTGGACGGCGCAGCGGTTAGATCGACATTCTTCTTCTTTTTTCTACGGCTATTAATCGGCCCGGCTACCGCTCACGACACCTTTCGAAAAGCGAGGGGAACTAGGGTTCCCTTGTGGCGGCGGCAGCCATGAAGTCGGCGATGAGCGGCGTATCTGGCGGTGTTGGGCGGAGCATCGGGCGGTCGTCGGGCGGCATCAGGAGGCAGTCGTCGGGCGCATCTGGTGGTCGTCGGGCGGCATCGGGAGGCCGGTGTCGGGCATAGGCCGGCGTCGACTCGACCCACGTCGTCCTCGGGCGGCGTCCTTGGCAACGGCAAGGCAGTGGAAGGAGCTAGGTTAGAACTCTAGCTCTGATACCATGTTATGAATATTGTGGGTATATTCAAGAGGGCCCAATGGGCAATATATATGGAGAGTACAAGGGGTTGCCATATACAAATAAGAAAGGTAGTCCTATTCTAACAAGTACAACATTAATTAGTAAAGGTAGTGTATTCTTGCATGGTTGCATTGCACCCATTATTCCAGAAGCTGAGACTGCAGCAAGGTGAAATGGCATCGATAATTTGGCTTCATGCTATGTGTTCTAAGCACCACAGTATCAAACTCTGTTGTGCGCACAATCGTTTACGCAGAGATCAGTGTCTCCATAGGTGATCTGGTAACTAATGAAGAAAGTTTAAAGCAATCCCCATATTTGTCTTCTTCCTTTTCTTCTACCCAGGGGCGGACCCAGGACAAAATATTAGGTAGGGCAAGTCGTGGTCTCACTGGTTGCGACGTGGCCGCAACCCCCGGTCTCCGGCGAGACCGTATGTATCACGGGCAGGGATGGAAATCTCGAAATCTCACGGATTCTGCAGAGATTCAAAACCGACGACGCGAAGATCGAAGGTTTTCGGTCAGATTCGTTAAATTTTGCTTAAAAATCAATCGAAATTGAAATTGAAATTGAAATTTGAATTTGGTTTTCGGTCGTAGATTTCAAATCCAATTCGTTAAATTTTGCTTAAAAATCACGTTTTTCGAAATTGTAAATTTGAATTTCAAATTTGAAATTTTGATTGATTTTTAAGCAAAATTTAACGAATTGACCGAAAACCGATTCATCGAGAACGGCCACCGGTGGGAATTGAGCCGGGACCGGTTTTTGAATCCTTGATCACGGGCGCCCTCGTCGCGTTTCTTTTATAAATCTACAATATATTGTATGTAATCCATTGGAGGTCATTTTCTGGAGACGACGTCCCTGGACCTGCACTTGAGGCTGTTTGTTTCATCTTGGACAGGTCACTGGTGTCTGATGGTGAAGTTATCCTACATGAGATCTACAATACTACAACCAGTAAACCACATTACTATAATATATAATAGCACTGATTGATTCTAAAAATTACAAATGGGCATGAAGCAATCAATCTCACATCGTCCTCGGCAAGCAGGGGAAGGTGGATGACGATATATCCATTAAAGAATTTTTTTCCACATATGTAAGAATGTGGTTCATTGAGGCATTGTATCAAACAGGTGTTGCGCAAACTCACTTTAATAGCAGTGAGGGCGTGTGATTGCCGGAGCCGCCGAGTGGGAGAGCCGAAGGCCGGAGCGGAGAGGGAGACTGGGAGTGGGAGAGCCGGAGGTGCGAGGCAAGAGCGCCGAAGCGGAGAGGGAGGCCTTGCTGGGCTATCGCGGGTCGCGCCATCTGTCAGGAAGAAAGGGAGGGGGCGCGGCGGCCGGCACTGGGCGGCCGCCACCTTGCCCGATTGATGGGGCAGCCCCTGCTTCTACCCTATGATGCACCGATACGCGATACCGATACGACGATACCCAATTTCCCCAAAAAAAACCCAATACGGTGATATATATATATATATATATATATATATATATATATATATATAATACGATACTTGATAAGTTTTAGTCAAAGGTTTACCTTTACTTCAGCTGTCCACTAACGTATAGAATATAGATTGATAGGTCAGAAATGTCTCAGGGAGTATATACAAATGGAAATTATAGACTTTTACTCCATTTGTCCAGCATATATGTAAATTTATCAATGTATCCTGCAGATAGATATGCAACATCATTAGTTATGGCAACAGTCCTAGCCTCAGGCAGCAATGCAGCATGTATGCCAAGATGAAATGAACAATAAAAGACTTAGCTTCTGTATGACAAGGATAATCTTGATGATGAGTTGATGTCTTGATGACCTACTAGTGATGATAGTCATCAATTCAATTCCTTTGCAATCCTGTTAGAGCTTTGAACTTGCAACATAAGATGATTCCCTTTAGGGCTTGGGATTGGATCCAAATCCTTGGGATTTATATAAAAAAAGCAATCTCCCTAATGGAGCTCTAGCTACTGCTTTTCACAAGCACTAGTACGCTACTTGGCTGCCGTATCGGTGCATCAGAGCTTCTACAAATTTAGGGTTTACTGTATTTTAATGTCTGGGTACTTTAGACCATTGTAAATGGGCGAAATGTTGAGGTTAATACATTATATTTTTGTGCCAAAAAAGTTATGTATGATTTTGATGACCTTGAATGTTTCTTCGCCTTTAGCAATTATGAAGTTGTGTTCATGACTATGCTGTAAAAGATGCTTGATTATCAAGGCTGTTTGTTGGTCATGATTGATTGGCTTTTGGGACATTACTGAATTTATAGATCATAACTCTTTTGGTTAGATGATTATTGGCGAGTGATGACAGTGTTATTTTGTTCCATTGCAGATGGCTTTTGAACTATATGGTATGTTGGTTGGAAATGTGAGCCCAACAACTGGTGAAAATGTTAAACCAGCATATGGTGGCGAAGAAGAAGCCTTCTTGAAGAAAGTTGTGACTCCAATATACAAAGTTATAGAGAAGGTACAGTTTCTTTATTTCCATTCTCATGTTTTGATTTCAAGCACAATCAACTTATATCCTTTGAGATTTTAACATAGGAAGCTGAAAGGAGCAAGACAATAAAATCAAAGCACTCACATTGGAGAAATTATGATGATCTAAATGAGTACTTTTGGTAAATAGTAATCTAATTTGTTAATTCCCTTACAATTTTGTGAGCCATTTTTTTTTGGAGAAAACCCATGCAATTATTTCTGCATTTCTTCTCAGGTCAAGAGATTGTTTCCGATTAGGATGGCCTATGAGAGCTGACGCAGATTTTTTCAAGACTCCAGATGATGCTCCTCGTGATCACAATAATGGAGTAAGTCCGTTCTGATACGATGCACTTACTTACATTACCTTCACGCAAACGGGTAGATTTAGCTTAGTACTATCTAGCTGTTAGCATTTCAGAATAAGATAATTGATAACAATTCATGTACCGTTTTTTCTTCTTTCAGTAAACCTTTCACTATAATAATTTGACAAATATGCATGTATTTAACAATCTGTAAGAAAAAATTACCATATGATACTTCATGGTTTTTTAGATAATACGAAATGTTCTTGATTGTGCAGCAGTGGAACTAGATTCATCTAATACTACTTTGTACATTTTTCGAGGTAATGCAAAATGTGGTTGGGTATGCAGCAATGAGTTTGTTGTTATGAATATTGTGTGTATATTCAAGAGGGCTCAATGAGCAAATATATATAGAGAGTACGAGGGAGTTGTCATATACAGATAAGAATACAAAAGAGAGTCCTATTCTAACCCCCCCAAACTCATGGTGGATCACACACACTGAGTTTGGAGAGAGAATACAAATATTGTGCACTAGTCTGTGGCTTCGTAAAGAAGTCAGAAACCTGTAACTGTAAAACAAGTACTCCCTCCTGCACATGTGAGCGAGTGTATGAAGCATCCACACCAATGTGCTTGGTGAACTCATGCTTCACTGGGTCCCGGGCGATACTCACCTGTACTGTCAGACAAAAGAGTCGTAGGTCCTACCACACACCAAAATCTGCAAGTAGCCACCTCAACCAAGTAATTTCTGTTGTCACTGCCGCCATAGCTCTCAACTCAGCTTCTCCACTCGAACGGGAAACTGCAGTTTGTTTCTTAGTCTTCCAGGCAATCAGGGAGGAGCCAAGAAAAACACAGTAAGCAGAAAGAGAACGACGATTAGAAGGATCACTAGCCAGGTCGCATCGGAGTACGTCTGAAGCTGTAGTGAGGTAGAGTTAGGAAAAACAAACGACGAGAGATAGTTCCACGCACATAGCGAAGAACGCGAATAAGGTGACTATAGTGAAGGCGGGTAGGATGAGCCATGAATTGACTCAAGATATAAACAACATAAGCAATATCAGGACGAATGCTCACAAGATACACCAAACTCCCAACAAGACGGTGATAGCGAGTGAGATCCTCAAGAAGATCACCATCAGTGGCACTAAGCTGTAGGGATAGCTCCATGGGAGTCTCAGCACTGCGGGTGTCAGTCAGACTAGACCGATCAAGGAGATCCTAGACATACTTCTGCTGGGAGAGATAGTAGCTCTCAGGCAAAGAAGAGACCTCAATCCCAAGGAAGTACGTAAGAGAACCAAGATCAGTCATCAAAAACTGCTCACTGAGATGCTTCTTCACATACGTGATGAATGAGGAATCATCACCAGTGATGAGCATATCATCAACGTACAGAAGAAGCAGTGTCCTACCCCGAGATGAGGCATGGACAAAAAGAGCAGGATCATAGGAACTAACAGTGAAACCGACAACAATAATCACTGAGGTAAAACGCGCAAACCAGGCACGAGGAGCCTGTTTGAGGCCATAAAGAGCACGACGAAGACGACAGGCGTGCCCATCGGGAACAGAATACCCAGATGGTGGCTGCATGTAGATCTCCTCATGCAGAACATCATTAAGAAAAGCATTCTTAACGTCCAGCTGAGATATAGACCACCGGCGAACAGAAGCAACCGCAACAAGAGTGCGAACAGTGGTCATATGGGCAACAGGGGCAAAAGTCTCATTGTAGTCACGACCGTACTCTTGCTGAAAACCGCGAGACACAAGACGAGCCTTGTAGCGTTCGATAGTACCATCAGACTGGGTCTTAATCTTGTACACCCACTTGCACGTGATCGGACGAGCATGCACAGGTGTCGGTACAATATCTCAAGTCTCCGTATGTCGAAGAGCATCAAGCTCCTCCGCCATAGTGAGCTGCCACTCAGAATAAGGAGCAATCTCACGATAAGAACTAGGCTCAGTAACAGAGAGAGCATGAGCTATTGGAGCAAATCCAAGACGATCAGGAGGTTGAAGGGATGTCCGATTACGAAGGACATAACGAGGAGCATCATCAGGAGGATCAGAAGTGGTTGTCGGCAAGATACCAGGAGAAGAACTGTGGTGGAACGTGAGAGGCAATGGGAAGAGTGCGGACAGTCTCAATTAGATGACGATGTTTGCGCTCAGCAACCCTATTCTGAGCATGGGCACCAAGACAAGAAGACTGGTAAAGAGTGCCTGTTCGTAAAGAAAGCGTCGGAAGCGTTAGAACGAGACTAGCCAGTGAGAATCACAATAAAAGTACGGATGACAGAATCAAACTGAGTACGAACCATCGTTGCAAAGCTACGATAGATCGCAAGAAACTGACCACGATTAGACAAAGAGAAAATCCATTTAAAACGGGAATAATCATCAATGAAGATAACATAAGATTTATGCCCGCCTTTAGAGATAATAGGTGCAGGTCCATACATCTGAATAAACTAAGTCAAAAGGACGAGAAGACAATGACTCACTAGAATGATAAGGAAGTTGTAGCTGCTTGCCCAACTTACAACCCTGACAAAACATGGCCATGTCAATGGTAACACGTCCAAGAACACCCTGATGAACTAATGAAGAAAGGCGGGGCCCACATAAGTGACTAAACGGTGATGCCACTATGCAAAAACTCCAGAGGTGGTGGCAGCAGGGGCGGTGGAAGTAGATGTAGAGGTGACAGGAGCAAGTGAAGTAGACGGAAGGTGGAGACGATCAAGAATGTGGAGACCCTGACGATCCCTACGACGCCGGCCAATCCAAAGTACCGTCCCTATCTGTAGATCCTGGATGAAACAGGTGTCTGAGTCAAAACCAACCCTACAGCCAAGATCGGTGAGCTGACTCACCGAGAGAAGTTGCATGGTAAGCTGGGGAACATAGGAAACTGCTGAAACAGAAAAGTCAGTGGACAAAAGAGTGCCCTAACAATTGACAGACAGAGGAGTACCGTCAGCTGTCTGAACAGAGACAGGAAAAAAGGAGATCCTACAGAAGAGAGATGTGGAGTCCGGTGTCATGTGGAAAGAGGCACCGGAATCCATAATCCATAATCCAAGAAGTACCTGGAGAAGACGTTTGATCTAGACCGCGAACTCGAAATTTGTGAGAGAGGCTGGCCAAGTAGAGCCTAGCGAATCATTGAGCGAGTCACCCGTTGAGAAGGTCTTGACGTGCTGGTCTATCCCCCCGTCGAGGAGTTAGGGCCTCCCTGTCCCCCTTGGATCATCCATGCGCCTTGTTCTGCTTTTTTCGCACCGCACAACGCTGGTAGTCGTGCCCGAAGTTCTTGCAATAATTGCATTGAACCCCAATTGGTGCAAAAACAAGAGCAGAAACAGACACCTGAGGAGGGACTGTAGTCGAAACAGAAACCGTCGGTGTAGTCGAAGAAGAAGGGCTAGCAAGTACAACCGGAACAAACTGTGCTGCTAACCCGCGGCGAAGCTCCTCTGCACGAAGCGTGGAAAGAGCCTCGGTGACTGTCGGTCTTGGTGAGCGGCTCAGCAGTTGAGCCATGACAGACTCGAACTCTGGGTGTAGACGACAGACGAAGTTATATAGGCGAAGGCGATCACGATGCGCCTTCTGCACCTTATGACACTCCTGGCAGAGCGGAGAAGCCAGCTCGTCCAGCTGGCGCCAGAGACTGGCCTAGGCTCGGAAGAAGTCGTCGACGGAGGAGTCCTCCTGATGAAGCATCTCCAACTCACGCTGAATTCAAAAGAACTGAGCATCATTGCTCTGCTGGTATCGCTCGCGCAAGTACTCCCAGACCTGGCGAGTAGAACGCAGACCAAGTGACCAACAATATCTGGCTGGATGGAGTCGTCGATTCGACCCACGTCGCCCTCGGGCGACGCCCTTAACGACGGCAAGGCAGCAGAAGGAGCTATTTTAGAACCCTAGCTCTGATACCATGTTATGAATATTTTGTGTATATTCCAGAGGGTCTAATGGGTAATATATATAGAGAGTACAAGGGGGTTGCCATATACAGATAAAGAATACAAAAAAGAGTCATATTCTAACATATGTGACTAGATGTAGGCTGCCTATTTTGTAACCCTTTTAGTTATTTTTCAACCTTCAAAGATTCTTAGCCTATGTTAAGCTTCAATTCTCATCCAAACAAATTTAAGTCAAGGTTAAGGGGAGATCTTCTTTTGCAGCACAAATGAGAATATTTAGCTGGCTCATATGTTTGTTAAACAGGTCTATAGATTTGTCTATAGACCTGTTTAGGCTAGCATAGAGAACAAACCTCAGTTGGTTAAACAGGTCTATAGATTTGTCTTGCAACAAAGCCAAATAAATTTCACAGTTAATGTCTTCATAGGGTCCTCTTGGTACTGATATTTCTTATGTGGTCCAGGAGAACAGACCAGTTGGTAGCAACCATTGGATGGGAAAAGTCAACTTTGTCGAGATACGGTCATTTTGGCACATTTTCCGTAGCTTTGACAGGATGTGGAGCTTCTTAATTTTATCTTTACAGGTTAATTGCGATTTCATACCTTCGTATTGCTCGGGTTCTTTTGGTTACACTTTAGGATGCCTTATGTTTCCTTATCCTTGAGATGAAGATATTTCTGTTGTTTTTTATCTTTCACACAGGCCATGGTTATAATTGCTTGGAATGGTGGCACACCAAGCGATATCTTTGATGCAGGAGTATTTAAACAGGTTTTGAGCATATTTATAACTGCTGCAATACTGAAATTGGGTCAAGGTACGTTGGCAACCTCCCACCCCCACCCCCTCTGAATATGATTGCATGCACATCATAGTGTTTTTTTGGGCCAGTAACTTTGTTATTCGATTAAAAAAACTCGGATGTGCAGACATAGTCAGCTGTACTTCCTTTTATAGCACTTTTATTGATGAAGTGCACATGTCAAGTTTGCTCACTTGGAGAATTTACCAGGGTTCTATTTTGGTTACTTTTGTTCTCTTTACTTATGATTTTCTGACAAGGGACAACAGTTGGCCTCTTTGATTACCAATTTACCATGTGGGTGCATGAGCTATAGTTTTTTTTTTCAATCCTATGTTGGTGGTTTCGGTTGGCAGGTGACACTAACATGGCGGTTACATTAGGATTATTGTGTTTTATGGAAGCTCTTTGTTAGACAGCTTGGTTCACCTTACCACATTATAGATGTTAAGTATCACACATAATTGTTTTTGTTAGGATTGTCATCCTAGGAATTTTAATGGATGACGGCAGTACTCAAAACAGCAGAGAGCATCCCCATGGTGGTCAAGTCATCTTAAGTCCCCTCTTTCATAAAAATCATAAGATAAATTGCAGTAGTTAGTAGTTACACAGTATTCCAGTAGTTCATGTTAGATGTGTTAGAGTAGGACTCTAGAATAGGATATTATTTGGTTTCCTTATCTGTAACCTCCCTTTGTACTCCCTATATATTGCCCATTGGGCCTCTCGAATAGATGCACATTATTCGTAACATGGTATCAGAGCTTAGGGTTACCTAGCTCTCCTTCCGCTGCCATCCGGCCGTGCCAAGATCCGGCCGTGGTCGCCGAGCCCGTCATCGCCGCCGCCGCCGTTGCCGCCGCCGCTCGCTGAGCCGCTCGTCGCCAGTGCGTGCAGATCGCAGTCGCTGGCCGCTCTCGACGCCCGCCGCAGATCTCTTCTCCGATCACCCGTCGTCGTCGCCGTGCTTGCCGCTGCCGCCGCCGCCTTCGCATTGAAGCCTCGGGCTCAGTGCCCTTATCGTGCGCCGCCTCTGGGGCCATCGCCGCCGCAGATCTTTTTGCCGAAGGTCGCTGTCGCCACTCATCCCCGCCGCCATGCCGCTGTTGGGAACTAGGGTTCCCGAACCCTAGTCGCGTGGCGCCCGAGCGGCATCCTCACCGAGCCGCTCGTCAGAGAAGATCGCCGGTCGCCGCCGACGCCGCGTCGCCGCTCATAGCTCGCCGCCGCCACTCAAGCAGCAGCAGGGGGAACCCTAGTTCCCCCCGCGCGCGTCGTGGATTAGCAGGCCGAAGCGGTCGGCCGACCGGCCGTCCCTTTTAAAAGAAAGATTCGGCCCACTGTGTAAAAAAAGAGATATGTCGCTCTAATTGGGTCCAGTCGTAGCGGGAGGAGTCCGGACGCAAAGACTGGACCGAAACTCCTGAAAAAGTTGGGTCGGAAGACCCTTGGTCATGATGTCCGCAAACTGATGAGAGGATGGAACGTGCAAGACGCGGACTTCGCCGAGAGAGACCTTCTCACGGACAAAATGAATGTCTATCTCGATGTGCTTCGTCCGTCGATGGTGGACAGGATTGGTGGACATGTATATGGCGCTGACGTTGTCGCAGTATACCACGGTGGCCGAAGTAAGGGGAACATGAAGTTCCTGAAGAAGTTGCCGCAGCCAGCAGCACTCGGCGACAGCATGTGCAACGGCTCGGTATTCGGCCTAGGCACTCGAGTGGGACACCGTAGTCTGGCGCTTAGAGGACCAAGACACAAGATTGTCACCGAGGAAGATGCAGTAGCCGGACGTAGATCGACGAGAGTCTGGGCAACCAGCCCAGTCGGCGTCGGAGTAGGCGGTGATGGAGGTCACTGGTGAAAGGCCGATGTGGAGACCAGCGTCGAGGGTGCCCTTGATATACCGTAGGATGCGCTTGATCAGCGCGAGGTGAGGCTCCCGTGGGTCGTGGATGAAGAGGCACACCTGCTGAACAGCGTATGCCGGTCGGGGCGGGTGGCGTGGTATCGCAATGCTCCGCAAATCCAGATACTCAGATGGATCGAAAGAACGGGGGCCGAGGCGGAGAGCATAGCATGGGTGTCCACTGGCGTGGTAGTGGAGTGACACTCAGCCATGCCCTTGCGTTGGAGAAGATCGACGGCAGATTGTCATTGGGGCGAGAACGGCCCGTACCAAGAGCGTGTGATAGAGATGCCGAGGAAGAAGTGCAGGGCGCCGAGGTCTGTCATGGCGAACTCCGAGTGAAGCTGGCTGATGATGCGCTCAAGGAGTGGGGTAGACGAGGCGGTGAGGACGATGTCGTCGACGTACATCAGTAGGTAAGCCATGGCGGTCCCCTGTTGGAGGACAAACAGGGACGTGTCGGAGGAGGATGCAACGAAACCGAGCTGGCGTATGTAGGTAGCGAAGCGGTGGTACCACGCCCGAGGAGCCTGCTTCAAGCCATAAAGCGACTTCTGAAGAAGACACACATGATCAGGGTGAGCAGGATCCACAAAACCGGAGGGCTGCTGACAGTAAACCGTCTCGTCAAGCGTGCCGTGGAGGAAGGCATTCTTGATGTCGAGCTGATGGATCGGCCAGGAGCGCGTCGTGGCAATGGAGAGAACGGTGCGGATAGTTGCCGGTTTGACCACTGGACTGAAGGTCTCATCATAGTCGACGCCGTGTTGCTGGGAGAAACCGCGAACAACCCAGCGCGCTTTATAGCGAGCCAAACGACCATCGGAGTGAAACTTGTGCTTGAAGATCCATTTGCTGGAGACGATGTTGGCACCAGGTGGACGAGGAACGATACACCAAGTGTGATTGTCCATGAGGGCCTGGTACTCATCTCCCATCGTAGCGCGCCAATTAGGATCGGCGAGTGCGCTGCGGTAGTTGGCCGAGACGACAGACACAGGAGCATGCTGGGCCGTCAGGGAGAAGAACTCCACATAAGGATCAGTGGCAGCCCGGAACCGCGTGACCATCTGAGGTAGCGCCGGCGGTGCGAGCAGGGAGAACGGCCGTGGTCTTTGCAGCTCATCCGGGTGTCACCATGCCGGCCGTGCGGCGGGAGGCGGTGGATGCCGCACATGGCCGTCGGGTGTAGACCAGACGCGACGAGCGTCGGACGCCGTATGCGGAGGGCGGCCGAGTGCTCGACACCGAAGGTGGAGCTGTCGCCGGGAGACTGCAGGGTGCTACAGCGGCGATGTAAGGCACGCACGACGACACGATCATCGACTAGGAAATCAAGTCGGCGTTAGTGGCGGGAGAGGATATGCAGTGCATGACTACTTTGTTGGCAAGCGGAAAAGTACTCTCATCAAAGACAACATGACGTGAGATGATGGCTTTGTTGGTGGCGAGGTCAAGGCAACGGTATCCTTTGTGGTGAGGAGGGTAGCCAAGAAAGACACAGGTCGTAGAGCGAGGAGCAAGTTTGTGAGCGGCTGTGGCAGATAGGTTGGGAAAACAGAGACAACAAAAAACGCGAAGGTAAGTGTACTGTGGTGGCGATTGATGAAGAAGTGTGTAGGGAATGGCACCGCCAATGGAGGAGGAGGGACACCGGTTAAGGAGGTTGGTGGCGGTAGCTAATGCCTCTGCCCAGAACCTAGGTGGCATATGAGCATGAAGAAGAAGGGTGCGAACCATATTGTTAAGTGTGTGAAGCATCCGTTCAGCTTTACCGTTCTGCGAGGTGTATGGGCAAGAAAGACGCAGGGCGATGCCGCGGGAGGCAAAGAAGGATGTGTTGGCGTGGTTAACAAATTCACGGCCGTTGTCAGCCTGAACGGACTTGAGGTGGAGGCCGAACTACGTGCTGGCATAAGCGGCAAGGTCGACTATGTGTTGGTGAACATCGGATTTCGCTTTAAGTGGAAAGGTCCAGCAAAAATGAGAAAAATCATCAACGACTACCAAATAATATAGGGAACCAGATATGCTAGCCACAGGTGAGGTCCCACACATCACGCTATGGTCTTTGAATGAGAAAGGTGTAGAGGTGTCCGATGTGGTATCGAGCTTTAAGGTAGCAAAAGGTGAGATCTTGGCAAGGCGTTAGCAAAGTGAAGCGAGCTACATTGTTACATGCAATATCACGAATCTTTATGTAATTGTGGTAGGGATGACCAAAGGCATTGGTGCATCACATGGCCGGTCGGCCGGAGTTCTTCGCCGGGTTTGACTCCACAGCGTCCGAGGCTCCGTCAAGTTTGGGGGCGCCTCCGTAAATCAAGAAGCGTCGGCTCGATCATCTTCGCCACCGTGTGCGTGGTGAGCAGGGTTGCCGGCGGCGTCTAGATGCGGCGAGATGGGCTTGGCGAGTGAATGAGCTCAAAAGGTGTAGAGGTGCGAGTAAGGTGATTTGAGGTAGCAAAAGGTAGACGCGCATGTTTACCGAAATGAATGGCAAGACGGCAAAGCGAGCGAGCTACATTGTTACATGCAATATGCGAATCTTTATGTAATGTCGTGGTAGAAGCAATCTCCAAGTGTCATCCTCTCCGGATGACCAAGTGCCAAAGATGGGAGGAGAGGAGATGGGCACAAAGATGGGCAAGAGACGGCGAGATGGGTGGCGATGAGGGCTCGGCGGCGGGGATGGTGTAGAGAGTCGCCTCGCTCACTATTGCAAATAAGCATCACTCGTTGCTTTGGGAGATCCTTAACAGAACAACCAAAGGCATCAAACTCCAGAGAGCAGTGGTTATCTCGAGTGAATTTGCGAACAGACAGTAGGTTGCGAACTAAGTGAGGAACAACAAGAATATCGCGAAGAGAAAATTTCGTGGTTGGTGTATGGAGAAAGGAATGGCCCTTTGGAGGAGATGTGGCGAGAACCATTGCCGACAAAGATGTGGTAGTATTAGGAGGATGAGAGAGAGCAATGTACCGCCATGAGAGGTCATGTGGGAAGTAGCGCCGCTATCGACGACCCAGCCGCCGTGCTGCTGGCGGCAAGGCTAGTTGAGCGGTGATGATTCCCTTTGGTCCCATGTCGGCGGCGGCGGAGTGGCGTAAAGCGACATGTGCTGCGGCGGGCGCCAAAGTAGGCTGGAAGCGGTCCGCTAGCGGCGTTGGGAGTGGACCACGGATTGAAGCGAGAACCGGTGGCCGGTGGCGCCACGACCACCACGGGGCCGGCGCCGTTCTTGCCGCGGCGGTTGCGCCCGCTGCGACGACCATCACGATTCCCAGCGTTGGAGGCATGGGAACCGGTCTGGGCGGAAGGGGCGGACGCCGTGGTGGAGCCTCCGGTGAGGAGGGCCGTTTCGGCGGCAACCTTTGTCTCATTGGCGAGGTGCGTCTCCTTGAGGGCAAGCATGGAGCGGGCCCGAGCGAAGGAGGGGAACAGCGTCGAGTTGGCGATGTCATCGGCGGTGCTGGAGTAGCGAGGGTTGAGGCCGTGCAGTAGGTTGAGGACGAGCTGCTAGTCGAAGACGGGGTGGCCGACATCGCAGAGAGCATCGGCCAGGGTTTTGATGCGCTGGCTGTAGTCGGCAATGGACTGGTCACCTTGCATCAAGGAGTGAAACTGACTGTTGAGGAAGACAACACGAGATTCCTTGTCGCGGAAGAGGCCCTCAATCGTGAGCCACAAATCACGCGCGGTTTCGTTGTCGGCCATCGCTGAATCCAAGACGTCGTCGGCGACGGAGCCATATAGCTACCGGTGAGGGCGCCTTGAGTCGGCGAGGTCGGCCGGGGTCGTCCGGGTGTGCGACGTCGGAGCCGTCGATGTGGGAGAGGAGGCCAAACTTGATGCACATGGTCCGGAAGAACTTGGACCATCGGGAGTAGTTGGCCGCCTTCATATCGAGAGTGGTCGGGACGTGGGACTTGACGGCGATCGTGCAGTAGGGGTTGAGGACGACCGGCGGTGGCACAGCTGGTACACCAGCGCCGGAGACAGAGCCGTTGTTGGCGGTGGCCGTGGAGGCGGCAATTCTCTGCTGCGGTGGCGTGGCCGAACCGTCGGCGGGGCCGACATGGTGTGGGAAGAAGAGAGAGTCGGCTGGGAGACGCAGAAGCGAGGAAGCACGGCGGAGGAGGCAGCGGAGGAGGCAGCGGAGGAGGCTTCAGGAAGGAAAAGCTGATACCATGTAGAATGGAAAGATTGACACAATCACCACACCACCCAAAGGGCAGGGGTGGCATTCTATTAATAGCCAAGAGAGATATTACAGACCTCAATTAGAGGGACTAAACTAGGCAAGTACAATAATAGAAGGAAAGGTCTAATGTACATTCCAAATACTCTAATAGGCTTCACTCATGGAGATCACGCTTGATGGTCTTCGCCTCTGGGGACATATTACTGATACCCAACCTTGTCCGCCTTCGCCGGTTCAGCCTCCTCCTAGACAGCCTACTTCTACATCTCCTACTGATGATGAGGCTGCTAAGGAGGCAAACACCGCCGCTGCTTCTGATGCTGCTGATGAGGCTTATCAATATGCCATAGATGCTTTTGAGCGCTGGTGTGCTGATGAGGCCCGTGTTAGAGCCATCCTAGTGGTCAGCGTCGACGACTCCATCCAGCTAGACATTGTTGGTCTGCGTGCCACTCGTTAGATCTGGGAGTACTTGCGTGAGCGATACCAGCATAGCAGCGATGCTCAATTCTTTTTCGCTTCAGCGTGAGTTGGAGACGTTTCGCCAGGACTCCTCCGTCAACGATTTCTTCCGAGCCCTGGCCAGTCTAGTGCCAGCTGGATGAGTTGGCTTCTCCGCTCTGCCAGGCGTGTCATAAAGTGCAGAAGGCAGCTCGTGATCGCCTTCGTATTTATGATTTCGTCTCCCGTCTTCGCCCAGAGTTTGAGCTGTCGGGCTCAAGCTAACTGGCCGTTCACCACGACCAAGCGATTCTCGAGGCTCTTTCGGCGCCGTCTTTGAGAATTTGGCTGAGTTAGCGGCACATCTTATTCATTGTGTTGGCTACCTCTTCTTCTTCGACTACACCAGCGGTTTCTGCTTCGACTACAGTTCCTCCTCAGGTGTCTTTCTGCTCCTGTTTTTGCACCAACTGGGGTTCATTGCAATTATTGCAAGAACTTCCGGCACGACTATCAGCGTTGTGCGGTACGAAAAAAGTAGAACAAGGCACGTGGAGGTCCACACTCCAAAGGAGGGCATGGAGGCCCTTCCTCGACTAGAAGACAGACCAGCACGTCAAGATCTTCTCAGCGAGGTGACTCTATTCAGCAGCTCTGTCAGGCTCTACTTCAACAGCTCTCTCACAACTCAGCAGGTTCTGCCAGTCTAGCTCAGACGTCTCCTCCAGGTATCTCTTGGGTTCTAGATTTTGGTGCCTCTTTCCACATGACACCATATTCCACATCTCTCACTTCAGTAGGACCTTCTGTTTTTTCCATCCCTGTTCAAACAGCTGACGGTACTCCTCTGTCTGTCAGCTGTCAGGGTACTCTTTTGTCCACTGTTTTTTCTGTTCCAGTTGTTTCCCATGTTCCCCAGCTTACCATGCAGCTTCTCTTGGTGGGTCAGCTCACTGATCTCGACTGTAGGGTTGGTTTTGACTCTCACACCTGTTTCATTCAGGATCGACAGACAGGGACGGTACTTGGAACTGGCCGGCGCCGTAGGGATCGTCAGGGTCTCTACATCCTTGATCGCCTACATCTTCCGTCCACGTCAGTTGCTCCTGCCACCACTTCTGGCGAATTTGCACAGTGGCATCACCTTTTAGGTCACTTGTGTGGTTCCCGCCATTCTTCATTAGTTCGTCAGGGTATTCTTGGACGTGTTACTGTTGACACGGCCATGTTTTGCCAGGGTTGTAAGCTGGGCTAGCAGCTACAACTTTCTTATCATTCTAGTGAGTCCTTGTCTTCTTGTCCTTTTGACTTAGTTCATTCCAATGTATAGGGACCAGCACCTATTGTCTCTAAAGGCGGACATAAATCTTATGTTATCTTCATTGATAATTATTCCCGTTTTACATGGATTTTTCCTATCTCTAATCGTGGTCAGTTCCTTGCGATCTATCGTAGCTTTGCAACGATGGTTCGTACTCCGTTTGATTCTACCATTCGTATTTTTCGCTGTGATTCTGCTGGCGAGTACTATTCTGGTGCTTTTCGACAGTTTCTTTCTGAGCAAGGCACTCTTTATTAGTCTTCTTGTCCTGGTGCTCATGCTCAGAATGGGGTTTTGAGCGCAAACATCGTCATCTGTTTGAGACTGCTCGCACTCTTCTTCTTGCCTCTCATGTTTCACCACAGTTCTGGGCTGAGGCTGTTTCTACGGTGCATATCTCATCAATATGTAGCCTTCCACTGCTCTTAAGGGTGTCAGTCCTATAGAGCGTTTCTACTCTCGAGCCCCCCAGTACACTCACCTTCGTGTTTTTGGTTGTACTTGTTTTGTTCTGCTGCAGCCTGGTGAGCGCACTAAACTATCGCCCCAGTCAGTTGAATGTGTGTTTCTTGGTTATAGTTCTGAGCATAAGGGTTATCGCTGCTGGGATCCTTCTGCTCGACGGATCAGGATTTCACGAGACGTTGTCTTTGATGAATCTCGACCTTTCTTCTATTGAGATTCAGCTTCTCCTGTTTCCACTGTTGAGTCGATTTCATGGTTGGCTCTTTCGGACTCTTCACCCATTTCTCCACTATCACAGTCTTCCCCTAGTCTGCCTCCAGTGGTTCCTTCTGTACCTCCGCCTTCGGTGGTGTCTCCTAAAGCACCGTCTCTGGTTCCCACAGCACCATCATCTCGTTTCTCTGGTGTTCACTACTCCAAACGTCCTCGTCCTTCACCAGTCTCCTCTTCTGGTATCTTGCCGACACCCACATCTGATCCTCCTGTTGATGCTCCTCCTTACATCCTTCATGGCCGGGCATCCCTTCGACCTCCTGATCGCCTTGGATTTGCTCAAATAGCTCATGCTCTCTCTGTCACTGAGCCTAGTTTTTATCATGAGGCTGCTCCTTATTCGGAGTGGCAGCTCGCTATGGCAAAAGAGCTTGATGCTCTTCGACGTACGGAGACTTGGGATATTGTACCGGCCCCTGTGCATGCTCGTCCGATCACGTGCAAGTGGGTATAAAAGATTGAGACCCGGTCTGATGGTACTATTGAGCGCTACAAGGCTCACCTTGTGGCTCGCGGTTTTCAGCAGGTGTATGGTCGGGACTACGATGAGACTTTTGCCCCTGTTGCTCGTATGACCACTGTTCGCACTCTTGTTGCGGTTGCTTCTGTTCGCCGTGGTCTATCTCTCAGCTGGATGTTAAGAATACTTTTCTTAATGGTGTTTTGCATAAGGAGGTCTACATGTAGCCACCATCTGGGTATTCTGTTCCTGATGGGCATGTATGTCGTCTTCGTCGTGCTCTTTATGGCCTCAAACAAGCTCCTCGTGCCTGGTTTGCACGTTTTACCTCAGTGATTACTGCTGTTGGTTTCATTGTCAGTTCCCACGATCCTGCTCTTTTTGTTCATGTCTCATCTCGGGGTAGGACACTGCTTCTTCTGTATGTTGATGACATGCTCATCACCGGTGATAATTCCTCCTTCGTCACATATGTGAAGAAGCATCTCAGTGAGCAGTTTTTGATGATTGATCTTGGTTCTATTACATACTTCCTTGGGATTGAGGTCTCTTCCATACCTGAGGGCTACTACCTCTCCCAGCAGAAGTATGTCCAGGATCTTCTTGACCAATCTGGTCTGACTGATACTCGCACTGCTGAGACTCCATGGAGTTATCCCTCCAGCTTCGTGTCACTGATGGTGATCTTCTTGAGGATCCTGCTCGATATCGTCATCTTGTTGGGAGTTTGGTGTACCTTGTGAGCACTCGTCCTGATATTGCTTATGATGTTCATATCTTGAGTCGGTTCATGGCCCGTCCTACCCATATTCACTACAGTCACCTTCTTCGTGTTCTTCGCTACTTGCGTGGGACTATCTCTTGTCGTTTGTTTTTCCCTAGCTCCACCTCACTACAGCTTCAGGCGTACTCCGATGCAACCTGGGCTAGTGATCCTTCTAATCGTCGTTCTCTTTGTGCTTACTGTGTTTTTCTTGGCTCCTCCCTAATTGCTTGGAAGACTAAGAAGCAAACTGCAGTTTCCCGTTCGAGTGCAGAGGTTGAGTTGAGAGCAATGGCAGCAGTGACAGCAGAGGTTACTTGGTTGAGGTGGTTACTTGCAGATTTTGGAGTACCTGTGGTGAGACCTACGGCTCTTTTGTCTGACAGTACAGGTGCTATCAGTATTGTTCGGGACCCAGTAAAGCATGAGCTCACCAAGCATATTGGTGTGGATGCTTCATACACTCGCTCAAAGGTACAGGAGGGAGTACTTGTTTTACAGTTTGTGCCATCAGAACTACAGATTGCTGACTTCTTTACGAAGCCATAGACTAGGGCACAACATTTGTATTTTTTTATATTCTCTCCAAACTCGGTGTGTGTGATCCACCATGAATTTGAGGGGGGGGGTGTTAGAGTAGGACTCTAGAATAGGATATTATTTGGTTTCCTTATCTGTAACCTCCCTTTGTACTCCCTATATATTGCCTATTGGGCCCCCTTGAATAGATGCACATTATTCGTAACAAGATGGAGAGGAGTGCACAAATGAATAGTTAGATATATTGCAATAGCCCAAGCGGTTAATATATAGAGTACATGAGACACACACAAGACTAAACCCTAGAGCACTAGGAAATACTACGAATACCCTTAACAGTCCAGTCCTCGTATGCAACTTCCATTTGGGATAATTGAGTCTTGAAGTCGGAGCCAGCAAACGATGTTTGTAACCTTGTAGTTCATAGCAATGGTGCCGTTTGTCAAATTCACCTGTTACCAAGGTGCTAAATAGGCATGTCATGACTCATGAATCTTGATCAGTACAAAAAAAGTGACCCTCTACTATGTTCTAACACTAACAGCAACGTGTACAAGCTACGTAGGAATTGATCATGATAGCTTGAATGGTTCTCTTCTCCATGTACCCTATACCTATATGACGACAATTAGCTTAAGTTCTGAAGAGCAGGAGCTTTTGCTGATCTACAGCAGTGATATCAGAAACAAAGGATATGCCCTAGACTCTGTGCCAAAGTTCAAAAAGATACTTTTTGTTCAATTTAGTTTGACTCAATATATTTAATTTTCCTCAACATAATTTACTTAGCATGAAACCAGATGAGCATGGTGTTTGTTTAGGATGCACAGTCTTTTTGTACAGAGTAGACATTGTTTATCATTTGTTACATTCCAATGCAGCAATGTTGGACATTGTCTTGAGCTGGAAAGCAAGAAGAAGCATGTCTCTTGCTGTTAAACTGCGGTACATCTTGAAGTTACTATTAGCTGCTGCATGGGTTATAATTTTACCAGTAACTTACGCATACACCTGGGAGAATCCTACTGGTCTTGCAAGAACAATCAAAAGTTGGCTTGGTAATGGACAGAACCGGCCATCGCTATACATCTTGGCTGTTGTGGTATACTTGGCACCAAACATGCTGTCCGCTACATTATTTCTTTTCCCTGTCCTCAGGAGAGCTCTTGAGAGATCAAATCTTAAAGTCATAACATTCATGATGTGGTGGTCACAGGTAGTTTCGATTTGGCAGTTTTATTCCTGCTGATGATTCTTGATACCCTTTGTGTGCTAAGATGCAAAACATTCTTTGTGTGCAGCCTCGCTTATTTGTTGGCAGAGGAATGCATGAAGGCGCATTCTCCCTTTTCAAGTATGTTTGCCCATCTAAGCATTTGTTGTTGTTTACTGTCGCACATTCTCTTTCTGAGCATTGTTGTCCTTCTAGGTATACGATGTTCTGGGTCCTTCTTTTAGCCACAAAATTAATAGTGAGCTACTACGTGGAGGTATTATTCTCTAATTTCATCATTTTTTGTTAGACATGACATTTCATTATATTTCTGCATTCTTAGGGAGTGGAGTAGGGTGAGATATATAGGCAATTTCATAGATCTAAGGTTGATAGTGTAGCACTGAATTAGAGAAAATTACCATAACTAAGATTCCACATGTGACATGCCACACAAATATATTCGAAAGAGTAAATTGTATTGTAGGTCCTTAATCTTGTATAGATTTTCTACCTAGGTCCATAAACTCGAGTCACTTGTGCAAGTTAAGGCACCCAAATTCGAGTTCTCAAGTCCATGGGAGATCAATGTGAGTTTTAGGACTTGTGCAATTTACTCAATTCTCAATGGCTCTTTTTTTAGAGCAAGAAGGGTCACCCCCCGGCTTCAATTATTGAAACCAGAATCCAGAAGGTTCAACCAAAGGTCCGAAATAGAAAGCAGGGCCAAAACGACAGGCACAATTGCTGCAACTAACACAAGAGAGTAGCTGTTATGGCATAAGGCTCACTAGACAGTGGCAAGGAGAGGCTTGGAAGCTTATCTCCATATCTTAATATTAGGTAGTTGCATTAGTTAGCAAATCTCAGGATTTGGTAGTTATGGCATGCATATCTCGTAATTGATTAGATGCATATCGGATGATTAGTTTCTGTTAATGATATAAGGGTATTAGTGGTATTTCCTATTGTATTAGGGTTTAGTCTTGTGTCCCTTTTGTACCCTATACATATTGCTCACCGAGCCTCTTCAATACATACACAATATCCATAACATGGTATCAGAGCCGAGTTAGGTTTAGGGTTTACTGTAGCCGCCGCTCATCTTTCGCTTTCACGCCCGGAGGAGCTTCTCTGCTCCCGGGCGGCCTCGTCGCCCTTTGTGCTCTCCTTGTTCTTTGTAAATCTCGGCGTCGGCGTCTTCTTCACTCGGCGCCGGTGCCACCGCTGCCCCCAGGAGGAGTTTCTTCGCTCCCGGGGGTGGCCTAGTCGATGACGCCTCGCTGCGGGTCTCGCACGGCCGAAGCCGAAGCCGGCAGACCTCGACCCGCTCTGCCCAGACGCGCCGCCTCGGTTCTCCCCGATCGGATCCGACGCCGTCTTTGAGCGCCGGCTTGGAGGGGTCGCACTTCGTCTGCTGCCGTGCGTGCACGGTCTGGAGGGGGTGCGTGCATGGTCTGGGCGTTCATCCCGGCGCGGCGAGGCCGTTGATCAGGCGTCCGACATCTCGCTTCGCCTTGCCTGCCGGTGGATCGAGCCCGCACCGCCCGGATCCAGCATCCCCGTCGTCTTCCCTGCCTTCTCCTTGCCGGCCGGCTTCTTCTCCGCCAGCTTCGGCTATGGCTGGCTTCAGTTCCTGTCACCTCTGCCCAGATCCGACCCCGTTTGCTTCACCTGGCGCCTCATCCCGACGCAGCCGCTCATCTTCCGGGCTTCCTTCCTCCTCCCGTCCCGTGAGCAACGCATCGCGCCATAGCGAGACCCTCTCCCTCTCCCTCTCCCTCTGCCGCTGCCGCGGTTACAACTCTCCCAGCGAGCCTCGCGGCGGCCAGGCATGGGATCGCGTGGAGCTTTGTGTGATGGCTATTGGATGGCTCGATAGAGATGGATGTTACTATCGGTGAGGAAGTTGGTTACAATATCTGTTTTCAAGATTGCAGCCACAAAGCTGTGCTTGCTATCTGGAATCACAGGGAAACGAGATGTTGATGCTAGTACTGGTTACATGCTACTGCTAGTTATGCTAGTATCTGCTGCTAGTTAGCTCTAGTCTTTTTATATTTATGTTGTTTCTTCCGTTGCGTCCATCCAAGTCCGTATCACTCAATCTTTGAGTTCGTCTAAGCCACGCGAGTCCACAAATTTATTGTCAGCCATAGAAGTATATGAATTTCTTTGGCATGGCAGCAGCCGCTGCTCTTTTCTTCGAGCCGCTGCAGATTCGCTACCCCAAGCTTTTAAAGCCGCCGCGCTTCTTCCACACTGCGTCTTCGTTGTACTTCTTGTGCATTGCGCCGCGCTTCTTCTGCGCTGCGCCTCTGGTTGCGCTTCTTGTGCATTGCGTTGCGCTTCTTTTGCACTGTGCATTCGTTGCGCTTCTTGTGCACTGCGCCGCCGCCGTCTTGGGCTACGATCTGCGCCGTTATGCTTCTATCTATTCCTGTTCGGCTTGATTTGACAGATTTCTCTATTTGTCGGTTTCATCATCTTTTTCGTCATATTGTCGTGGTCGACTTTGCTCCTGCACATTGTGCTTTATGGGCTGTCACATGACCCCAGATGGGAGGAGATCTTTTATCGACATGTTTTCCAAGAGTTGCATGCTACAACGACATTATCAAGACTCGGATTTTGGATTTTTCCATATTTTAGTATCAACTCTTTCCAAATACAATGCTATTGCATACACTTTGCATTTAAGGGGAGGTGTTAAGGATATAAGGGTATTAGTGGTATTTCCTATTGTATTAAGGTTTAGTCTTGTGTTCCTTTTGTACCCTATATATATTGCCCATTGGGCCTCTTCAATACGTACACAATATTCATAACAGTTTCCATCTTATTAGGAGTCCTATGCCTATTTATATGGCTGTCATTTGTATTCCTCAAGCAAGAAAGAATAACAAGTTCATTCTCATCTCTTGTCTTTTCTCTCCCCAAGGCCGCTGCTGCCCGACCATCCTTTCGGCGGTGTTTACCCGTTATGGTTTAAGCAAGATCATAACAACTTGGTATCAGAGCCACCTGCCGCATCTTCATCCATGGGCAGCGGTGGTATCGATCCCGCCAAAATTGATGAGATCATCGCGCAACTAGGGCAACTGAAGACGATCAGTGAGACGCAAGAGGCACACGGTGCACAGTTGGCCATCATCAAGGCCAAGGCTGGCGAATCGGGGACCATCACACCAAGCGACTGCTTGCTCGGCGCAGCCCCGCGGAAGCCGTTGCCCTACCAGGAGACGATTTGCTAAGCACAGGCTGTACGACAGTCGCAGCTATGGTCCTGCCGACGCCTGTCGTGGCGCTGCTGGAGCCTGCCGTGGCAACCACGGTCCGACTACTGCCTGCCGTGGTGCTGCCAAAGCTTTCTGTGGTAGCCACGGCACTACTGCAACCTACCATATTGCTGTCAATGCCTGCCGTGGCAATCGTGGTGAGACCGGAATTTACCGTAGCGCTGCCGCAACCTGTTGGTGCCGCCAAAGCCTACCACGGCAAGCACGATACTACAGCGTTGGTCGCCCGTGTCACGATGCTTGCCGCGGCTGTTGAGATGCCTATCGCGTCTGTTGACAAGTTGCGACAGCCTACCACGACATGACAACCTCTGCTGCGGTGGTTCCCGCTTTTACCACTGCACGGGCCGCTGTTGTCATGGCATTGAACGTGGGCTACAACCCTCGCGTGTGAAGGCAATAGCCTCCAAGGACTTGCGCCAGCACCATGTCATGCCTACGTGGGGGTACCAAGGCCGCTGTCCATGGCCGCGGGGGGTGTAGTGTTATGGCATAAGGCCCACCAGACAGCGGCAGGGAGAGGCTTGGATGCTTATCTCCATATCTTAATATTAGGAAGTTGCATTAGTTAGCATATCTCAGGATTTGGTAGTTATGGCATGCATATCTCGTAAGTGATTAGATGCATATAGGATGGTTAGTTTCCATCTTGTTAGGAGTCCTATGCCTATTTATATGGCTGTCATATTTGTATTCCTCAAGCAAGAAAGAATAACAAGTTCATTCTCACTCTAGTCTCTTCTCTCCCCCAAGGCCGCCGCCGTCGCCCGACCATCCTCTTGGCGGTGTTTACCCGTTATGGTCTAAGCAAGACCATAATAGTAGCGCACAGGCTAACTCAACATGCTAAACCCACTACAAAAGTAATTCTCAAAAAGCAAAAGAAGAAGCCAGTTGGTCCAGTTCAACAACCAACAATTTCCCATCAAAAGTATTCTATATGGCTGCTAGCCAATTCAAGGGAAGTTTTGTCCCATTAAAGTCCCAGGGGCTAGGAATAAGAAACACTGTACCATTCCCCATTACTTATAGTTATAGGAAAACTCTTGCTGTAAAAGGTCAAAATTTGGTTACTCATCTTGTACTATGCCTGACCTGCAGATCAAGCCACTTGTGCAACCAACAAAAGATATAATGAAGGACCCAATACGGACATTTCAGTGGCATGAGTTTTTCCCACATGGTATCTCTTGAAATGGTGATTTTTTTAATCTCTATTTTGAACATGTTCTTATATTTTGTTTTACTATCTGCAGCAAACAACAACATCGGTGTTGTCATTGCACTTTGGGCTCCTATCATTCTTGTATGCTTTCTGTCCTCCTTTTTATTGTCTTGAACAGAAGACGTTGTTGTTCCTATTTTGACTTTCCTCAGTTGAATGGTTCAGGTCTATTTCATGGATACCCAGATTTGGTACGCAATTTTCTCAACATTAATTGGTGGTATTTATGGGGCATGTCGCCGTCTTGGTGAGGTTAGTAAATCTGACCAATATCATATTTCGTTGTTCAGTAGACTTGAAGGCTTGGGTCATGAAGTTGTGAATTTTTTTATAAAACCTGTGGTTTTGCGTTACATATGCCTCAATGCCTGAGGTTTTATGAAATTTACTCTTATTTTTTTGTGAATGAACCTTGCTTGTTTCGTATGTACAGTGTTTTTGGATTCTATACTGCTCCTTTATGGTTGCGAATTGATGTTTATTATAAGAGAACAAAGTAAATTACCGTAGGCATTGACGCAATGTTGTTCGTTCTATTCAATCAGATACGCACCTTAGGAATGTTAAGATCCCGCTTCGAATCTTTGCCTAAGGCTTTCAATCAACGCTTGATTCCATCTGACTCAAACAAGAGGAGAGGATTCCGCTCTGCTTTCTCCAGTAAACCTTCTAAGGTGGGGATTTCTCATCTTACACCTCTTATTTGACACCACACTAGATGTAGATTCTTGCCGCAAGAAAGTATGTCACATTTTCCTTTTGTCTTCTCATCTGGCACACTTAAACTACTTTAGACACCTGAGGATGGCAAAGAAGAAGAAAAAATAGCAGCAAAATTTGCTCAGATTTGGAATCTAATTATCACAAGCTTCCGTGAGGAAGATCTGATAGATAACAGGTGTGCCATCTGATATCTACCCTTATATATGGACTACCTTATTTTTCCTTCTTGCCGAACTGTTGTTTATTGTCTTTTCGGCAGAGAGAAGGACTTGTTACTTGTTCCATACTGCAAAGATCGTGAGATGGATATAATCCAATGGCCACCATTCCTGCTTGCTAGCAAGGTATATATTCTCATCCAAATCCTATTTTCCCTGCTTGTCATTTTGGTGAAATGAAGCATGTTTCATTTTCTTTTTATTGACTGAATTTCAGATTCCAATAGCATTGGATATGGCCGCAGACAGTGGAGGAAAAGATCGTGATCTAAAGAAGAGGATGAAGTCGGATCCATATTTTACTTATGCTATCAAGGAATGCTACGCTTCATTCAAAAACATCATATATACTTTAGTGGTTGGTGTACGAGAGAGAGAGTATGTTCCACATTCTCATTCTTAAAGATCAGATTCAATCTCAATACCAAAGTTTTTTTATTCTGAACAAACTTTATGACAAATATTTCAGGGTCATACAAAAGATTTTTACAGTGGTGGATGACCATATCACACAAGACACTCTGATAAAGGAGCTGAACATGACTAACCTTCCTACCCTGAGCAAGAAGTTTGTTGAGCTGCTTGACTTACTGGTATAAAATTAGTCACCACGGTTCTGGTCATGTTGAATGTGGATACCACCTAATTGTCATTCCTTCAATGCAGCAAAAAAATAACAAAGAAGACCAGGGTCAGGTCATCATTTTCTTCCAGGATATGCTCGAAGTGGTTACAAGGGACATAATGGACGAGCAATTCAGTGGGTGAGACACCTAATTATCACTCTACTGTAGAAACTAGAAGAGCAGCCTTAATGATTAGAGTTTGTTTTCTATACAATCTGTTTCCTTTCCAATTAATGGAGAGTTTCCTACACAATTTGCTTTCACTTACAATAAACCGATGGATGGAAGTTGGGACATCTGATGGTTATTATTTGCCATATAATGTTGTGGACGCTTTTTATGGCAAGACGTATCAACGGAGGTGACGCAGGACTACAGCAAACGATTCGGCTGACAGCACTGTAGCCATGCCGGATTCAGAAACAGTAACCGAAACAGTTACTATTCCCGACATGGCAATTCCAGTTTCGGACAGCAGGGAGGGGAATCAGAATTCGGAAAGAGGAGATCCAACCGAATAAAAGGATTATGATAGTTTATAGTAGTTCTCCTTAAGAGAAGAGATAGACTTAGTTTCTCCTTAAGAGATTGTGTTGGAATAGGTTAGTCTTGGTATTCGATTCGGTTAATACTTTCCTTATTGTTATTCTGAAATTTCTGCTTGCTTATGCTATAAAGGCAGCGGATGTAAAAGAGAGAGGCTTAAGCAATCAATAGACTCAAGTTTCCCTCACCTAAAACGGTCAAGTCAGAGCCTTGTGCACAGCCGGCAACAACGCTGCTGCACACAAGGGCAACCTAGCCTTCGCCAAGTTATCTTCCTTACCACAATTCCCTTCCTCCCTTCCAACGCCATAACATTTAGTATCAGAGCCTCGACACCACCCTTCCCCATGGAAACCCCCAAGACTATCGATGATGTACTTCAGCAACTTGTCGTGATGATGGCAGAAATCAGTGGCATCAAGGCACAACAAGCGGCACATGACCACATCATCGCTGATTGGAAGGTCGGCGGTGCTGCAGCACCTCGTGCGCGGCCTAGTAGGTTCGGCTGTGGGATGCTGGCAGGAATATCGCCGACAACGGCGAGGCACACGACGGCGACGATCGCGCACCGCCTCGCTTATGTCGACTTTTCCAACGTACGATGGAGAAGAAGATCCTCTTTCGTGGCTCAATCGGTGTGAGCAATTTTTTTGAGGGCAACACACCATGGAAGAAGAAAAGGTTTGGTTGGCATCGTATCACTTGATTGACGCCTCCCAACAGTGGTACTACCAACTCGAACGAGATGAAGGCATGATGTCATGGGTTCACTTTGCGGAATTCATCAACATGCGGTTCGGTCCGCCTATCCGAAGCAATTCCCTTGGAGAATTGGCGCAACTCCGACAGATGACAACCATGGATGCTTACCAAAGGAAATTCTTGGCTCTTCTATGCCGCACAGTGCCACTCACACGGTTACATCAAGTGCAACTTCTTACAGCCGGGCTCGAGAATCCATTACAGACGAACATGGAACTTCAACATCCTACTCATCTATAGACCACCATGAGTTTGGCGAGGGCTTATGAGCAACGTCTTGAAGAAACATCGGTGGAGACAAAGCCACCATTAAAAAACCCCGCGGCTCCTCGCTTCTTGACCGCTTCAGAAGTACATAAGCCGAGCACCCTGGTTGCACCGGTTGCTGAACCAGCGGCGATAACCACACCAGCAGTAGCTACCAGCGTGACGGCACAGCCAGCCTCACGATTCCGCCGTCTATCAGTCGAAGAGATGTCTGATCGTCGTGTGAAGGGGTTATGCTTTAATTGTCCAGAGAAATTTTCACGGTATCATCGTTGTATCATGAAGGGCAGAATGATGACGATCATGTTGAGATTTCTTTACATGCTCTCACTGGCATTCGTACGGGCCGTACGATGCGTCTTCCGGTGGAGATCAATGGACGCGAGGTGATTGCCTTGGTGGACTCTGGCTCCACCCACACCTTTCTTGCCAAAGCAGTGGCACAATGCGTGGGTTTGTCGCCTACCCTACAGCCAGGCATGGCCGTCACCGTCGCCAATGGCGACCGCGTATCTAGCTCTGGCATCTGCACCAACGTTCGATTTGCTATTGATCGTGAGTAGTTCTTTGCAGATTGCATTGTTATTCCGCTTGATTGATTTGATGTGGTTCATGGTGTTCAATGGTTATGGACTCTTGGTCCTAGCTTCTGGGATTTTATGAAGCTAACCATGTCATTCGGGCGAGTGGATCATCGGGTTACTTGGACCGGCTTGAATGGCCAGTTGGCCGAAAGCTGCATCTACACTCTTATAGGTTGCGAGTTTCTCAATACTCTCCTCGACGAGTACAATGATGTTTTTGAGGAGACCAGGGACTTCCTCCACGTCGGTGTCATGATCATCACATCCACCTTCCAGATGTCATTCCTGTGGCTGTTCGACCATATCGCTACCCTCAACTCTTGAAGGACGAGATTGAAAAGCAATGCGATGAGATGCTGGCTCAAGGTATTATTCGAGAAAGTACCTCGGCTTTTTCATCACCTGTTTTGCTTGTTCAAAACAGGACGGATTGGCGTTTTTGTGTGGACTATCGTGCGCTTAACGATAAGGCCATCAAAGACAAATTCCCTATTCTTGTCGTCGATGAGCTTTTGGATGAACTTAATGGAGCTCGCTTCTTCACCAAGTTGGATTTGCGTAGTGGTTATCATCAGGTTTTGATGCATGATTCGGTTATTGAGAAGACAACTTTTCGTACACATCGCGGACACTTTGAATTTTTGGTCATGTCGTTCGGTCTCACTAATGCTCCAGTGACATTTCAAGCCTTGATGAACGATATTCTTAAGCCTTTCATTCACCGTTTTGTTCTGGTTTTCTTTGATGACATTTTGTTTACAGTTTGTCTTGGGCCGAGCATCGTCAGCAGGTTCGTACGGTGCTTCAGTTGATGCGTCATCACAAGTTGGCTCTCAAGCAATCAAAATGTCTCTTTGGCGAAGAATCTGTGGTGTATCTCGGCCATATTATTTCTAGAGAAGGCATGACCATGGATTTTGACAAGGTAGCCGCCATTCAACTTTGGCCGACACCTCGTTTTGTACGCGCGCTTTGAGAGTTCCTTGGTCTTACAGGCTATTACCAGAAATTTATTAAGGAGTATGGCATCGTCGCAGCGCCTCTCACGAAATTACTCAACAAGGAGGCTTTCTCTTGGAATTTGGATGCTGATGTCACCTTCTCAGCTTTGAAGACTGCCCTTGTTTCGGCTCGGGTTTTCATCTTCCTGACTTTGCTAAACGATTTATGATTGGTGACGGCTTTGGTGCGGTTCTGCATCAAGGAGGTGGACCAATTGCTTTCTTTAGTCGTGTGGTTGCTCCTCATCACACGAAATTGGCAGCTTACGAATGCGCGAGTTGATTGGCTTAGTCATTGTCGTTCGTCATTGGCGTCCATATCTTTGGGGACGGTCGTTTTTGGTTCGGACAGATCACTATAGCTGAAAATTCCTACTTGATCGACGACTCTCTACTATTCCTCAACATACGTGGGGAACAAGTTGTTTGGATATGATTTTTCAGTTGAGTTTCGACCAGGACGTCAGAATACTGCAGCCGTTGCTTTATCTCAGCGTGATGAAGATATTGTGGCCGTATATGCCATCTTTGGGCCAACATTTACTTTAATTAATGCCCTACAACAAGAGGTTGCTTCTCTACGAGATCTGATTGCTCTTCGGGATAAGGTTTTGGCCGGTACGGCCAAACTTGATCAGACATTGGTTGATAGTTTGATATTGTTCAAGGGATGAATTTTTGTCTCTGATTCTTCTCTTCTTTGGGCTGATTTACTTGCTGATGCCCATGGTACTGGACATGAAGGAATTCAAAAGACCTTGCATCGTTTTCGCACTTCATTCTTTAACGGAGGGTTTCACCGACGGATTCGGGATTATATCAAAGGATGTGTTATTTGTCAGAAGAATAAGACTGAGCATTTGCATCCTGTTGGTCTATTACAGCCCTTGACAGTACCAATTGCAATTTGGGAAGACATGTCCATGGATTTCATTGAAGGTTTTCCAAAGGTCAAGTGGCAATACTATCGTGTTAACGATCGTTGATCGTTTTTCTAAATACAACCATTTTATTCCTCTCAACCATCCTTACACCGCCAACTCAGATGTGCGAGCAACTTTCTTTGATGACATTGTTCGATTGCATGGTATTCCCTGTTCCATTGTTAGCGATCGGGATCCTGTCTTCACTAGCAATTTTTGGACTGAAGTTATTCGTCTTACGGGAGTAAAACTTCACTTGAGCTCCGCCTTTCATCCCAAGTCAGATGGCCAATCCGAAGTTGTCAACCACACTATTGCCATGTATTTGCGGTGTTTATTGGGTGATCGTCCTAAGCAATGACTCCAATGGCTTCCTTGGGCGGAATTTTGTTATAATACTTCCTATCACTCTTCATTGCAAACTACTCCTTTTTGGGTGGTTTATGGTCGCGACCCTCCGACTTTACCATCATATCAGTCGGGTTCGGCCGTGTGGTAGCAGTTGATCGTCAACTCCAAGATCGTGACATCTTGCTGAAATTTGAGAGCGTCTTCTTCAAGCTCAAGAATATGAAGCAACGCCATGATACGGGTCTTCGTGTCGTGAACTTTGCGGTTGGTGATTGGGTTTGGCTTCGTCTTCATCATCATTCAGCCGTTGGAATTACTGATCCACAACACTCCAAGTTGGCTTCTCGTTTTTATGGCCCTTTTCTCATTCAAGAAAGAATCGACTCCGTGGCTTATTGTCTTCAACTTCGTACTAAAGCTTGCATCCATAACGTTTTTCATGTGGCTCTTCTTAAACAATATCAAGGTCCGATATCTACAGTTCCTGTGATTATGCCAGACATTGTCCATGGCCGTGTGGTTCCATCACCTTTGGCTATTGTTTGGGCGTGCTTGAATCGGGGCACTTGGGAGTTATTGGTTCAATGTGTTAGGAAAATATTGTGTGTGTTATTGAAGAGGCCCAAAGTGCAATATATATAGGAGTACAGGGTACAGATAAGGATATGTTAGAGATAGATTCTATGTCTAACATATCTCTAACACCCTATCTAAACACCCCCTCAAATGCAAAGCGTATGCAATAGCATTGCATTTGGAAAGGGTTGATACTAAAATATGAAAAATCCAAAATCCGAGTCTTGATAATATCGTCGTAGCGTGCAACTCTTAGAAAATATGTCGAGTATCAAAAGATCCCCTCCCATCCGGTGTCATGCGACGGCTCATAAAGCACAAGGTGTAGGAGCAAAGTCGACCGCGGCAACAGATCGAAGAAGATGATGAAACCGACATGAATAGATAGAGCTGTCAAATCAAGTCGAATAGGAATAGGTGGAAGCATAGCGGCCTAGATCGTATCCCAAGACGGCGGCGACGCAGTGCACAAGAAGCGCAACGAATGCACAGTGCAAAAGAAGCGCAACAGAGGCGCAGTGCAGAAGAAGAGCGGCGCAATGCACAAGAAGTACAACGAAGACGCAGTGTGGAAGAAGCGCGACGGCCTTGAAAGCTTGGAGCGGCGGATCTGCAGCGGCTCAAAGAAATAGCAGCAGGAGCGGCGGCTGCTGCCATGCATAAGGCAATTCCTATGCTTCTATGACTGACAATAAATTTGTGGACTCGTATGGCTTAGACGAACTAAAAAAAATTGAGTGCTACGGACTTGAATAGACGCAACGGAAGCAACGACACAAAGCAGGGAAAAAAACCTAAAAATAATTAGCAGAACTAGCAGCAGCAAAGACTCAATTTCCACCGACGAGAAGTGATGCGGGGTGCCCGATCTTCTCGACGTAGACCCTCTCGATAACTTGTGTATCCTGACGAACCACCAGCTGATCCCCCGCGCCAATACACGGACTTGCAACTCTATAGAAAATTCGCCCAAACTCACACTTGATTGGATCCTCACTGACCATAAGCGAAGATCGTCGAACCCTCAATTCCCAGCGGAAAAGCAAGAACGACCTCTTGTTCTCAACGCACAATTCCCTCTGTTTTGGCTATAAGCACAATAGGAGAATCAAGCAAAAGCTTTGAAAATATATTAAACGTGGTCTGAGGTTACAATGGGGGTCTACCCCTCAATATATAGTGCCCCTTCTCCTCATGGCTGGCCAAGAGGCCCTACTCCTATTCTAATTCGGAATTAAACTCCTACTCCAATTCCGACTCAATCTAAAACAAAAAGGAAACTCTAATTTTACAACCGTCATATTGTTTCGGTCATATCTTTTGATCTGAGGACGAATTTGGAGTGAGGAGGATCCGTTGGATCGGGCTTGAAGTTAGCTTTCCAACAAGCCCAAAAACACTCATATCCGACTTCGTATGAGAAAGTTATGACCTTTTACTCGGACTGTCCTGCTGATTCCGAATCCGAATTTGAGGTGATTAGAATCCGAATTGAATCTGAGTTGATTAGAGTTTAAATTTGGTTGGGCTTGTGGAAGTTTCGAATTTGACTTGGATTCTTGGGTTTCTCTCCCCTTGCTTGTCTCCCACGAGCTTCTCCTCCATTGTGACGGCCTTTCTTCAAGAACAGCCTCATATCCTTCATCTCCGTTCATTATTGAATCTTCCAATCTGAGCACAAGCAAAACACTAGTTTTAAGTAGTATGAAATTCTCAACTAATTTAAAAGGAAATTCAGTGAACAGATTCACCTGTTGGATAAGCTTCTCTTGTTTTTCAACTCTCTTAGTAAGCTCATGTTGTTCTGAGGTATTTAATGAATTGAAAACATTATATGAAACAACATAGCTAAGGATGTCCGCATCAAAAAGCTTCGACATCAAGATTCGACACCGAAATCTGAGTCTCGAAGAACTCCACCGACAACAGTAAAGAAGTTGCTGGCTAGCAACAGGCCTGTCCTTCGGGAGCACATAGCAAATAGCTAGCAGGACTCCTATCCTCTGTTCTCTCTCTCTTTCTCTTTCTCTCACACGCGTAGTAAAGCAGCACAATACCACCACTTTTTCTTTTCTCAGTATCCACCGACTCACCCTTTATCTTCAAAGTTTGGAGTGCTAACCACTCACCCGAATAGGCGAACCGCCCCCTACCTCGCCCATCGAACGCGACATGATCCGAGTGAAAAAAACCCCGATCCGAGTGAAAACCCTGCCGAAAACCACCGGCCGCTGGGAGTCGCAAGCTCGGGCGGGAGAAGGCCAGGCGGCGACAAGCGGCTCCTTGGGCGATGAGCAGGCGGAGTCAACCGCGGCAGCTCGTGCGGCCGGCGAGAGGAGTGTGGTAGCGGCGGCGGCTGCGTCGGGCGCGTAAAGCGAGCGCTCTCGACCGGGAATGAAGCCGCGCGCCGCGCGCAAGATGAGAATGAAGCGGATCGGCGCGGCTCGGGAGGCAAGACGAGCAGGCGCAGCGCGCGAGCCGAGAGTGGCAAGCGGTCGACGCGCCGGTCGGTACGACAAGCGATGGCGGCGCTTCGATCGAAGCGATGTCGGCGGCGGCTTCGGAGCCGAGGCGCGTGGCGTCGAAGGAGGTCGGCGAGCAGCGCGCCGGCCCATCAGAGAGCGGTGAGAGCGCCGAATCCAAGCGGCGGCGGACTCGCGAGAGAGCGATCGAGCTTGTCGGTGGCGCCTCGGAGCCGAGCGGCGTCGCGTAGGCTCGCCGAAGCGAGGCGGCGGAGAGAGAGACCAAAGCGGCGGCTCGGTGAAGCACCACGTTGATGTTGGGGCGACGTCGGCTGCCTAGGCCGGATCAGCGAGAGGAGGCGGCGCGAGCGCCGGCGGCAGAGAAGCGGCGGCAGCGGCGGCCGGAGGCTAGGAGGCGGCGCAGGTAAGGAACCCTAACCCTAACTTAGGCTCTGATGCCATGTTAGGAAAATATTGTGTGTGTTATTGAAGAGGCCCAAAGGGCAACATATATAGGAGTACAGGGTACAGATAAGAATATGTTAGAGATAGATTGTATCTCTAACATATCTCTAACACCCTATCTCTAACACAATGGACTGGTTGTTTTGCCGCTGATGCCACATGGGAACTGTTAAAAAAATTTCAGAAACAATATCCTTTATTCCAACTTGAGGACGAGCTGTTTTGCGGAGAGGGCGGTAATATTGTGGACGCTTTTTATGGCAAGACGTATCAACAGAGGTGACGTGGGACTGCAGCAAACGATTCGGCTGATGGCACTGTAGCTGTGCCAGATTCAAAAACAGTAACCGAAACGGTTACTATTCCCAACACGGCAATTCCGGTTTCAGATTGTAGAGAGGGGAATCAGAATTCGGAAAGAGGAGGAGGAGATCCAACCGAATAAAAGGATTAGGATAGTTTAGAGTAATTCTCCTTAAGAGAAGAGATAGAGTTAGTTTCTCCTTAAGAGATTGCGTTGGAATAGGTTAGTTTTGGTATTCGATTCGGTTAATACTTTCCTTATTGTTATTCTGAAATTTCTGCTTGCTTATGCTATAAAGGCAGCGGATGTAAAAGAGAGAGGCTTAAGCAATCAATAGACGCAAGTTTCCCTCACCTAAGCCGGCCAAGTCAGAGCCTTGTGCACAGCCGACAGCAATGCCGCTGCACACAAGGGCGACCTAGCCTTCGCCAAGTTATCTTCCTTACAATTCCCTTCCTCCCTTCCAACGCCATAACATATAAATCAAATGGTTATTAAAGTTTGGGTGATGGGGGTGTGATAAGAGTTGTTTCCTTTTGTTGATTTGAGAATTTGTAATCCTTTAGAATTAACACAGTGCCATAACATGGTGGGCCTAATTTCACCAGTTATTTTTATGTACTAAGATTAAGATAGCATGGTGTTCTTGAGAGGCGAAACAGTAAATTTATATTTAAGCATGATTGACCATCACCCACATGCCAGGTTTTTGCATCAACTTCTTTGGAAGTCATGTGCTTTAGATTCTTGGTTGTTGTATGTGTCGTCTTTTGTTCTATTTATCATTATCTCTTGGGCAGACTACTGGAATCAGTACATGGTGGAAATAATAGAAGGCACGAAGGAATTACACCACTTGATCAGCAAGACCAGTTGTTCACTAAAGCTATTGATTTTCCTGTAAAGAAATCACATGCATGGACTGAAAAGGTTATATTTTCCACCTGCATTTTATTTATTTTTGTTTGAAGCAGCCACATGTTTGAATATTTAGTAATAAAGGCAAGCTTCTAAGTATGATGCTTATGTTCTTCTTGTGTTGGGATTATGCCTTACAGATAAAAAGGCTACACCTTCTGCTCACAGTGAAGGAATCTGCTATGGATGTTCCTACAAACCTGGATGCTAGAAGGCGGATATCTTTCTTTGCTAATTCTCTTTTTATGGAGATGCCAAGTGCTCCAAAAGTGCGGCACATGTTGTCATTCTCGTAAGTTTTTATTTTCTCTAAAATTTATGCTGTACTGTACTATTCTTGATTCATTGTGTACTGGATTAGCTTTGTTGTGTATTTTACTGGTAACAGATCATCATTTGTTGTCCATGGAGTTTTGCTTCTAGTTGCCTTTTAATATCATTTGCCAGTTGATAAATAAATGTGTTGTTTTCTTCTGTCGGTTCCAAACAAGGAAGCTCTTCTTCTCTTAGTGACTCAAAGAAAATAGTTAATAACTCCAGCAAAAGAATAATGTCTCAGATTTAGGATTCAGTTGGATATTAGGATCAGGGTTAAAAAACCCGGAACCGGTCAGTTTACCGGTGACTGGCCGGAAACGGTAACCGGCCGGTTACCGGATTTACCAAAAAAACCGAATGGAATTCGTTTGAATTTGCTTAAAAACCAGCCGAAATTCGAAAACTAGAATTTGAATTTGCTAAACTGGGAAAAACCGGCCGGGTTTTCCGTTCCCGGACCCGACCGGTAAGACCGGTTACCGCCGGTAACCGGTGGTAACCGGCTGGGTTTTTAATCTCTGATTAGGATCGTACATGCTGATTTTGATTGTAAACATTTCTGTTGTCTGCTACCACTTTAAATATTTCTATATCATTTAAATAATTATACTTCTGTTTCTCCCTAAACAAAATCATGCAAGCGTTTGTGTGTGTGTGTGTGTTTGTTTGGAGAGTTTCCCTTCTCTTTTACTTCAGCCTTTTTTGCTTATAGTTATTGATAGCTATATTTTACCCATCAGACTGCTTCGAATGCAGTGCTGCCTTTGCCAAAAAATTTCCCCAAGATTCCATTAATTGGAGTAACAACTAACAATGATGTTCTAGTTAACACTTGGCTTGTTGCCTCTTTATGGGGACAACTTGTATACTGCAGTGTCTTGACTCCTTATTACAAAGAATACGTTCTTTTCTCTTCACAAGAACTAGAGGACCAGAACGAGGATGGGGTTTCTATCCTTTTCTACCTGCAAAAAATCTACCCAGGTACTTTGTCAAATTTTCTGCATTGAGATGTCTCAATAATTCCGTAAGTCTTATAAACATCAAAACAATGTTTTGTTTCTCCTGTCTCCTTGCAGATGAATGGAAAAATTTTCTTGAAAGGGTGCAGTGCAAGAACGAAGAGGAACTCCGTGAGACTGAACAATTGGAAGATGAGCTTCGCCTTTGGGCATCGTATAGGGGCCAAACTTTGACGAGAACTGGTATTCCCTGCACCCTTCTCCCCCTCTTTATCTGTCATAACTGCTGTACTTTCTTCTCTCAGCAAGCGTATTGTGCATGGTATTGTGATTGGTAGTTTTGTTGCTTTGCCTTTAACAATATTTGCACCATCTTCAGTAAGAGGGATGATGTACTACAGACAAGCTTTGGTGCTTCAGGCTTTTCTCGATATGGCCAGAGAGGATGGTATTTCTTAGTCGCTGAGCCTGTTTCCCGATTCTGAAGTCTGAACACTGTATGATTAATTAATTGATCTTGCTTGCTTTCCTCAGATCTTATGGAAGGCTTCAGAGCAGCTGACATATTATCTGATGAATCACCACTGTTGACTCAATGCAAAGCTATAGCTGACATGAAGTTTACATATGTTGTATCATGTCAGCAATACGGTATCCAGAAACGTTCTGGCGATTACCGTGCTCAGGATATTCTGAGACTGATGACAACGTAAGTCTTTATTCAAATATAGTGGTTATTAGGATAAGAGTTGTCTGTCCTTCCATTAAGGCATTAATTTTCCCCACTTATTTTTTGGTCATTCATCCTGAATATGTTGGTTGTGGCTCATTTCCTTTCTCTTATTGAGATCAATGGACATGTCCCCTTTATTTCACAATTTTGCAGAGCACTCCACAGGAAAATTAATTAAGATCTGTAGTCAAACTGTTGTCTCAGGATAGAAATATTACACATATGTTTGGCAGTTCTGAGAGCTTTCCTGTCTTCCGTGAGTGTATACAAGAGCTATGTTTTTTATGCTGTGCTGCATCAGTGCACTGGGTTGTAATCTAGTTTTGACATACTTCCACTGGATGACATTCCATTTTTTTTACATCATTACTTTTGTCGATATTGATTATTGCAATACATTCTGATTCTATTAATATAGTTGTTGAGCAAGACGTGATGCACCGCAGCAGGCGTGTGGGTGGCAGAGGGTACTGCAGCGTTTTGCAAACAGTGTTGAGCCACTGTAGTGATGTGTGAACAGTACCACCTCCGGTACTGTATCACGTTATTTCCCATACGTGCCTGATGCGTTTCCTAGGATAACAAATATTTGGTTAGGTATATTATTTTGGGATTCCTTATCTATCTAGTTATTGTTGGGAATATGATCTTATTTATTAGAAAGATTATTTTTAATAGTTGGAAAGATTAGATTAAATTGATATGTTTTCTTATAGATTATTTCTTAAGCGTCAAGTCGAATTGTCCTTGTAAAAGGGATAGCATGTATCCATTATCAATCAAACAATTAGAAATCAAAAGTTCAACTAAGCCTCAGAGCCTCGCTAACTCGATAGGGAAGAGCTCTGCCGGTGGTTAAATGAGAGCGGGTGCCTTACCCTCAGTCCTCGGACCCGTACCCCAACCGCTACCAGCTACCACAACATAGTGGTATTTGAACTATGCACTTCATCAATAATTGTTAAGAGAAATTTTCTTTGGCAGTTATCCATCACTTCGGGTTGCCTATATTGATGAAGTTGAAGAGCCAAGCAAAGATAGGAACAAGAAGATAGAGAAGGTTTACTACTCAGCATTGGTGAAGGCGGCAGTAACCAAGCCTGATGATCCTGGTCAAAAACTTGATCAGGTACTGTGAAATGGTTTTTAATTCAGTGTTGATTATGCCTGATACAATCTAATTATATAATATGTTTCTAGTTTCCTGCAGAATTTTTTTCTCTGGATATGGTAGCCATGACAATAGTGAATAGTTTGTTGTTCTGCAATACCCATATGCTTGTTACGAAATTGTATCCAAAGTCCAAGCAAATTTCTTGCTCGTTTCTACTTTTGGCTCCCGGAGCTAAATTTCATTGCCACACATTTGCGCGAATACGCATTGCGTATGTTGCATGAGGTATATATTGTTATGAATATTGTGTGTTATACTCAAGAGGCTCACACATTGAGTTTGGAGAGAAAATACAAATGTTGTGTCCTAGTCTGTTGCTGTGGCTTCGTGAAGAAGTCAGCAACCTATAACTCTGATGGCACAAATTGTAAAGCAAGTACTCCCTCCTGCACCTGTGAGCGAGTATATGAAGCACCCACACCAATGTGCTTGGTGAGCTCATACTTCACTGGGTCCCGGACAATACTGATAGCACATGTACTGTCAGACATAAGAGTCGTAGATCTCATCACAGACACTCGAAAATCTGTAAGTAGCCACCTCAACCAAGTAACCTTTGTTGTCACTGCTGACATAGCTCTCAACTCAGCATCTGCACTAGAATGAGAAACTGTAGTCTGCTTCTTAATCTTCTAGGCAATTATGAAGGAGCTAAGAAAAACACAGTAAGCAGAAAGAAAACAACGATCAGAAGGATCACTAGCCTAGGTCGCATTGGAGTACGCCTGAAGCTGTAGTGAGGTAGAGCTAGGGAAAAACAAACGACGAGAGATGGTCCCACGCAAGTAGCGAAGACACGAAGAAGGTAACTGTAGTGAAGATGGGTAAGACGAGCCATGAACTGAGTCAAGATATGAACAACATAAGCAATATCAGGACGAGTGCTCACAAGATACACCAAACTCCCAACAAAATGGCGATATCAAGTAGGATCCTCAAGAATATCACTATCAGTGGCATGAAGCTGTAGAGATAACTCCATGGGAGTCTCAGCAGTGCGAGTGTTAGTCAGACCAGACCGATCAAAAAAATCCTGGACATGGTTCTGCTGGGAGAGGTAGTAGCCCTCAGGCATGGAAGAGATCTCAATCCCAAGGAAGTACGTAAGAGAACCAAGATCGGACGAGCATGCATAGGTGTTGGTACAATATCCCAAGTCTCCGTACGTCGAAGAGCATCAAGCTCCTCTGCCATAGCGAGCTGCCATTCAGAATAAGGAGCAGCCTCACGATAAGAACTAGGCTCAGTGACAGAGAGAGCGTGAGCTATCGGAGCAAATCCAAGACGATCAGGAGGTCGAAGGGATATCCAGTCACGAAGTATGTAACGAGGAGCATCATCAGGAGGATCAGATGTGGGTGTCAGCAATATACCGGAGAGAGGCGGTGAAGGGCGATGGCGCTGGAGTAGTGAATACGGAAAGCGAAAGCGGTGATGCTACAGGAACAAGAGGCGGTCTTTGCAGGAAGCGACCGGAGGCGATGTCTGAAGGAACCACCGGAGAGCGGACGGGGAAGACTATGATAGTGGAGAAATGGGTGAAGAGTCAGAAAGAGAACCATGATATCGACTCAACGGTGGAAACATGAGGAGTTGAATCTCGATAGAAGAAAGGTCGAGATTCGTCAAAGACAACGTCTCGTGAAATCCTGAATCGTCGAATAGAAGTATCCCAGCAGTGATAACCCTTATGTTCAGAACTATAACCAAGAAACACACACTCAACTAATTGGGCCGATAGTTTAGTGTGCTCACGAGGCTGCAGCAGAACAAAATAAGTACAAGCAAAAACACGAAGGTGAGTGTACTAGGGGCTCGAGAGTAGAGACGCTCTATAGGACTGACACCCTTAAGAGCAGTGGAAGGTTGTATATTGATGAGATATGTAGTCATAGAAACAGTCTCAACCCAGAACTGTGGTGGAACGTGAGAGGCAAGGAGAAGAGTGCAGGCAGTCTCAATCAGATGACGATGTTTGCGCTCAGCAATCCCATTCTGAGTATGGAAACTAGGACAAGAAGACTGGTAAAGAGTGCTCTACTCAGAAAGAAATTGTCTAAAAGCGCTAGAATAGTATTCGCCAGCAGAATCACCGCGAAAAGTACGGATGAGAGAGTCAAACTGAGTACGAACCATCATTGCAAAGCTACGATAGATTGTAAGAAACTTACCACGATTAGACATAGGGAAAATCCATGTTAAACGGGAATAATCATCAATAAAGATCACATAAAGTTTATGCCCGCCTTTAGAGATAATAGGCGCAGGTTCCCATACATCTGAATGAACTAAGTCAAAAGGACGAGAAGACAAGGACTCATTAGAATGATAAGGAAGTTGTAGCTGTTTGCCTAGCTTACAACCCGACAAAATATGACCGTGTCAACAGTAACACGTCCAAGAACACCCTGATGAACTAAGAAAGATGAGACCCACACAAGTGACCTAAACGATGATGCCACTACGCAAAAACGCCAGAGGTGGTGGAAGTAGTGGCAGTGGAGGTAGAGGTAGATGTAGAGGTGACAGGAGCAACTGAAGTGGACGGAAGGTGGAGGCGACAAGGATTTAGAGACCCTGACGATCCTTACGGCGCCAGCCAGTCCCAAGTACCGTCTCTGTTTGTCGATCTTGGATGAAACAGGTGAGTCAAAATCAACCCTACAGACAAGATCGGTGAGCTGACCCACCGAGAGAAGCTGCATGGTGAGCTGGGGAACATGGGAAACAACTAAAACAAAAAAAGTCAGTGGACAAAATATTGCCCTGACAGCTGACAGACAAAGGAGTACCGTCAGCTGTCTAAATAGAGATAGGAAAAGCAGGAGGTCCTACTGAAGTGAGAGATGTGTAGTCTGGTGTCATGTGGAAAGAGGCACCGGAATCCAGAACCCAAGAAGTACCTAGAGGAGACGTCGAGCTAGGTGGCGAGAACTCTTTGAGTGCGAGAGAGGCTGCTGAAGTAGAGCATGTGAGCTGGCCAACAGAGTCACCTCGCTGAGAAGGTCCTGACATTCTGGCCTGTCCTCCTGTCGAGGAGTTAGGGCCTCCCTACCCCCCTGGACGTCCATGCACCTTGTTCTGCTTTTTTCGCACCGCACAACGTTCGTAGTTGTGGCCGAAGTTCTTGCAATAATTGTACTGAGCCCCAGTTTGTGCAAAAACAGGAGCAGAAACAGACACCTGAGGAGGGACTATAGTCGAAGCAGAAACCGTCGGTGTAGTCGAAGAAGGGCTAGCAAGCACAGCCAGAACAAACTATGTTGCTAACCCACTGCGAAGCTCCTCAGCATGAAGCGTCGAAAGAGCCTCGGCGATTGTCAGTCGTGGTGAGCGGCTCAGCAGTTGAGCCCTGACAGGTTCAAACTCTGGGTGTAGACGACAGGCAAAGTCATAAAGGCGAAGGCTGTCACGATCTGCCTTCTGCACCTTATGACACTCCTGGCAGAGCGGAGAAGCCAGCTCGTCCAGCTGGCGCCAGAGACTAGCCAGGGCTCGGAAGAAGTCGTCGACGGAGAAGTCCTCCCGACGAAGCGTCTTCAACTCACGTTGAAGCAAAAAGAACTGAGCATCGCTGCCTGTTGGTATCGCTCGCGCAAGTACTCCCAGACCTGGCGAGTAGAACGCAGACCAACACTGTCTGGCTGGATGGAGTCATCGACGCTGACCACCAGGATGGCGCGAACATGGGCCTCATCAGCACACCAACGCTCAAAAGCGTCTATGGCATACTAAAAGGCCTCATCAGCAGCAGCAGCAGCCTCTGCCTCCTTGGCGGCCTCATGTTCTGCAGGAAGTGCAGAAGTAGGTTGTCTGAGAGAAGGCTGAGCCTGTGATGGCGGACAAGGTCGAGCACCAGTGACATGTCCCCAGTGGCGGAGACCATCAAGCGTGATCTCCATGAGTGAAGACCACAAACTGTAGTTTGTCCCATGGAACATTGTTCCCGAGAATGGGATCGCAGCCGATGGAACGGAAGCCATCGATAGGCGGCGCTGGACGGCGCAGCGTTCAGGGCAACGAAGTCTAACAAGCGGCGCTGGACGGTGCGGCGGTTAATTCGACGGTCTTCTTTTTTTTTGGATTTTTTTTGTGTGTGTGTTTGGGCCGGCTAAAACGGCCTTCAACTAAAGGCTGGTCTGCTCAGCACGCGCAGCCTGCTCACGAAGAAAACACATGGGGGAACTAGGGTCCCCCCTGTGGCGGGGGTGGCGGCGGATCTGGCAGCAACTCCGGCGAGCGTGGGCGGCGGCTTCAAATCGGCGTCGGGAGGCCAGTCGTCGGGTAGAGGCCGGCGTCGGGAGGCCAGCATTGGAAGGAGGCCAGCGTCGGGCGGAGGCCAGCGTTAGGCGATGGCTCGGGCGGAGGCCGGCATCAGGCGATGGCTCGGGGGAGGCCAGCGTCAGGCGATGACTCGTCCGACGTCGGCTAGACCCATGTCGTCCTCGGGCGGCGTCCTTGGTGACGGGCAGTGCTCCGGCGACAAGCGGCAGAGGGTAATGACGGCCTCAGGCGGCGGGGCAGCGTCGGCCTTTGACGACAGCAAGGCATCAGAAGGAGCTAGGTTCGAACCCTAGCTCTGATACCATGTTATGAATATTGTGTGCTATATTCAAGAGGCCCACTGGGTAATATATATAGGGAGTACAAAGGGGTTGTCATATACAGATAAGGAAATATAAAAGGAATCATATTCTAACATATATATGTTAGGCAAACCATGGGGCAATCTTTGTTAAAAAAAAGAATGGATGGGTGTGCAGAGGAGATGGTCTAACGGATTCGAACTATTACGTATTTGCTTTTGAAATGATTCTATGGTATTTCGTTAAAACTCTTCAAGCGTGCATAGAAATGCACTAATCATTCCTATTTGGATTGGGTGCATTTCCTGATTTCAGTGGTGCCGAATGATATAAGCTTATTTACCTTGCATCATTTGCTGTGTAGGACATATACAGGATAAAACTTCCAGGTAATGCAATGCTAGGTGAAGGGAAACCAGAAAATCAGAACCATGCGATAATCTTCACTCGAGGTGAAGGCCTGCAAACTATAGACATGAATCAGGTATGCATCATTGGTGCTTTTTGTTCTGAAGGATTTTTGGGCCATTTGGTTATAACGTGTTATCATAACAGGAACATTATATGGAGGAGACATTGAAAATGAGAAATCTGCTACAAGAGTTTCTGAAGAAACATGATGGTGTGAGGTATCCATCAATACTTGGTGTAAGAGAACATATATTCACGGGCAGGTATATGTTACTGACTTGCCCTTCCCCCCTAAATTTGTGATTCTTTTGTGACTTTGTGTGGCGGTGCTATTTACTTGGATAAATTACCCTATGATCTCATGGTTGCTTTTGCAGTGTTTCTTCTCTTGCGTGGTTCATGTCAAATCAAGAGACAAGTTTTGTGACTATTGGACAACGTGTACTTGCCAATCCTTTGAGGTGATTCATCTTACTATAGATATATGTATTTATCACTATATAGTCTATAGCATTTCATGTTTCTATGGATTTATTTGACTAGTTTTTGGTATGTTTCTTTCTACAAATTCATATGTTTGTAATTCCTTAATTCTGCAATGAACTAAATGGAATTTTTCAGTTTAATGCTTATTTTTCAGTTTATTCAGTTTGAGTTGGTTGCTTAGTTTTGTTTCTTTCAACAGTAATATTCACATTGCTAGGTACTTTTACCGTCTTTAAACTTTAAAGTAATTTAAAGAATGTCCTTTTTGTGATAGATTTTCCTGAACGTCTTTATGTGCAGAGTTCGATTTCATTATGGGCATCCTGATATCTTTGATCGAATTTTCCACCTGACTAGGGGTGGTGTAAGCAAAGCATCTAAGATTGTCAATCTTAGTGAGGACATATTTGCTGGTATGGTATTTAACCTTTTGTCATTGTTACTTGGTTCTGGGAAATTTGGAAATAAATATTATGCTAATAGCTGTCTCTTTATGACAGGATTCAATTCAACATTGCGTGAAGGAAATGTTACACATCATGAATACATGCAAGTTGGCAAGGGAAGAGATGTCGGTCTCAATCAAATCTCACTATTTGAGGCTAAAATAGCAAATGGTAATGGGGAACAGACACTGAGCCGTGACGTTTACCGACTTGGACATCGTTTTGATTTCTTCAGAATGTTGTCCTGCTACTATACTACTATTGGTTTTTACTTCAGCACAATGGTACCGGATTTGCCCTGGACTTTTCAACTTTTTGAACCATTGGTTAATCCTAAGTCCTAACTGCTGTAGTTTTTCTGTTCCTTCCCAGATTACGGTATGGACTGTATATGTATTCCTCTATGGGCGTCTGTACCTTGTCCTCAGTGGCCTTGACGAAGCACTAGCCACTGGAAAAAGGTTTATACACAATGAACCTCTCCAGGTCGCTCTTGCTTCACAGTCTTTTGTGCAGCTTGGGTTCTTGATGGCACTGCCTATGATGATGGAAATTGGTCTAGAGAGAGGATTCAGAACTGCATTGAGTGACTTTGTACTTATGCAGCTGCAGTTAGCATCTGTTTTCTTCACATTCTCTCTTGGGACCAAAACTCACTACTATGGAACGACGCTGCTCCATGGAGGAGCTGAGTATAGAGCTACCGGTCGTGGATTTGTGGTGTTCCATGCCAAATTCGCCGAGAACTATCAATTGTACTCACGCAGCCATTTTGTCAAGGGTATTGAGTTGATGATTTTGCTTGTTGTGTATGAAATCTTTGGGCAGTCGTATCGAGGAGCTATCGCATACATCTTCATCACATTTTCCATGTGGTTTATGGTTGTCACCTGGCTCTTTGCACCATTCCTATTTAATCCTTCTGGGTTCGAGTGGCAGAAGATTGTGGATGACTGGACTGATTGGAATAAGTGGATTAGCAACCGAGGGGGTATTGGTGTACCACCAGAGAAAAGTTGGGAGTCATGGTGGGAGAAAGAGCAGGAGCCTCTTAGACATTCCGGAAAGCGTGGCGTTGTCCTTGAAATAGTGCTTGCGTTGCGCTTCTTTATCTACCAATATGGTCTTGTTTATCATTTGAACATAACCAAGCACACAAGGAGCGTGCTGGTAATTTGCTCATCTCATTTACTATTACTCATGTCCATCTGATTAAGGCTTATCAACTTGTGCTTCACAGTCTGTTAATAAACTTAAGCACTGTTTAATGCTCTTTCCAGGTTTATTGCCTGTCATGGGTTGTCATCTTTGTAATCTTGCTCGTGATGAAGGTAAGTGCTATTTCCCATTATACTTGGGTCTTTAATTTTGATGCCCACGAGTAGCATTGTGGCTAGAGCAGGGGCAGCATTTTTATTGTGATCGATCATCATTTTTAGTTGTGTTAAGAGTATCGTAGTTTTCTCACTATATTCGTAAGGCTGTAAATGTTCCTTGTTGGAGAGTTTATGTTAGAACAAAATAACATATTGTATTAGAGTCGGACTCTACTTTGAGACTATAAATAAAGGGTGTGTGATCCTAGAGGATACACACAACAATTAAAACCCCAAAATCAACATTCCTACAGTATCTGAGGATCCTCACTAAATTTCCACCTGCTCCAAGTTGCTTAGGCTATTACTCGAGCGGAGCCTGTAGCTAGGAACTTTGACATGTCCTACTGCGCTGACTGTTGTCTGTTGACTACTTTTACAGACCGTATCAGTTGGGAGGCGGAAATTCAGTGCGGAATTCCAACTTGTGTTCCGGCTGATTAAGGGGCTCATATTTATAACATTTATCTCCATGGTTATAATCTTAATAGCTATCCCCCATATGACAGTTCAAGATATCTTTGTTTGCATCCTTGCCTTCATGCCGACTGGATGGGGTTTGCTTTTGGTATGTGACGGGGTGCTTCTTGTTTCCCCCATTTAACACATTTCGCTTCGCCGCAGTTAATTTTGATCCCGTCGTATGTTTTCTTTCTTTCTTCATTCCTTTCAGGTTGCGCAAGCTATCAAGCCGGCTATTGTTAAGATTGGACTGTGGGGGTCGATCAAGGCGCTTGCACGCGGCTACGAAGTCATCATGGGACTGCTGCTCTTCACCCCCATCGCGTTTCTCGCCTGGTTCCCCTTTGTTTCCGAGTTCCAGACGAGGATGCTCTTCAACCAGGCCTTCAGCAGAGGCCTGCAGATCTCCCGCATCCTTGGCGGCCACAAGAAAGACCGGGCAACACGGAACAAGGACTAGATGAAACTCAAATAGCCACCATTCCATCTCGCACCTTGTGCAATTTCCTTTATCGAATTACTACTATCCTTCAACTCTGATTGTACTGTACTGCACTGCACTGCACTGTATTGTATTGTTTGCGAGGCCGGGATGCTAAGTAGTTAGCATTGTCTGAGCTGTAGCTGTTCTGTTGTAGAATGGAATTGTTTTTTTTTCCCTACTGTATACCTGCCTATGTATTGATTGGCATTTTGCTCCAGACGTAGAGATGATGATGATGATAATGCTTTCTTACCCCCAATCCACAACGTGCTAATCACACCCTCAATCCACCGTCCACTCGCTCGAGTAAAAATCATTTTTGTTTAACTAAAATCAATGACATTGTCATGGTACACAAATTTTAACAACAGTGGTTAGCCATCACAATTCTATATATTATCATTAAGTTAAGATTAATTATTATGACATATGTGATAATGAATCCATCGTAACTAAGTATTTGTACGCTACACATATTAGTAATACAAATATGTCTAACTAAAATTATCCATGTTAGGGTGACAAATGATTCATGGCATTCAAGATAGTTAATCTCAAAACCATTGATATAAAGATAGCATGCAATTTATATAAAATAATATACTTTTGAAATCATAGGTTCAGTATTATCAAAAGACTACGGCTTGCCTTAGAATAGATCATGGTACTGGTTTTGATCTTGATGTACTCCTCTTTGCTCAAAACTCCCCGAAGTAGCAACATCTACTCACAAACAAAGCAAATAAACTAAATAAATACAACATAGATATAAAACCAACTCTAAAAATCAAATAAAAATCTCAGGTAAATAGATCTCGTATTTAGATTAATTTAGAAATTTGGAAAGGCTCAAACGGAGTTCGGATGCAAAAGATATGACCCCTGGAAGATTTAAATCACATGAAATACTAAAAATCGGGATTTAGGGATTTACTGGAATTTATTTTCTACTGAAAAATCAATTAATGACGGCAGCTGATGTCAACAATGAATTTCAGCCAAAAAGAAAAAGATAAAGGAAATTGAAAATCTCCTGGCATGTGGGACCCACACGTCAGAGACTCGGTTCACTGTGGACCAAGTCCACCGAGATTTAGATCTGGTTTAGGGGTGGGAGTGCCACGTGTACTGACATATGGCTGCCACACCAGCAGGAAAACTGATGCGGCTGCTGCCTTGGCGATGAGATGGCCGCCACGGTGGCGCAGAGAGAAAAAGAAGCACAGAGGAACAGAGGAGATGGCCAGCGGTGAAGTTGACAGCGTCGACGGTGAACCATTGCGAGGGAGAGGCCGGGAAGTGGTAAAATGGAATGCCAAGGACATGGTGGTTCTGAGGGAGGTGATGGCGCAGCAACTCCGGTGGCGACGGTGGCAACTTTGGCGGTGAGGTTGCTTCGACTCCCGACGGCGACGATGATTGGGTGGTGCCCGACGGAGACGAATAGGAGCATCTGGTCGGCGCTGAAGCAAGGATCACAGAGGGCACCTCGGGACAACCGGAGAACGCTCAAAACGGCGGCAATGTGAAGTTGGCCGGAGACAGAGGAGATGACTGGTGACGGCGTCTCGGTGAAGGAGAAGCAACAAGAGGAGAGGGGATTATATTAGAAGGACCTGGAGCATATCTTGACGCGCACGGAAAGCAAAGGAGCTCACTGGAGGATTAGATTGGAACGACGGCCGGGTTTGATGATGAAAATGAAAACGGCGCTCTAGTGATCTTCGGGGGGAGATGGAAGAGAGCACGGTGTAGCTCGTGTTGATGTGAACCCAACGGCAGTGGAATCTCGGGGTGGAGATGCACTGACGATACTGAATTCCGGTGGCGAAGAAGCTTCGATGGCCGGCGGTTCTTCAACGATTGCGACGCACCAAGATGATGAGGCCGGGGCGGAGATGTTAGGGTTTTGAGAGAGGAGGCACGGGCAAGGAAGTTGACGCGGTTCGGGGTGCTTTTATAGCGCTGGATGGGAGGAGTCCATGAGGAGCATGGCGGCGTTGGTGCGGAACTCGGACACGGCGCAGGAGTCCTGAACGAGAATGATGAACAGGAGAAGGGCCACCAATCAGAGAAACACGAGGGAGGAAAGGGGCTGGCTCGGTTGGGCCTTACACATGCGGGAAGGAAAGAAGCGACTGGGCTAAAGAAGGAGAACTGGGTCGGCGGAAAGAAAGAAAAGGGAGCGGGCCGAGGAAAGAAGGAATGGGCTGAAGCAAAGGATTTAAGCCCAAAAGCTATTTCTAATATTTAATTAGATTTTTTTTAAAAAAAAATACTAAAAATCCAAATAGCAAATGAACTCGAAAAAATTTATATAAAAATCTAGAAAATATATCCAAGCACATAGAACCCAAATAAAATAATTTTAACAATAGTTGAAGTTGGAATTAATCATATTAAATTGTTTTACTCTTGAAAGTTCATATTAAGCTTTACTTTAATTCAAATAAAACTTTGATGAATTTTTCTACAAAACTAAACTACTCAAAAAGATTTTTAAACTTCAGAAATTTGATGAAAATATATCCAACTCAAGAGCCAAGAAGAAATGCGTCCAAAGGCTTTCTTCTCTTACTTGAGGGGTCTCTGCTTGGTCGATCCGCTCGTCCGCCACCTTGATGTTGGCTTCTAAGCGACGGTAATCCTCCTGAAGACGTGCAACATCGTTATGGAGGACCATGTCGATGGCGAGATTAGCTCGTGCGGAAGCTGGAGACCACTGAAAGACACGGTGGAGGAGGACGTCTAGACGACGGAAGGTGGCCATCATTTGGTCTTGCATTACCTCCGTCGGAGGAGGGGGGGCACTGTTGGCACAATGTCCTTCCACAGTATCCGCCAGCATACGACCGGAGAGGTGCTCGTACAAAATGGCTAGGTAGGTCATCAACACCGGCGTTAGGGGAGAAGAGTGGTGGACCATTTTTGTAATTGCTATTCGTTTGTGCTTGAGAGTAGAGCGATGTGGAGATTCATCTTCAGTGGTAGATGGTCATTTTTATAAAATAATGAATAAATTAGGTGCGTGAGACGAATAGACGCATCGGAGAGTCGAAACGGCATTGATGCATTTAAGAGATACATATCACAGACATTTTCAATCACAAACCGTGTGTGATACGTAATTACTATAAATTTTTTTTTTAAAAAAAATAAAAACCGTCTGTGAATTATCACAGACAGCTCTTACTAAAAATCGTCGTCTGTAATTATCGCACACGATTTGTGATTAAAAGTGTCTGTGAATTATCACAGACGGTGTCTGCTATTCTTTGTAATGATGCATTTGCTTCCTATAAAGCTGAGTAGTAACGGGCATTCAGATGGCGGTGGATTTTACGTTATATGCAAACTCAACTCGTTAGCATACTCCCTCCCTCCCTCCCTCTCGTCTTCAGCAGTAGTGACCAAAAAAAAAAAAAAAAATCTTCTTCCAGTCGCTTCCTCGATCTCTCTCTGGTCGGTCACCTAACCTTCTTCCTCCTCCTCTTTCTTGTTTGAATTAACTCCCTGGTGCTGGAAGCTATACTAGGGTTAGCGTTTGCGTGCGGAAATTGATCGAATTGGTTGTCCGGGCCGCGAATTCGGGCTCCGAATCTTCGATCCCCAATCACGCGGGGTGGGGTTCCATCCGCCCATCGATTCGACCAATTTTGCTGGCGCAAATTGTTAATACATCCCCCACACAACAAAGATCGATCGATCCCGATCCCGATCCCGATCCCAATCCCTAACCCCGTACCAAATTAACAATCTCAGCTACTCTTGTAACCCTAGACCTTCCAGGCTTCACCAATTCCGTGCAGCGGCGGCGGAACACCATGGATCCCAGCCAGATGATGAGCCGAAGCTTTCCCCCCATGTGGGCCCCTCCGCCGGCCGCCCCCTCCGCCGACCCCTCCGCCGCGCCGCAGCAGCCCTTCCTCCCTCCGCCCAACGCCCAGCTCGCCCCCAACCGTGGCTGGAAGCGCAAGAACCCCAACCCCGGCGCCGTCGGCTACCAGCCCCCCGCCCTCGGCGACCTCCAGGTGCAGAACCGCGCCAAGGCTCGCCGCTGGTTCAAGAATCACAACCCCAATCCCAACAACCGAAAGTACTTCTTCCGCAAGCCCAAGGCCGCCGCCCCACGTAACACCACCTCCTTCATCATCCGGGCCAAGCGCGCCGGCGGCATTGCGTCGCTCGTGTCTCCGTGCCCTGTCACGCCCGCCGTGCTCCCCACCCCACGCCTCTCCCCCTCCCGCGAGGGCCTCGCTGACATGGCTCAGGCGCAGTGGGGCGTTGATGGATACGGCTCCATGAAGGGCCTCATCCGCCTTCGCCGCTCCCCTCACCCCGCCAACCCCGGTGGCGCCGCCTCCGATGACGAGGATGAGGGGAACTCCAGCGACAGTGACGTCGAGGAGCACGTTGAGGTGGAGCGGCGCCTTGACCACGATCTCAGCCGGTTTGAGATGGTGTACCCTGGGAGGGGCGATGATGCTGGGGGCTATGTGTTTCAGGAGGAGGATGAGTATGACCAGGAAGCGCATGTGGCTCGGCTGGAGGAGGAGAGCCTGACCTTAAAGGAGAGGCTCTTCTTGATGGAGCAGGAGGTGGGCGACATGAGGCGCCGTCTGGAGGCGCTTGAGGCACGCATTTCAGGGACTGATGGTGCTGGCTGCGGCGGCGGCGGTGGCGCTGAGAATGCAGTTGAGGAGGCTCCGGAGAATGACACGGAGAGGGGTGATGCGGGTTCAGAGAAGAGCAGCGAGGACAATGCGGAGAGGGGTGATGTGGGGGCAGAGAAGTGTGGAGAAAACATTGCAGAGGGCGGTGGTGTGGGTGCAGAGAAGAGTGGCAAGAAGAATGCAGAGAGGGGTGATGCTGCTGGGCCGGAGAAGAGCCGTGAGGACAATAGTGAAGAGAGCATGCTTGAGGCCTCCACGAGGGACTGATGGAAGATGGGCAGTGGAATGCAATAATGGTTGTCGGTACTGTACATACTTGTCGATGACGGATTGAAGCCATGCGGCGTGGACTTGTTTTGGAGACTGACATGGTGCATGGCAGTGGATGCTGGTGTTGACAATGTAATATGTTTTCTGGAGACAGGAAACAGCTTGTGCCATTTGGAGTTTCCTTTCTTGTACCCTTTTATATTTGTTATGATGATATTGCTGCAGAACCTGTAGTGTTTAGCTGCTGCTGAAAGTGGTGGGAGATGGGAGGGCGAACTGAGTTCATGAATTTGTTATCTTAACTGGTGTTGTCATTACTGTCTTTCATCTCGCATTCTGATGGTTGTTTTCAGGTCCCCTGTAGTGACCGGTGAGGACCTCATGCTGGTTGATCCCGTTGGTGGTATAAACTATAAAGTGAGCAGTGGGTCAAATATACTTTTGGCCTGTCGAGTGGTGATGAGAAATGAGGGTCTGAATGACGAAGACTTTGTTTGGGTGGTCTTTGCTTGCCAGCAAGGTCGAATGCTTTACTGACACCATCACTGGGGAGGGCGCAATCAGAAATGCAACTGCCTTGTGTTGTTCTGGAAATCCCCTGTCGTGCATCGTTCAGTTGAGGGGATGGTGGTAGCTCCTACCTAGTCTTGTAATAATACCCTGCTGCTCGTCCGACAACACAGGTGTGAGTGTGACCAAGATTAAACCATTCAGATTCTAAGATTGCTGTCCTGTCCATTTCCTCCCAGGGACGGCTGGGCCAAGATCAAACGTAGATGCCGCTTTTGTTGCCCGCCATTCAAAAGCTCGGGTGCTCCTCTCGTCATGGAGAGTTTCGCTCAACTGTGCAGAAGCTAGAGCCTGCTCCTGCGTTCAAGGTGATTCCTGGAGGCGGATCGTGCAGCAGTGGTAGGTGGTCGGTCGGAGCCGGAGTTCGTCTCTACAAGATTGCTCTCGTGTCTTGTCAGCTGTTGGGAGGTCTCAAAGACAGCAAGCAGAACAAGACCGCCCATTAATTAGCGCAGCTAGATAGGAGGACGGTGCATTCCGCTGTTTCTTTTGAGGCATATCGCCCAACTAGGCTTGATCGCTCTTTTTTACTCCCAACCAGCGCCTGAGTAACACATGCAACTGTTTAGGTCAACATCCGTATCAAATATGCGCGATGCAACAAGAGATCACTATATGTGCGACAATTGACAGACTTATAAATTTGTTCAATACTAGTTAAGTGCTCATGCGCTGCTACAAAACATCTTATAAATGTAACCATTTATCAATTAAGTAGATACAATATATCTCAATTCGTCAAGATGCGCGGAGCAGAGCAGAAAAGCGGGGGTGGAGAGGAGGAAGTGATGAGGATATCCCGACTACTTGAGACTGTTTATGAAACAAGAGCTATACTTCTCAAACAACAGGTGCAATTGTTTCTTAACAAGTTTCTTTGTGTTTTCCGTGAGAATTGGATACTACGTAAAAGCAATACTTTGTGCATTCTCGGGTTTGACAAGTTTAAAGTCTTTAGAACCGAGAGGGAGGCCGGAGCCAAAGCAATAGAGGAGCACAAGGAGGAGGGTACCCGTATTTGTTGCCTGGTGATGAAGAACAAGAAGGTCAAAGCGGTTGGGAAGGAAAAAGTCAAGCAGCTCATGCGGCTGATCAAGGAGAAAGGAAGCCGTGTGATGGGGGAGCAAAAGGGGAGGAAGCCCAAGAACTTAAAGCACAAGTTTTAGATAAGATTTTCAAGCCCAAATCAGATCCCCCATAACCCCAACCGAAATCAAATTCGGAATCAACTCAGAATCAAATTCGGATTCGGAATCAGCAGGACAGTCCTGAGTAAAACGATCATAACTTTCACAAACGAAGTCCGATTAGGGTGTTCTTGGGCTTGTTGGAAAGATAACTTCAAACCCAATCCAACGGATCCTCCCTCACTCTGAAATTCCTTATGGATCAAAAGATATGATCGAATCAATGTGATAGTTGTAAAATCAGAATTTCCTTTTTTGTTTTGGAATGTGTCGGAATTGGAGTAGGACTCCAAATCCGAATTAGAATAGGAGTAAGGCCTCTTGGCCAGCCATGAGGAGGAGAAGGGGCACTGTATATTGAGGGGTAAACCCCCATTGTAACCTCAGACCACGTTTAATATATTTTCAAAGCTTTTGCTTGATTCTCCTGTTGTGCTTATAGCCAAAACATAGGGAATTGGGCGTTGAGAACAAGGGGTCGTTCTTCCTTTTCCGCTGGGAATTGAGGGTTCGACGATCTTCGCTTGTGGTCAGCGAGGATCCAATCAAGTGTGTGTCTGGGCGAATTTTCCATAGAGTTGCAAGTCCGTGCATTGGCGCGGGAGATCAGCTGGTGGTTCGTTAGGATACACAAGTTATCGAGAGGTTCTACGTTGAGAAGATCGGGCACCCCGCATCAGGTGGTATCAGAGCCCCGTTGACTCGGTAGGATCTTTATCTAGTTATTTTTTTTCCCATACACGAAAAAGACATACAAAAAAAAATCAGCCGTAGTATTTAATTTGTTATTCTAGTGAGTTTTGTTAAGTTTTTGTCCATTAGAATCAAGTTAATTTGCTGATCTTGAATTTTTTTGTGTTGCTTTTTATTTGAGCCTGGTTTGATTTTTTTTAATCGTGTCTAAAAAAACAAAAAGAAGTGAGACATCAATTTATCTTTTGTAAACCTTTCAATCCTTTGCGGATACTTTGAACCTATTTAAGACTAGCTAAATCGTTGCTTAGGGCTGCATATTAATATTTATGTTCTTGCAATTGTTCAAAGATCAAAAGGTGGGAAAGAATTTTTGCTCATTTTTTGGTAGAACAAGAATTTTGGCAATAGTTCGAAAAAAGGAAGGAAAAGGAGAAGAGAAAAAAAGAAAGAAGAGAAAAATAAAAGAGAAAAGAGAAAAGGAAAAAGAAAGCGCATAGACGAACCATAAACTTGAGCGAAAATCCCCACTCATTCTTGATTCAATTGTTAGAATATCAATATTTTGTGCAATCTTGTGCCCTAGTTTCATTATTTGCAACTAGCTAGCGTCTTTCTATAACTTGTGCAATACGAGCTATTTTGTTCTTCACTTATATCTTACATAGTTCATTCCTTGATTGCACTAAGTTCTAATATCTTTGCGTGTGAGTTGCTTTTATTTTTACTTATATCTTTGTGATTGGCAACTAGGCATTGAATTCTAGTTTGGATATTTACTTAGCCTTACAATACCTAGAATTTTCAAATTAAGTAGGTATCCATACCAAGCTCCACAAAACACCCGTTGTCGTGCTTTGAATTGCTCTTGAAATTCGCTCATTTCTCACGTTGTTTAAACCTGTAATATCAAGTGTGAGTTTGTCACCTCAATTCACTTCGGAAAGGTAAGAATGTAATTCGGTAAGACAAGTGAGTTTGAGAGATACACATACACCTACATACATATTCCTTGCTTTGCTGCTAAAAATGGCAGATCGCGAGTATACGTATCTTCCCTTCTATGGCAGTAATGATCCAGAGGAGTATCTTGAGTGGGTACAAAACATAGAGTTCGAGCTTGAATCCCATAAGTTCGAATCAAAAGCCAAGGAAGTGAGAGTGGCCACTTTGTTTTTTACGGACTATGCCTCTAGTTGGTGACAACAACTAAGTGAAAAACGATTCATTACATCTTGGGTCTATTTAAAAAGGGTCATGAGAAGAGAATTTGTTCCTTCCTATTATGAGTGGGAACTACTACGCCACGTGGAGAGCATTACACAAGGATGCAAAGTTGTCCAAGATTACTATACTGAGTTGAATCATGCAATGCGTCGTGCCAATATCACTAGTGTATATCAAGAAAAGACATACTTCAAAGCAGGCTTGAATTATCAGATCGTTGCTGCACTTCAAGATGAATATTTTCGTAGTCTGCAAGATCTTGTTAAATATGCTATGAAGGCAGAAAAGAGACTTAAACACATGCAATTACATCAATTAAATCTGCGCTGGCTCTTTAGTTCTTATTCATCCACTGGTGTGTCACTTGAGAAGAAGATCGAGCATGTGAATTTTTCTTCGACTGAGGTGATGAGTAGTGCTACCCCGTCACAACGCGCAATACGTGAGGAGGTCGTGGTTGGTGGTAGTTGTGCCCTTGCTGGCCCACGGTCTTACAAGGATGAGATGTATCAAAACCCATGTGAGAATGAGAGCCACATGGCCAAATTGAGTGAGAGTGATAAAAAGAGTGAGCTGTGTGATTCCACCATATGCGAGGTTGAGAGCATCCCAATTGAGAGTGTGAGAGATACACCAAAAGAAAAGAGAGAGATAGATGATAGAACAAGTAAGATTATTTTTGAACATAACAACTTACCCTCTATTTCTAGTATTGTATCACACATTGTGCAGGTGGACCAACCAAATAAGGAGTTGGACATTCAAGAGCCCTCGCCATTGGAAGGGAAAGATGAAGATATAACCATGGTTGGAGAAGGAATACATGATACCCCGTGGTTACATGATGACATTACGATACCCGCGGCACCTACATCAACTGAGGAGGACGATCAAGGTAACACTATTGGTACTAAATCGATAGATCATCAAGACAAGGTATGTAAAACTGAGAACTCCATTATTCCTTTGATGATTCCAAGTTGTAAATTTGATATGCTTAATTTGCTTAATATGGAATTGATTACTCGTAAAGAAGTTCTTACTAGAATATCCCTTAATGATTCTTTGTGTCATATCATATTCGATAAACCAAAAGCGGTAGTTAGTGTTATTAACAAGGTTCTTGAAATTTCACATTTAATATCACTAGTAAATAGCTACATACACACGAATAAATTCAATTTGATCGGAGATTTTGGTGTAGACAACAACATGTTTCAAGTTTATCGAATATGCATTACCTGTGATAATCTTGTTGATTTAAAATTACATGTTTTGCGCAAACCATCTATTGAGCAATGTCACGGTCTCTTGAAGATGGGTTTAAATACAAGTGTCTATTGTTTAGAACGCAACATGATGCCTACTTGTTTATCTCTTAAATGTATAACTAATCAGAGTAGCGCAGTTGAAGCATGGAATGGTATCAATTGGTTTTCACCCACTTTACTTGACTTTGATATTGGGAAGGTGAAAATTTATCATATGAGTTAGTTGTGCAATTTGAAATGTGATTTCGATCTATCGATTGTACAAAACAACGCGAATTATACAAGAATTGATTCATACATATATCACATATATACGTTGTTTTCTTTGTTTAATACATGTTCGGCAAATCATCATGCGCTACACGGAACTTGTTTAGATGATAAATACATATACCATGCATATACGTTGTTTTCTTTGTGTAGCACATTTTCAGGCTATCAAAAGCTGAGAACGGTTTTTTTTTAAGAAAGGGATGATGATGAGGATATCCCGACTACTTATGAGGCTGTTTATGAAACAAGAGCTACACTTCTCAAACAACAGGTGCAATTGTTTCTTAACAAGTTTCTTTGTGTTTTCCGTGAGAATTGGATACTACGTAAAAGCAATACTTTGTGCATTCTCAGGTTTGACAAGTTTAAAGTCTTTGGAACCGAGAGGGAGGCCGGAGCCAAAGCAATAGAGGAGCACAAGGAGGAGGGTACCCATATTTGTTGCCTGGTGATGAAAAACAAGAAGGTCAAAGCGGTTGGGAAGGAAAAAGTCAAGCAACCCATGCGGCTGATCAAGGAGAAAGGAAGCCGTGTGATGGGAGAACAAAAGGGGAGGAAGCCCAAGAACTTAAAGCTCAAGTTTTGGATAAGATTTTCAAGCTTAAATCAGATCCCCCATAACCCCAACCGAAATCAAATTCGGAATCAACTCAGAATCAAATTCGGATTCGGAATCAGCATCAAATTCGGATTCGGAATCAGCAGGACAGTCCGGAGTAAACCGGTCATAACTTTCACAAATGGTTTCCGATTAGGGTGTTCTTGGGCTTGTTGGAAAGATAACTTCAAAACCGATCCAACGGATCCTCCCTCACTCCGAAATTTCTTATGGATCAAAAGATATGATTGAATCAATGTGACGGTTGTAAAATCAGAGTTTCTTTTTTTGTTTTGGAATGTGTTGGAAATTGGAGTAGGACTCCAAATCCGAATTAGAATAGGAGTAGGGCCTCTTGGCCAGCCATGAGGAGGAGAAGGGGCACTGTATATTGAGGGGTAGTCCCCCATTGTAACCTCAGACCATGTTTAATATATTTTCAAAGCTTTTGCTTGATTCTCCTGTTGTGCTTATAGCCAAAACAGAGGGAATTGGGCGTTGAGAACAAGGGGTCGTTCTTACTTTTCCGCTGGGAATTGAGGGTTTGACGATCTTCGCTTGTGATCAGCGAGGATCCAATCAAGTGTGTGTCTGAGCGAATTTTCCATAGAGTTGCAAGTCCGTGCATTGGCGCGAGGGATCAGGTGATGGTTCGTCAGGATACACAAGTTATCGAGAAGTTCTACGTCGAGAAGATCGGGCACCCCGTATCAGGAAGTGAGGTCCATCCAGATCCGGCCGATGGAAGAGACGACGGGTGACGGGGCGGAGGCGTGCGGAGCAGAGCAGAAGAGCGGGGGTGGAGGCGAGGGCAAAGAGCAGGAGGAAGCGCAGACAGCGTCGCAGACGATGCCGGGAGAGGAAGAGCAGTGAGCGCACGATGCGAGGAGATAATTTGTTGATAACGTGAGTTCACATGTCAGTTGAGAGCGACAGAGGTGGGAGGGTGGGGATGACGGATAACCACCAACTCTATTTTTTAAGTAGTAGAGATACATCATATTACATTTCAAAATTATCTCAAAAATTAAAATTAAAATAAATATGATATGTTACAACGCTGCAACATTTGAAAAGAATAGTTACAACCATTTGCAAACAAATTCGCAACAAATTCGGAACAAATCCGCAACAAAAATGGATTTCCCACAACAAATTAGGAACATGGCTTGCAACAAATCAAATCCCTAATTGCAACTAAAAATGTATTGGTATAACATTTAGGAAGACATATTACAACAAAATGAAACAATGTATGCAACCATTCAGAAATGACGATGCAACACATTAAGGAAATATTTGCAACAAACCACCTAGATGAGGAGGGGAGCAGGTGGCAGCAACGAGTTGAGCTCGGAGAAGAAGGACGAGGTGGCGGCGCACCACCACAAGCTTTGACGCGTCGTCCGCGAGCATGAGTTGAGCTCGGAGAAGAAGGGCGGAGGCTAGACCAACATGGTGCCTCATCGTCATCCTTCGCCCTGGCTCCTCCAGTGTCGTCCGACGCGTCACTGCATGCTCTCTCCTTGTCAGACCCGAGAGAAAGAGAGATGAATGGAGGGAGGGAGGGACGACCGTGGCTCTAGCGGTAGGCGTCAACAGCGAGCTCTGCCATCGGCGATCCACTAGAGGGGCAAGTTGGAGGAAGCGAGGTGGGGATCGAGAGATCAAAGAAGGTCTGGTGTATTAATGACGTAATGGGTCACTCATTCCCCCGTCTCTCTCCACTTTTCAAACCACAACGTTTGCAAGTTGCAACCCACTCATTCCTACCTGCTTCTCTCTCTCTCCAACCACCCCCCGCATTGCTCTTCCTCTCCCAATGTCCGAGCAGGGGCAGCCATGTCTGTGAGGGTGGCAGCGCCGGCGTGGCTGTACGTGGAATACAAGGCGCTGTGGGAACAGCAGGTGGAGCGGCAGCGGCTGTTCCTCCGGAGCTACCACTTCTCCCACGACGCCGACCTCTCGCCGCGCTCGCGGGCGCATCGCGGTGTCAGGGCGGGGTTGCGCCGACTGAGCCTCTGCCGCGTAGATTCTAAATGTTGCGTCTAAGATGTTGCGACCCGTTGAAAAAAATGTTACGACCGACAAAAAAAAAATTGATATGTTGTGACCCGTTGAAAAATATGTAATGATCGTCGAAAAAAATATTGTATCATGTTTCTTAATATGTTACACCATGTTCTTTATTATTATTTTTTATCATGATGTTGCCAAATGAGCTTTTTAACGCTTCTATTTATCAAATTTTTGTTTTGATTACGAGATTTTTGATATCAAAAGAAATGTTGCAATTATATTGCAATCAGACCATACGATGGAATAAGTCCGAGCCGTAATTGCGTGCATCGATAAATCAACAGAATCAATATCCTAACAAACATTCATACATACGTGCGTGCGTACATGTAACACCAGGGTTTAGCTAGGTACACAAGAAGATGAAGAAAAAAAGACGGGAACACGAATGCAATGACAACGCCACGAGGAGGAGGCGGGCGGAGGTGTGGGATGCGGTGGTGGAGAAGTTTGGGATCCTGTCGAGGTGCCTGAGGGCGTGCTCCGCCGTGTGTCGCGTGCGCGGGTCGCCGTTGCATGCGGTAGGCCTCCACCAGCGCTGACGCCACCGTCTGGTCGGCGCCACCTCCGCGCGACCTCCTCCACCAGCCAGGATGCGCCCACCACCCACACCGCCCGGCTGCGGCGCCTCCGTCCAGCTCTCCACCAGATCTCCACCACCGGCCGCAGCCCCTCCGCCTCCCCACCATCACCACCCCTCCGAGCGCATCCTCCACCCGCCGCCCACCGGCGTCGACACCACCGCCAGCCGCCGCCTCCACCCCGCGTCCCGGTGGTCGAGCACGCCCACCACCGCTCCACCGCCGCCCCTGTGCGCGCCAGCGGAACGTCTCCCGGAGCGAGCAGAACCCGCCGTGCACACGGCACACCCCGCCACCGAAAGCGAGCTTCTTCCTAGACACGAAGCACATGAACAGCGCTAGGATAGCGGCGGCGGCGGCGGCGGCGGCGGACGGCCGTGAGGCTCCTCGACATGTCCGGCGACTTCTCGGCGCCATCGCCGAGTAGAGCCGCACGTGTCCACCCGTTCATCTGCAGCAGTCGACGAAGAGCGGCGCGAGGCCCGCCTCCGCGCGAACTCGACGTACTCGGCGCCCCTCTGCAGCGCACGTGATCCGGTACATCACCTTCACCATGCCCTCCGTCGCGGCGTCCACGTGTGTTAGTTTAATTTCACCGCAATGTATTTTGTTTCTCTTCACAAAATAAGTCGGTGTTTCTTTGTTTACGTTTGTATTAGAGATTACTAAGCATCCGGCATGTAAGTCTCAGTCAAACTCTGTTTTCCTTCAGTTACTAAGTAGAGCTATTCTTCAGGTTCAGGTAAAGATCTAGAGTAAGAATAGGACACCATTTTGCATGTAACCAAATTACTTTTTCTACGAGAATAAATGGAAGAGTGACAAGCCGTAGCAAAGACGGCGCACGGCATAATATAGCTTCGTATTCGATTTTACTCATTAGCAACCGAGTTTTGTCGATACACTGCTCATCGCCTCGAAATACATCAGTGTTTTCGATTTGGCTATCTCGGGAATAGCGAGCGTAATCACTTGAATCATCAATTGGTATCGAGCGGTTAACAACCGATCCTCCGACGATGCCAAGGGTACAAGATCGATGTCTCCTCCATACACCGGATCCCACGGCGGCGATGGTCGAGCGATCGTTACGTGAAGAAGCGGCCATGGAGCACCGGCGCAGACGGCGCCAAGAGAAACCGGCGTTTCTCTGAGATATCCCACTCTCACGCGCACCAATTACAATGATTGGGCGCTGATCATGAGGGTTAATCTCCGTGCTCGTGGAGTGCAGGAAGCGGTGGAACCAGCGGTGACCGAGTTCGAATTGATCGAATGGCGCTGGCAGCCATCCTCCAGGCGGTACCTCCAGAGATGCTAGCGTCACTAGCATCCAAGAATACAGCAAAATCTGTATGGGAGGCTATCAGAACCATGCGCATGGGAGTTGATCGCGTCCGGGAAGCACGACTGCAGGCCTTGAGCAAGGAGTTTGAGGCCATTCACATGAAAGAGACAGAGACCATAGATGATTTCTCAATGCGTCTCTCTGGTCTTGTGAACAACATGCATACCCTTGGTGACAACATCAAAGAAGAGAAGGTGGTTAAGAAGTTCCTGCGGGTGGTACCTGACAAGTACTCTCAAGTGGCCATCTCAATCGAACAACTCCTTGACTTAAGTACCATGACACTCGAGGAGCTCACCGGGAGACTGAAGTCTGTTGAAGATCGTTTGAGTCACAGCCAACATCAAGATGGTGCCGGACGCCTATTACTCACTGAGGAGGAATGGGCGACTCGCACTAAGAACAGGCATCAAGGTGGCTGGAGAAACGATGGCGGCAGCTCAAGTGGCTATCAGAACCGTGGACATGGAAGAGGCAGTTCCGAACAGAAGGGGTTCAGTGCCCAAGCCAACAAACGTGACAAATCCAAGGTAAAATGCTTTAATTGCAATCTTTATGGGCATTTTGCAAGGGATTGTCGTAAACCTCGCCATGGCGCGCAAGAGCAGTGAATGTGTCTCAAGTCCAGGAGAATGAACCAGCACTTCTGATGGTGCAAGCCTGTGAAATCTCAGAAGCAAGAAAAGATGAACCTGTTGAGATTTTTCTCAATGAAACTCATGCACAGGTGAACCTTGGGTATGAAGGCGATACCTGCAGTGGCATGTGGTACTTGGATACTGGTGCCACAAACCACATGACTGGAACAAAAACAAATTTTGTCGATCTTGACACCTCTGTGCGAGGATCGGTAAAATTTGGAGATGGGTCACTAGTTGACATATGTGGGAGGGGCTCAGTGATGCTCAGGTGCCAGAATGAAGAACACCGAACCCTGAGTAATGTCTATTACATACCGAAACTTCACACCAACATTGTAAGCATTGGACAACTAGATGAGCGTGGCTGTGAAGTCCTTATCAAACAAGGTGTCCTCACTGTGAGAGATCAGCACAATAAACTCCTGGCCAAGGTAACAAGAACTAGCAGTCGCTTGTATATGCTCAATCTTAATATAGCAGAACCTGTATGTCTGGCGACCCGGTGCACTGAGGAGGCGTGGCGATGGCATGCGCGTTTCGGTCATTTGAACTTCCACTCTCTACGGAAGCTGGCCTTACAGGAGATGGTTCGTGGGCTGCCAAAACTGCAAGCAGTGGAGCAGATTTGTGATAGTTGTCTTGTTGGCAAGCAACGCCGCACTTCATTCCCTGAAGCAACAAGCTACCGCGCCAAGACTACACTAGAACTGGTACATGGTGACTTGTGTGGTCCCATCTCGCCGGCCACACCAGGGGACAGGAGTTTCTTCCTACTCCTGGTTGATGACTTATCTCGATACATGTGGGTAAAGCTACTGAAGACGAAAGCTGAGGCTGCTGGAGCAATCAAGCATTTCCAAGCAAGTGCTGAATTGGAAAGTGGAACCAAATTGAAAGTGTTCCGAACAGATCGAGGTGGTGAATTCAACTCTTTAGAGTTCGGGAAGTACTGGGCAGATCAAGGAGTGAAACGGCACCTCACTGCACCGTATTCACCACAGCAGAATGGAGTGGTCGAGAGGAGAAACCAGACTGTGGTGGCTATGGCACGAAGCCTACTGAAGGCTAAGGGCGTGCCGGGGAGATTCTGGGGAGAGGCAGTCACGACGGCTATCCACATACTCAACCGATCTCCTACAAAGAGTGTCGACGGCAAGACTCCTTACGAAGCCTGGTATGGAAGACGACCGAATGTACATTATTTTCGCACATTTGGTTGCATAGGACATGTTAAGGTGGTAAAACCAAACCTGCAGAAACTTGATGACCGCAGTGTACCCATGGTTCTGATTGGGTATGAAACTGGGAGCAAAGCATACAGGATGTATGATCCAGTTGGGAAGAAGGTTCATATCACTCGTGATGTTGTGTTTGATGAAAAGACCGGGTGGGACTGGAGCAAGGAAGAAGATCATTCGGGAGACCCAGCTCGTAATGATACATTCTCTGTTCAGTATACTATATTTTCAGGTGCAGGAACTGATCGTGGGATCACACCTGATAATGGGAATCCGCAAGATATAAATGAGCTGCAGCAAGATGATGCACACTCTGTCTCTCACGATGCTGAACCACGAACACCAAACGCGGGAAGTTCAGCGACAAACACACCAGTGCAGTGGACAACTCCTCCAAGCGTCGAGACAGCCAGTGCATCTGAAGGACCCAGGCGATACCGCACACTAAAGGACATCTATGACAATACAGAGGTACACGAGTTAACTGAATCTTTCAGTGAACTATGCCTCATTTCAGCTGAAGAACCATCCTCTTTTTCGGAAGCTGAGAAACATAGGTGCTGGCAAGAAGCAATGCGTGATGAGCTCAAGTCAATTGAATCCAATAGCACCTGGAATCTGGTAGACCCTCCTACAGGAGTTCAACCGATCGGACTAAAGTGGATTTTCAAGGTCAAAAGAGATGCCCAAGGACAGGTTGTGAAACACAAAGCACGTCTGGTAGCAAAGGGATTTGTACAACAACAAGGTGTCGATTTTGAAGAAGTTTTCGCCCCTGTGGCTAGAATGGAGACGGTCCGCCTACTGCTAGCTCTTGCAGCAAAGAAAGGATGGGAGGTGCATCATATGGATGTGAAATCGGCTTTTCTGAATGGAGATCTTCAGGAGGAAGTCTATGTGTGCCAACCTCCCGGTTATGTGGATAAGAACAATGTTCACAAGGTACTTCGACTCAACAAAGCATTGTATGGCTTGAAACAAGCACCAAGAGCTTGGAATGTGAAACTGGATACTAGTCTTTTATCTCTTGGTTTCGAGAGAAGCTCTTCTGAAGCTGCTGTTTACAAAAGGGGTATGAAATTATCAAGTTTGATTGTGGGAGTTTATGTTGATGATCTGATTATCATGGGAGCACAGCAGCAGGAGATTCACAAATTCAAACAAGAAATGAAGAAGCTTTTTAGCATGAGTGATCTTGGTTTGCTGAGTTACTACCTGGGTATGGAAGTACATCAAACCAAGGAAGCAATAACTATAAATCAGTCGGCATATGCTCGAAAGGTGTTAGAAAAGGCTGGTTTAACTGACTGCAATCCATGTCATGTCCCAATGGATGCAAAACTCAAGTTAAGTAAGGTAAGCAACCAACCACCTGCTGATATTAATACTTATAGAAGTCTAGTTGGTAGCCTCAGATACTTAGTACATACAAGACCAGATATTTCTTATTCTGTCGGTTATGTAAGCCGTTTTATGGAGGCACCAACAAGTGAGCATATGGCTGCTGTGAAACAAATATTGCGCTATATCAAAGGGACAATATCTCTTGGTTGCTGCTATACAAGAAACTCAAATGAGGAGCTGAACCTCACTGGTTTCAGCGACAGTGATATGGCTGGAGATGTGGATGATCGAAAAGCACTTCAGAGTATTGTTCATGCTTGAGAAGATCCAATCAGTTGGCAATCGCAAAAGCAAAAGGTAGTGGCACTATCTTCTTGCGAAGCGGAGTATATTGCAGCAACAACCGCAGCGTGTCAGGGCATATGGCTGGCACGCTTACTTGGTGAATTGATGAAGGAAGAACCAAGGTGCATAAAATTGAGGGTGGACAATAAATCGCTATTGCATTGTCCAAAATCCGAGATTCCATGATCGAAGTAAGCATATTGATACACGCTATCACTTTGTGAGACAGTGTGTTGAAGAGGGGAAACTGGAGATTGATTTTGTTAGCACAGAACATCAGCTAGCAGATATCCTAACCAAACCGCTTGGCCGGGTCAAGTTTCTGGAAATGCGAAGCAAAATTGGACTGAAAGAAGTGCAGCAAAATTAGGGGGTGTTTTGTTAGTTTAATTTCACTGCAATGTATTTTGTTTCTCTTCAGCAAAATAAGTCAGGTGTTTCTTTGTTTACGTTTGTATTAGAGATTACTAAGCATCCGGCATGTAAGTCTCAGTCAAACTCTGTTTTCCTTCAGTTACTAAGTAGAGCTATTCTTCAGGTTCAGGTAAAGATCTAGAGTAAGAATAGGACACCATTTTGCATGTAACCGAATTCTGTTTTTCTACTGAGAATAAATGGAAGAGTGACAAGCCGTAGCAAAGACGGCGCACGGCATAATATAGCTTCTGTATTCAGTTTTACTCAGTAGCAACTGAGTTTTGTCGTATACACTGTTCATCGTCTGAAATACATCAGTGTTTTCAGTTTCGGCTATCTGGGAATAGCAGAGCAGAATCACTTGAATCTGTCAACGTGCCGGTTCCCGCGGATGGCTCCCCGCCGGAGCTCCGCCAGCTTCGAGCTCAACTCCCTGAACGCCCCCAGCTCGAACAGCTGCCGGGTCAGGCCCCAGTCCCTCTCGGGGAGCTCGCCCAGAAGCCCCACGGCGGCCGCCTGCTCCTCCGTCACGCCTGGGGTAGTGCTGTCGGTGATCACCCTCACCAAACTGCTCAGGTGGCCCCCGAGGGCGTCCGCGAGCTCGCCGCCCATGTACGGAGAGACGTTGCGCAGGAGCTTGAGGGACTCCACGCGGATCTCCCGGTGCGCGGCCTCGACGAACCGGATCAGGCTGATGGTCGCGCCGGAGCTCTTGATCGCAGACACGATGTTGGCGACTGTGGCCGGGTAGCTGGTGAGACCGACGAGGGTGTTGAGGAGCTTGGACTCGATGGCGGGGCCCGTGTTGCTGATCAGGTGGAGCAGGCTGTGCACAACGTCCTCCGACAGGAGCGTCCGCTTGCTGCTCTCGTCGTCGTCGAGCGGGATAGACTGGAAGCCGGCGCCAGAAGAGACGAGGTTGGCGAGGATGGCGGCGGACACCTCCTTGAGCCTCATCGGCAAATGCAGGCTGCTGACACCGACGGAGAAGAGATGCTTGACGAGCGGGGGCAGGATGCCTGCCTGCAGCAGCATCTTGGAGCTGGATTCGTTCGACGAGATCTCCCTGAGCGCCTTGAGAGTTGCTTCCCTCGCCGGCAGGCTGCTGCCTGCCTGTGCCTTCCTCAGGATGCTCACCAGCAGCGCCCCAACCTGCATGTTCCGCCACCACAACCTTGACGTACGTCATGATGCTCACCAGGATCTCCACCACAACCAATATATATATAGGAGTATATATAGCCCCGTGGACCGCCGTTAAACCTTTGCCGAGTGTCTCCTTTGTTGACACTCGGCAAAGAGGCTTTTTTTGCCGAGTGTTTTATTGCGCCACTCGGCAAAAAAATAAAAACTTTTTCCTTTCCTACCTTTCAACTTTCCCCAGCTAGATCTTCCTGCAAGAAATCAAAGGCCATGCAGGTTAATTGAATTAATAGCTAGCTAGCATGCGTTAATTCTCTCTCTCTCTCTCTCTCTGACCTGGACTGGATGCGCGCGGAATTAAAACTGGGAAATGAAAATGATCCAATCCATGCAAGGAGTACGTCATGGAGAACCTTATATTCTCATCACTGTCCTCGACGACATGCAACGTACGCCAAGGACTTGCAGAGACTTGAGCCGAACACTAGATCTGCTGCTGCTGCTCTTCAACATCTATATATCTCAGCAGTCGTTGGTACGATGCCCTCGCTGCGCACGCACGAGGTTCAATTCTTTGCGCCGCTTCGTTGGCAGTACATCTGCGAGCCAGAGCACGCAGGGTGTCGGACTCGGAGTGCTGCTGAAGGTTGAGGGAATTGCAGGAGCTCTATCTTTTTCCTCGTTCCTGGCCCTCTCAAACGCAGCATGCTTGGGCTATGAAGATGCGGGTCAACATGCGTGCCCATGGGGTCTGGGACGCAGTAGCCGATCCGGTCGATCAAAAGGGAAAGATCAATACAAAAGGAAAGGCTGTGGAAGTAGACCTGAAGACCTATCAAACAGTGTTGACACTGATCTACGCTACTATACCCGACTCAATGCTGAATCAACTCGTTGGGAAGGACACTACTTGGGGGGGGCTTGGGTTGCTCTTCGCACGATGCACGAAGGTGTCGATCGAGTAAAGAACTTCGAGCGGTGTCAATGAACTTCGAGCCCTTGACGATAAGCTGGAGGAGAGTGAGCTGATCGAGAAATACTTGCGGGTACTACTCAAGAGGTACGTGCCTATGGTCACAACTCTTTTGCATCCCAGTGATCTTGAGAGCATGAAGCTAGAAGAGGTAACTGGATCTCTTAAAGCATATGATGGACTGCTGAAAGGTTGCAAGACTCAGAACGATAAAGCCCTATTTGTGAAAGCTGAGCAGAAGGGAGAGAACAAACAAACTCAGCGAGATTATACATCAAATCAAGGTGGTCGTGGCTCTGCTTGGCGCGACCGATGTGGTCGTAGTCATGGTCGTGGCCGAGGTGGTTGTGGAGATTCTGTCGGACGCGTCTATAAACCTGGTCGTAGCAGCGGTGAGTCCAAGCAAGATAAGTCAAAAATCAAATACTTTGAGTGTGATAAATTTGGACATTATGCTTCTGAATGCCGAAGTTATATTAAATGCTTTGAGTGTCAAAAGTTTGGGCATTACGCTTCTCACTGTCGAAACAAAGAAGAACAAAGTTGAAGTTAACTTGTCAGAAGTTCAAGAGGAGAAAGAGCCAGCTCTATTGCTAACTATTTGTGAAGAAAAATCGACTGGGTTGGTCATGCTTGAAGAGGTGATTCACCCTAAGCTACTAAAAATCAGTGAGGAGGTGATCGACACAGATGAGTGGTACCTCGACAATGGAGCTTCTAATCACATGACTGGTCAGTTGGGAAAATTCAGAGAACTGAACGAGGAGTTTCATGGGCAAGTTAAATTCGGAGATGGTTCTGTGGTATTCATAGAAGGTAAAGGCTCCATTCTACTCCAATACAAGAATGGAGAACAGATACTATTGTCAGATGTTTACTACATCCCAAGACTTTGCAACAATATCATCAGCCTGGGTCAATTGATAGAAGACGGTTGTGATGTAGCGCTATAAGGCTCCTTTCTGTAAAGCTTCTAATGAAAGTTCGTCGTACACCAAACATGTTATATAAGATTCAACTGGATACATGCAAGTCGATATGTTTGAATGCAAGTCTTGAAGACCCCGCGTGGCTATAGCATGCAAGATTGGGGTATGTGAACTTCTAGTAGTTGAAACAGATATCCGACAAGAAGATGGTCCTTGGTCTGCCACATATTGATCATCCTACTCAGGTTTGTGAAGGTTGTATCATTGCCAAGTAGACAAGGTCACCTGTCCCAGCACACACAAGTCACAGAGCCTCTCGACCACTTGAGCTAGTATACACTGACATATGTGGACCAATTACACCTGCAACTGATGCTGGAAACAGGTACTTTCTTCTAGTGGATGATTTTTCAAGAGTTATGTGGGTATATATGCTTAAGAAGAAAAGTGAGGCGAAAGATGTGTTCCAGAAGTTTGTCAATCTGGCGGAAATTGAGACCGAACACAAGCTAAAAGCCCTGAGATCAGACCGAGGAGGAGAATTCCTATCCAGTGGGTTTGAATTGATTTGTGAGTCAAGGGGCATCACCCAATACTTCACTGATCCCTATAGCCCCCAGCAAAATGGGGTGGTAGAACGGAGAAACAAGACTGTGATGGACATGGCTCGAAGCCTGTTGAAAAGCAAGTCCTTGACATGCAAATTTTAGGACGAGGCAGTAAGACATGCGGTGTATATTCTCAATTGAGTTCTGACAAAAGCATTGGATGGCATCACACTGTATGAGTCATGGAGTGAAAGAAAACCAAATCTAGAGCACTTAAGAGTATTTGGTTGCTTAGCATATGCTAAAGTTATCACATACTTGAAGAAACTCGACGACAGAAGCCAAAAGCTAATATATTTGGGCACCGAGCCAGGAAGCAAAGCACACAGACTGTTCAACCCTGTTGACAGTAAGGTTATTATCTCCAAAGACGTTGTCTTTCAAGAAGATCAACAATGGTAGTGGGAAGATGATCAAGAAGCAAATCAAGAAATACGAAATTGAGTCTCTTTCAATGTCGATGGAGAGGACTTTAATTCTCCGATTGCCTCTTCAACACCAATTGCGTCGCAGTCACGAATAATGGATACAACTGTTCCAGACACCAACAACGGTCAAGAAAAAACTGAGAAATGCAATGAAGGTTGAGCTAGAAGCAATTGAGAAGAATAACACCTGGAAGTTGACTTCTCTCCCACATGGTCATAAACCCATAGGTCTGAAATGGGTATATAAACTAAAAAGAGACACCGAAGCGAATGTTGTGCGCTATAAGGCTAGACTTGTTGCAAAGGGATACATTCAGAGACATAGCATCGACTATGAAGAAGTGTTTGCACCTATGACAAGAATTGAAACAGTAAGAGTGCTGCTTGCACTCGCCGGACACTCTGGATGGGAAGTTCATCACATGGATGCCAAATCGGCATTCTTAAATGGTAACCTCACCGAGGAAGTCTATGTTTATCATCCTGAAGGTTATACAGTAAAGGGTCAAGAAGACAAGGTTTACAAACTAGGCACTGTACTGGCTGAAACAAGCACCCAGGGCTTGGAACCGCAAACTTGATGATAGTCTGAAGAAACTTGGTTTTGAGAGATGCAAGCAGGAGCAAGCTCTTTATAAGAAACAGGAAGGTGGAGACATGGTCGTAGTGGGTGTCTACGTCGATGACATGATTGTTACCTGCACTGATGTTGTGAAGTTCAGTCGTTCAAACATCAGATGACGAGAGAATTCGAAATAAGTGATTTGGGATTTCTTAGTTTCTATCTAGGTCTGGAGGTAGAACAACGAAGTCACAACATTTCGATCAAACAGTCAGCTTATGTAAGGAAGATACTGGACCATTCGAGTTGTATATCGACAACAAAGCATAATAGTATTAATGAAGAATCCAGTATTTCACGGGAGAAGCAAACATATTGATACACGTTTTCACTTTATACGAGAATGTGTTGAAGAAGGGTTGGTCAAAGTACACCATGCACCCCACAGATCAACAGAAGGCTGATATTCTGACAAAAGCTTTGCCGCGTGTGCAATTTCAGAAGATGTGTGGTCTAATTGGTATTCATGTTCTCACTGATGATAGTCAGGACTAGGGGGAGTGTTGAAAATAATTCTTTTGTAATAGTTTGTTTAATTCTAGTCGAAGTCGTAGAAGGTTTCGTTTCAGAGACAGTTCTATATTTAACTCGATCGTATCTAAGTTACTTTGTCCGAGTCCATATGTAAGTCGGTCGAAACAGACTATATAAGAGGTTGTTAGGTCTTGTAAGTCTTGACAACAACACCAGATAAGCAATAGACAAATAAAAGGTGCGCACTCAAGCACCGCAAAATTCTTTTGTTTGTAGTCGATTCTTTAGTTTTAAGTACGTATTTCGATCACTGTTCACATGAACCACTGTCACTTTCGACTACTGTTCATCGAGTACGGTTATCAAGTGATGTTCATCGTCTTCGACTACATCGTGGTCGAAGGAAGTTCGAGTGCAGTGTGATCGAAGGAAGTTTCGATTACCTAGTCGTAATCGATTACTTGTTCTATACTACGACTACTACTACTACTACTACTATTATTATGTATTAGTAGTTACTGCTGTATTGGCAGGCAACCAGCTGAGGAGGAGGAGCAAGTCAAGAGATCTCATTCGTTCTCACCCGCACCACCAAGAAGAACATCTCCTCGTCACTCTTTATCTACTAGACAGCGAGAAAGAGATGCTGACTTGGCTTGCTGCTAATCACTGACGTCCCTCTCTGCTGCTGGGCCCGTAGTAGCCGTAGGTGCCTAGGTGGCCTCTCAAGTGTGATCCGAGAGAAAAGGAAAAAACAAATCAACAAGTGATTGACCATGGTTGCGTACTACTCCCATCCCATGCTGTACGGTCTGCATGTATGTGTACGTGAAGTAGAAATAGATATAATTAATCTTTTTAGGGCATCTCCTTGTACACGAGTGGTTTAAAAAAAAGGAAGAATATAATCGTATCATCAAGCAGAAGAATATAATCGTATCATCAAGCATCTATTTAAAATGCAAGTATCTCTTTTGTAGATGCTTAGATGATTTGTATTATCTATTAATTGTATATAGTTATATACATAACCACCTCTTAAACACGTATTACAGAATAAGCACATTATCTTATCTACCCTAAAAATTCAGTTTTCATCTCGCTCGTAGGGTGGGATGGAACAGAAGAAGAGGGAGGATGCGCAAGAAATGTCATCCTAGCGAATAATTGCTTCGTGTTTTTGTTCTGGTCAAATCCACGAACGATATATCTCACTAGCCCGGCCAGTTGGTCGTCACAATTGCATCGACAGTGCAAGGCAGGCACGCCAACATCCATCCACATCGGGATCGATTCAAGCTTGAATCTTTCTTTCTTCGGCTAATCAAGACTAGTGAGTGGTACAGAGTATAATAGAGTATAGAGAGAGACGAGCCGAATGACTTGATTATGGCATGGCATGGCATGGCTTGGGCTGGTTCAAACCCTAAACCCTAATACCGTATCTAACATCGAAGATCAAACACGGGTGGGGTGGGGTGATGCTTACGTTTTTCAACGAATGAATTGAGCACCGGAACATGTACACCACCAGCAATTATCTGCTGCCTGTATGATTCCCAAGTCACGTGATAGATTAAAAAAAATCACTTGTCGGTTTTTTAAGACACTAAATGTCAGTTCAGCTAGAGAGGTGGGATCACATTTTTCTTGCTGCATTCCCCCCCTGTGTATCATGCCGTCGCAAATACAAACTTGACTAAACATGGATGAATCCAGCCGGCCAGATAATAATGCAACCGAGCATCTCTTACTCTAGTAGTACCTAGTGGCCGGGGGGAAGGCCATCCTCATCCTCATCCTCATCCTCAGAAATCCCTTGGCCGTGCGTAATCCCACTTGTCCTGTGGTAAAAAAAAAAAACCAATCAAGTCATGTGCCATTTCACATTTTTTGCCAAATCAGGGTGGGTGGGGTGCACCACTAGCTCCATGCTGTAAGTTCCACAATGGAAAATTACCAACTCAGAACCGCTACACCCCGAGTTGACCAAGAGAATCTGGGCCAACGAGGTATATTCGTCTTCGACTACTGTTGTACCGGAAGACTACTACTCCTTTGTAAGCTGCTCTTGGAATGCCATCCTGGAAAATACACAAGAAAACATGAATCATGATCGCACTCTACAACATAAATAAGGTCGAACGCAATTCTAGACCATTCACAGGACTAGGGTGTATACATTTCCAATCCAAATTGGGTTCAGCAAAACTGCAAAGCATGACATTTGCTACTGGAGCAAAGAATCGCAACTAGAGCACCAGACGGAAACCGACACTTGACATACTTGAGAAAGATTTACGAGTTAAAATGATTTAACAAGTAACCTTCCATTCTTCGAATATTCCAAATTGACGGGCTATCCGCTCAAAGTCTCCCTGATCATTGTACTGGATCCTTACATCCGCATCCATGTTGTGGGCTTTCAACACAGCATCAGATCCATGGAGAGGTGTGGCACTGGCCACATCTTTCCCAAATTGGATCGAAAACTTATCCTAATGTTACCAACAGAAATATTAGGCCTCTTTATGCAAACAACAACTCTCTGAAATACAAATTAATTTTACCTCCCTGAGGTAGCTCAGGTCCTCAGAATTCCAGTCGATCTATGGCCACAAAGAAGGACCAAATAAATCTCAGCAACAAAGAATTTTTAACAGTTACGCAAAATGAAAAATGTGGAAAGTTTTGCATACATGAACATCATTTAACTTGATTGGTTCCAAGTATTGTCTGAAGAATTGTCCCATGCTTGATCCCTGCAATGAAAGTATAAAAAGCAAAGTGTAAATGCCACTTATCCACAATCAATGGTCAAACATTGAACTGTTATCCGTTGGTTGTTACTGCATGCGGAAATGTGGTATTGGTCATTGTTTTGCAGTGATGTATAATAGCCAACATACATGCTCGCCAAAATTGTATGTTCTGCAGACTTCTGGGCGGATAAATTGCCGATCTCTGTGTACCTCCTTTAGCCTCACCCAATCATCCCAATAAGTAAAATTTTGTCAAGGAAGAAATAGATGATAGAAGCTAGTAAAGAAAATAACATCATCAGTAGACAACAGTAAGGATATGCTTTGGGCCACTTTGGTGACAGCTCAATCCATGTAGACTTTGTTAACATCCATCCAAGCCCAGGAAAGAAGTCCGAACGATAAAGAGTTTCTGCAAAATGTTTATGTAGAAAAATGAGTAGCTTTCCCTATTAATGCAGAAAGAAATTTGAACAGAGGCCTATCATAGTACTAACTTGGGTCATAAACAAACTGCTTTTGCCCATTGTCATTCCAAGAAGAAACAGCCATTATCGTTCTTCCGTACAACGATGATAAGAATTACAGCAAAGTAATTAGACACATTAGATATAAATTCCTAGGCTTGCCCAAGTATAATCAAAATGTAATGTAACATACTTGTCATTATCAAGTAATTTAGCTGCAGCTTCGAAGTAGTCAAAAAAATCTGGGGCGATCTCCATGTCATCTATTAACCAATTAATCATAGAAATGAGATAGAAAGTGGAAATATCTTAAGAACAAAATAGTCAAAGGGTCATCACAGAGATAAGACCTTCCAGAATGATTACTCGACCAAAGTTATGCTTAATGAATAGCTCATCCAAGGCCCATTTATAATGTTCTGAAATAAGAAAGATTATTAGGACAAGAATTGGTAACATCGAAGTCTTTAAAATACAACGTCAATTAAGGAGCACCTACTAGCTATCTTGTAATATGCTGTCAATTCTCCTGGCCTTTCAGTGCGCACAGGTTCAAGATCTACATGCTGCAACATATAGAAAGCAAAAGAACCAATAAGAGTCTTGGTCAAACAAAACATTTACTGCTTCGCTTAGAAATACCGGAAGTGCTATATAGAGAAGAATGAAGGGGGGAAGATACATCATCCAAAGCTCACTGACCCCCCACACACACACAAAGTAGCTATTTGCTGGTGCATCATTAAGGATGATACTAGAACTTCCGCTCTATGGCATGCTGCTTACTCTACAATTGGCCCATTTGAATTTTATAGAACTACCGCCCCACTTTTTTTTTGTGCGAATTAAATTGGGATAACTACTTTGTCAACTTCACGGTTACTTTGATGGTAGCGACTCACCACCCCTTCCCATTGATCCTCTACCTATGGATTATAGTACCAGGGGACAGACATATTGGACCATTGCCACCATCCCATTTGCCATCCTCATCAAAATACAGAAACTTCCTGCTACCAAAATAATCTGGGATTTCTTACAGCACAGCCACATCAAGATGTCACAAGTGAACATCACCTCCCTGCTGGCTAAGCATGTTTGCCCTAGCAAACAGAAGTTCCATTAGATTAAGCTCTTGCTTCTCCCAACTGAGCTTGCAGCCATTGGATCTAGAGTTGCTCCAACATGTCTCACATGCCTTCAAACCCTACCTCCATCTAGATCTGCTAAACACCTCTTGGTATATCTACAGCTTTTTGCAGGCTAAATGTTTCTTTTTATCTTTGCAACAGACCATCTAATAGGGTTACTTAGAATAAGCACTCAGAAATAACTTGTATCAGCTATGCTTGCAAGATTACAAGAGAAACAGACTTTGTTCTAGTGTATGAGGCAATTAAGCATAAAGCAAATATTTCTTTCCACACCTGCATAAATGTTATTTGAGTATAACTCAAAGCTTTCTTTTTTACTTCTCCATTTGTTCCATCCTGCGATTGGAAGAAGCAATGAAAAATGTCCTTCCCACACAATTAATGAGACTGAGAGCAAGAACTGAAATTGGTATCACCATTCACCAGTACCTGAGATATAAATAGTGGAAACTTTGAAGCAACTGATGTCTGATACCTGGAAGAATTATTATCCATTATTCAGTCAGGGGTGTTCTACGCACTCAAGCTACATGGATCTAAATGGAGTAAGTAGGCTTCATAAACAGATTAGGAAGTTATGCAGTGCATGTTTCCTTATAAATGTTGTATAGAAACTGCTGAAACAATATGGTGTTGCGATCAATAATGCAAATTAATTCTATGTATAACTGCCACAAGCACTATCCGCTGAGTGGGGGGCTCTTCATAGTTCATACTGATTTAGGAATTAAAGAAATCAACAACAGACACTGGAGTTTTTTGCCTTCTAAAAAATAAGGAATGGAGACATAAAGCATACTTCAGGATAGATTCAACTGTCCTCTGCAAATAGTCTGGTCGATTGCAAGCCATTATGACAACAGCGGCAACAGGAACCTGCTTTACAGAAAGAGATCAGATTAATCCTATAAAGCAGAAAAATGTTAGCAAGATTAGCACTGTACAAACCACATTCTTGTTTACTAAGGTCTGCACACTCCTTTCTGCATCCAAAAGAAATGCCAAAGAGAGCGTTAGATTTTTAAGTTCCCGATTACCCACTTATATATTTTGGCATTCAGTGAACACTATTCAACTAAACTTCACTGATTGTTATTTGTTTCGTTAATACCATTTATTGCAGTGCCATTTTTTAACAATCTTTCCTCAAGTTATTTCTACATGGCATGCCAAGGTCAAAATCCTTTCATGTATAGAAGTCACAGAAAACAGTATTTTGAATCTATATTGCTTCTTTAAAAAAACATGACAATTCCAAGATGAAACATCGGCTCAGATGTTGCTGTATTGTGCACCATGGATGGAGGAGGCAACCACGTGCATGAGGCACCAGTTTGTCAAGGTTTTGATGGATGAAACATATTGTATCCTACAACCTAAAAGGTTTGTATCACGACTAAAACAACAGGAGGCCTGAGAAAATCAACTAAGGTAGCAAAGGCATGCCAGAAAGAACAGTTGTGGCTGAAATCAATAATTAAAAGCTAAATGGAGGTAATGGTTTCATACTTTCAAGATCTTGGATTAAAATCTTCAGATGTGCACGTTCTTCATCTTGGCGTATCTTCATCTCTGTTGCATAACCAAAAGGTAAAGATGTAAAATACCCATGGGATCCGTTACAGTCAAGTTATTAATACACAGAACTGAAGTATGCAGCAAATCAAAAGGAAAAGGAGGAAATTTTCAAAGAGCGGGGGAAAATATATTTGTACGAGAAAGATGACATATGGACAGTCTTATTATTATTATTATTTAGGACAAAAACAATCAGCGAGATCACAACATGAGAAAACTAGCAATATATCAACAGCAGAAGGCATGTGCTATTGCATATCCAAGAAAGATCGGGCACAAATCACTGAAAGGGGCATGATTTTGTTAATGGATTGCACACAGAAGAGCAGAAATCACTCTGGCTCGAGTAGCAGAAATTCAAAATATCATCTGGAGCTATACATTAGAACCATATCTACCTTTCAAAGATTACACTGGAGCAACCCTCAAGAGTTGTATTCCTCTGAATCGAGTGCATAACTCCAAAGTATGATGTGGAACCATCTTCTACCTTGAAGAGCAACCTCAGAGTTGTGCCAACATATTCGCCTGATTCTAGGGCTAAGCTCCAAAAGTAACACGTTGAACTGTAAGTTTGAAGTAAAAGTACCTTCCAATGCTACAATCTTCTCCTGCTGCATGCTGACTTGATCGATCAACGAGCGCAATTGACTGGTGCATTGGTTTTCGGATTTTTCCTGTGTCAAAGTACACGTGTTAGCACTGCCACCAAAACTTGCAAGATTAGTGTGTTTGATCCTACTAGTGCATAGAAGGTGGCTTTCAGAGAGAGAGAGAGAGAGACTTAGTACTTACTGCTTCTGCAAGACGTTCAGCATAATGAGACTGAGTAGCAAAAAGGCGCACCTGAAGAGGAAGGGAAAAGAAAAAATTGTCAGTAGAAACTAGAAACAAAGAGTAGTAGGTCAAGAAAGAGGAAAGGGAAGGGAGATGGATCCCCCAATTCCATCATCTACTTGCTCTCCAGTCCAATTCCTCCCCAACCCAAATGGTCTACCATATCACCCCCAATGGATCGGTGTCAAGATCTAAAGGATTGAGCTCTGAAGCGAAGTCTGAAGAAACAAAGGAAGCGACGCCGATTTCATTACTTCCGAAGCATTATCTGGAGGGAAGCACCAGGAGCGTTGGATGAAGCTTTATGATGATCTAACGGTTGACAAACCATGTAGTAAACCCTGTAGTAAAACCAGCGCTAAGTACTGTAGCTCATTTAGTGGTTGCAGTTTAAGAACATTTTGCTTAATGCTTTTATCCGCTGATTAGTATATAAGCTGGTCGAGGTATTGTAAAGGGGATATTCTGGAATTTATTGCTAAAATGGAACCCTAGCCGCCTCATCTCTTGTTCTTTTCGTACGCATCGACTTTCCTCTACTTTCCCCATCTGTTTGTTTTCTCTGAAGAAAGATCGGGAGTGCGATTTTGTTAGATCTGAGAGTCGATTCTGTTGGATCTTGACAAAGTGGTATCAGAGCCTCGTTCTTGGCCTCAGATCTGATCGAGAGTTGTCTTAACAAGGGTTTGGAAACTAGTTTTCCTGTAAAACTTCGGAGTTAAGGCTGTTCCAGAGCAGATTCGAGGGTACTGTGGGAAGTTTTCGTTGATCTGTACTGGGTTGAGGAATACTCTATTTCCTTGAGTAAAATCCCTGGTCAGGTTGTCGATCGACTATGGCCAAGCATGGAAAAGATGTGGTTGAAGAGAACCAACCGTATGCTACCAAGGTGGAGCTTTATGAGGTTAGAAAGAGCATGGAACTGATCCGAAAGGGGCAAGTGGAACAAAACCAGCAGATGGAGCAACACAACAAACAAATGGAGCAATTGACCCTGGCTATCAACACCCTAGTGGTTCAAGCTACTAAGGAGAATCTGGATACCGGGGAGTCGTCGGACCGATTCTCAAGTTACAAAGGTAACTATGAGCCTTATCCTTCACCTCCAATAACTATGTCGTCTCCAGCTAGTATAGCTAGATCTTCAGGAATATTCATGCATAATGGTGGAATTCCAGCAAGCCCAACCCAGAATAGTTTATCATTTAGTGCTGCTAGGATCACAGAAAACGTGAGCACCAGTAGGAACCCGAGCGCAGAAGGATTAAATTCTTCTCCATTGTTTACTGTGTTGATGAGTACACAAGTCCCACCATTATTACCGCATCCAATAGGTTAGAGCGGTCAAGGGCATAACATGCAGTTTGGTACTATACCATGTCCTATACAAGTTGGAACATGCATGCCCACTACTAGAATCACTAGTTCTCCTACATTTCAAGATTTTTCCCAAATGGAATTGGAAGAACGCAGTGGGTACATGGGCAACAGAGGAACCCAAGATAACTACAATCACAGATCTTTTGCCAGAGGTCTGAAATTGGATTTTCCTAATTTCAATGGGGATAATGTCGATGCTTGGAACAAGAAGGCCAACAAGTACTTTGAAATAGCTAAAGTGCCATTGAACCAGAGAGTGGAAATAGCGGTGTTGTATCTGGTAGAGAGAGCAGAAATATGGCGGTCGGGCTCTAGCATCAATATGGACAGTTTATCTTAGGACCAATTCTGTATGGTTTGGGAAAGAGATTCTCTTATCAATCAGTATATGATGTAGTGGCTTCATTTCATTCAATAAAGCAATAGTCATCAGTTACCACCTATATTGACAAGTTTGAAGAAGCAATGACCTTAGTAAGAAGGGGCAATCCACATCTACCTGAAGAGTATTACATCAGAAGCTTTGTAGCAAGCATGGTTATTAAGGCGGTAAGGCGAGGCGAGGCAACCCACCCCCTCACACCTTTTAAGCGTTAAGGCGCGAGGCGAGGCGACACCTTAGGATGTGTAAGGCGACAGTGCAGAGCAACCGCAGAAGATCCCGACAGTAGTAGCAGCAACAACTTTGATTCTGGTGGCCGCAAAAGATCCCGGGCAGCCCCTACCGGGCAGCTGCCCCACCAGCTCTCTTTTCGCCCTCCCCCTTTCTCTCCACCTCCCTTCGCTCGCGCCTCCTCCCTCCCCTTTCTTCTCCGCCTCCCTCAGGGCCGGCCCTCCTCCCGCCTCCTCCGATCCTCCCTCAGCAGCAGTGCCCAGCCCGCGTCGCGCCGCCTCCCCTCCCCTTCTTTCTCTCCGGCTCTCCCTCTCCCTCCACGCCCTTCGCCAGCGCTGGGCCTCCTCCCTCAGCGCCGGGTCTCCTCCCGCCTCCTCCGGTCCTCCCTCAGCGGCAGCGGGGAGGAGGCGCCGAGGAGCTGCGCGGCGGCGACGGGGAGCCTGGAGGAGGAACCGCGCGAGGAACCACGGGGAGGAGGCAGCAAATCCGGAGCAACCCAGCGCAGATCCTGGCGTAGGAGGATCCACAGCTGGTGCAGATCGTGCGAGGAGGCACCTTGTCGACGAACTCCAACATCAAGGTGAGCTCCTGGCTCCTCTGTTCTCTCCTTCTACCTCCCTCTCCGCCGAAGGTTCCGAGCAGAGGGCACAAGGCGGGGGCGGCGCAAGGCGGAGCGACGCCTTGACACCCCGGTAGCAGGGTTGAAAGAGTACATTCAAAGTCATTCTCAGATACAAAACCCCTTAACACTGATTGATCTTTATTGGGTGGCAAAAAGGCTAGAACAGTCCAACCCATTCAGGAAGACACAACCTACTACTTACAAGGAAAACTTCAGGGGCAATCAAAGCTGGTATAACAGCAGGAATGCCAATATCCAGAAGACTGGGGGAAATGAACATAAAGGAAATCTAGGAAAGAACCAGACGGGAACTAGTAATACTAAGAATGAGGGAAATTGTTTTAGATGCAATGAAAAATGGTATCCAGGCCATAAAAACAATTGCAAGATGAACAAACAAGTGAGCTATGATAACCCAAGAGGAAGAAGAAAAGGAAAAAGAGACCACATGTGAAGAGGATCTGCTAGAACATGAACCTGATCCTAGGATGGAGGAAGATCAGGAAGAAGAGGATTCCCCATTCCAATTGTCAGTACATGCAGTACATGGCACCAGTTCTGGAAATCAGACCTTCACACTTTCGATTCAATTGGGCAGAGCTAAGGATACTGAATGGTAGATAGTGGAAGTAGTGCCACTTTCATAAACACTAACATAGCCCTTAAATCTGATTGTCACATTCATAATAACTCAACTGTAAAGGTTGTAGCTGCTAATGGAGAGACATTGTGGAGCAAGGCTCAATGCAGGGATTGCAAATATACTATACAAGGCAGGGAGTTCACTGACACATTCAAGGTATTGGACCTAAAGGGATATTATTTTATTTTGGGGGCTGACTGGATCTATTTGCATAGCCCTATCAGTTTGAACCTCAAAACCAGAGAGCTGAGTATCACTTATTTGGGTCAATTCAGAGTGGCTTTTAAGGATGGGACCTTTCCATCAGAAAATTGTTTTGTACTAGTGGAGATATTACAAAAGTTGATGAAAAAGGGAGTAGTAGGAGCAATGGTTTATGTCTGTAACTCCAGTCTGGAACAGCAGAAGACCATCACCACTCCAAGCATAATTGCAACCATACTTCAGAAATTCAAGAAAGTTTTTGAGGATCCTAAGGAATTACCTCCCCATAGAAGTTGTAATCATGCCATCCCTCTTAAGAGTGAAGAGAAGATAGTGAATCAAAGACCTTACAAGTTACCCTATCATCAAAAGAATGCTATGGAGGGGATTATTGAACAATTGCTGAACTCAAATGTCATTAGACCTAGTGTCAATCCCTACTCATCACCTGCAATACTAGTTAAGAAGAAAGATGGGACTTAGCGGATGTGTGTGGATTATAGACAGCTTAATGCCAACAAAATCAAAAACAAATATCCTATCTCTATCATAGAAGATTTGTTAGACGAATTGCATGGAGCTTGCATTTTTTCAAAAATTGATTTGAAATATGAATATCATCAAATAAGGGTGAGGAAGGAAGATGTGAAAAAATTGCTTTTAGCACTCGTCTAGGGCATTATGAGTTCATGGTGATGCCATTCAGGCTAATTAATGCTCCTGCAACTTTTCAAGCATTGATGAATGACTTATTGGCACCATTTTTAGAAGATTTGCATTAGTATTTTTTGATGACATATTGGTGTACAACAGATCATTAGAGGAACATGGGCAACACTTGACACTGGTACTGGAATCTCTTCTGAAGCATAATCTTTTTGCTAGGATTAGCAAATGTGCCTTTGGGGAAATACAGATTGTGTACTTAGGCCATATAATCAATGAGGAAGGAGTGGCTACTGACCCAGCTAAGATAGTGGTAGTGACCAATTGGCCCACACCAAAGAACATTACACAGCTCAGGAGTTTCTTCGGTTTAACAGGTTACTACAGAAGATTCATTCAGAATTATGGAGTGGTCTGCAAACCCTTGTTTGAAGCTCTCAAGAAGAGTGGATTTACATGGCAAGAAGCTCAGGAATCAGCATTTATCAAGTCGAAAGAAGTAATGACTAAGGCCCCTGTGCTAGCCCTACATGATCATAGCCAGCAGTTTATCCTAGAAGCTGATGCAAGTGGGTATGGTATGGGTGTAGTGCTGATGAAGAATCAAAAACCGATTGCATTTATGAGTAAGGCATTTGGACCTAGAGCAGCTGCATTTTCAACATACGATAAAGAAGCTTTAGCTATCATTGAGGCACTCACGAAATTGAAGTATTATTTGGCTGGATCAACATTGATCATCAGGACAGATCAACAAAGTTTAAAGTATATTCAAGAACAAAAACTGACTGAGGGAATTCAGCACAAGTTGTTGGTTAAATTATTGGGCTACAATTATAAAGTAGAATACAAAAGGGGAAGAGAAAATAGAGCAGCTGATGCTCTGTCTAGATGTATCAATAAGGAAAATCTTGGAGCTATCTCTGCTGTTGTACCAGTGTGGATCAATGAAGTCATACACAACTATGATCATGATGATTTCTACCAAGAGTTGATAACCAGGATGAGTGTAGACCCCAATGTTGAACCAAATTATACACTGAAGGGAGGTATCCTGAGATACAAGAACAAGGTAGTAGTGGGAGCTAACTCAGAGTTAAGGAGACAATTAATTATGTCCTGTCATGATTCATCTCTAGGAGGTCATTCGGGAGAGAGGGCTACATACCAGAAAATGAAATTACTCTTTCATCGGAAAGGGACAAAGCAGGCTATTAATCAGTTTGTTAAGGAATGCCCTATATGTCAAAAGAACAAGTCAGAGCATACACCTTACCTAGGTTTGCTTTCAACCTCTTCATGCGCCCTGACAGAGCTTGGACTCATCTATCAATGGATTTTATCGAAGGCTTACCAAAATCAGAAGGGGAGGAAGTGATTCTTGTGGTGGTTGATAGGTTCACCAAGTGCTCACATTTTATTCCCATGAGTCACCCCTTTACAGTCCTGGAAGTAGCACATGAGGTTTTAGATAATGTGTACAAGCTTCATGGACTACCTGTTGTGATAGTTTCCGACAGTGACAGAATCTTCACCAACAATTTGTGGCAGGAGCTGTTCAAAGCATTAGGGGTTAAATTGAGGCTCAGCACTGCTTACCACCTTGACGAGGATTAAACAAGGATTAAATTCGTAAATATTAATTAAAAACCACATAGCTTATGTGGTCGTAAACCTCATAGCTAACGACCCCTATAGTTGTTAGTATCCTAGAGGTCATCTGATGGGTAACCTGGTCGGAGGAGGTCTTGTACCCTTTGCTCGACCAGATGGCTGCTCGTTGAAGTTTTGAATTGACACTTGGACTCAGTTTCAAGTATATCCCTTTCGTGTGTGATTAATGGAACATGTGCCTTAATTGCTCCAATCCACACGGCATTTCTGGCCCTAAGTCACTGACAAAACAATTCCTTGATAGTTTTGTCTACTGTTAACTCAACCGGTGATCAGTTACTGGAACTACCTCCCCGACCAGACGCGTCACTTCTAGGAGGCATCTTCTCCAGGAGCAACTACCGCCTCTCCATCGGTATTTAAAGATGGACGATCCAAGAGATCAGAGGGAGAACGATCCGCATCCAAAGACACAACACGGGCAATTGGATTCACTCTGAAGACAATTGAAGTAGATCATAGCATAGTACTAAGTGTAACTAGGGCTAATCTACTGCCTTGTCGGAGGCACTCTCTGTAATAGCCAGTTCATTGCAATAAAGAGCAACCCCCATTCTCTCTCAAGAACTCTTAGCCATTTTCCTCTTTATATTTCGTAAGATCAGCGACTTGATCGTTGACACCCCCAAACAGATGGGCAAACAGAGAGGGTCGATCAATGTTTGAAATGTTACTTAAGGTGCATGACATTTGCTAGCCCTAAGAAATGGCAAAATTGGTTAACACTAGCTGAATGGTGGTATAATACTAGTTTGGAGATGACCTCATTCCAAGCCCTCTATGGCTTTCCTCCTCCCATGTTTACCGAGGTGATTTTACCTGACTTTGCTAATGAGGAAGTGAGGGGATTGATGCAAAGAAGACAGTTAGCCAGACAAGTTATTAAGGAAAATCCGATCAAGGCTCAAGAGAGGATTAGTAAGTATGCTAACAAGAAGAGGAAGGAGAGGGAGTTTGTAAATGGAGATATGGTTAATCTGAAAATACAACCCTACCGACGTACCTCTCTCAGCCTACAAGGTCTCTGAAACTACATCCAAGGTTTTATGGTCCATTTCAGGTGCTAGAGAAGATTAGGAAGGTGGCTTATAAACTGCTCTTGCCTAGTGGGTGCCAACTGCATCCTGTCTTCCATGTGAGTCAGCTGAAGAAACACAAAGGGCCCAAGGTAATTCCAAGTCCAGATCTACCTTTGGTCGACAGCGAAGGAAATGTGAAGGTTTATTCTACCGCAATTTTGGAAATAATAGTGCCCAGGAACAACGAACCGGTGGTACAATGGTTAACCCACTGGACTAATCTACCGAAAGAAGCTGCTTCGTGGGAGGATGCAGATTTCATATCGCGAATATTCCCAGATTTCCATTCTTGAGCCAGGAATGTTCTGAATGGGGAAGGGAATGTCAGGATTGAGCTCCGAAGCGAAGTATGAAGAAACGAAGGAAGCGACACCGATTTTATTACTTCCGAAGCGTTATCCAGAGGGAAGCGCCAGGAGCGTTGGATGAAGCTTTATGAAACCAGCGCTAAGTACTGTAGCTCGTAGTTTACGAACTTTTTGCTTAATGCTGTCATCAGCTGATTAGTATATGAGCTGGTCGAGGTCTTGTAAAGGGGGATATTCTGGAATTTATTGCTAAAATGGAACCCTAGCCGCCTCATCTCTTGTTCTTCTTGTTCGCATCTACTTTCCCCATCTGTTTGTTTTCTCCGAAGAAAGATCGGGAGTGCGATTTTGTCAGATCTGAGAGTCGATTCCGCTGGATCTTGACAATCGGCCGGCCGTAGCTAGCAACGAAACACATAGGGATCTATCTTATTTACAGGAGAGAAGAAGATCAGGAGCTAAAGGCGCGATCCCAATCCAACCCCGAACGAGATGAGATCACAACCAGCCCATTCAGAGAGAGAGAGAGATGGGTTGGTGGTGATTACTTGGATATAGATGAAGACAGCTGCAGCGGCGAGGAGGAGGAGGCGGAGGTCGCAGGGGCTCCGAGCCATGGCTGCCGATCTCGAGCCCGGCCGTGGAGGGAGGAGAAGACTCCCTTGACGCAAATTATTTAGGACAACAAGCCATGACCTGATACGATGCGAGTGAAATTCTCATATATTTTTTTCCATTCTTGTCCCTCTACTCTGTTACATTTACATTTTTGGTTTTCAGGTGGGATACTAGTATTTTACTGCTTCCGACCGCAGATTGGTCGAATATTTGTAGATTTGTCCATCAATATAAAAGAAATAACTTAGATTGATAGAGTGTTGGTCGTGTCAATATTTGTAATTAGAGGGAATTGTAAATGCAAAATTACAGCAAGAAAATGCAAAAAATCAAAAAGATAGGATATGATAGGAAATTAAAAAGAAATGCAACACTCGTTCCAAACTTATCAAGAAGCTGCAACAGGAGTCCAGAAGGCATGCATTTTGTGCTTTCTGTCAGTTGAGGTCAGGTCATGCCTATATCCCTTGTGGGAGTTAAAAATACCACAGAAAATGAAAATATTTGCATGGCGTCTAGCGAGCGATGGCCTTGCAACATGCCGAGGGACCTTCGCTGACGAGTCTAGTCCGAATAATTACTTTGTAGATAAAAATCAAATCACACAGAATAATACAAAAACAAATAGTAGATTGAACACACAAAGAGACAAAAATATAGGGGGTATTCTTTCTTCTTTATTCCTTCGTCAAGCGATCAGTCTTTTACAATAAATATTACCCTTATTTATAAACTACAGACCCTGCTAGAATTTTGAATGGAGTGCTCACCCATGGGTTGGCTCAGCCCTGCTATAGTTTTGAATGAAGTGCCCACTCATAGGTCGGCTGCTGAGCCAACCCATAGTTCCCCAACACTCCCCCTTGGGTACTCATCCTTAAATATTCATGACTCGTCAAAATTCTATAAAATCCAGTGGAAAAAATTTGAAGAAGTAGTACATGATACATGTTCTGCTGCGTTGATACTTTATCAACTGTTGCCTCGCTCAATGACTGTGTGTCTCACAGAGGCAACCGCCGAACGGTTGATACTTTATCAACTGTTGCCTCGCTCCGACCAATCGCGTCACTTCCCAACGCGCGTCTCTTCAAGAAACAACTGTCACATCTTCAACGGTTACTTAAAGATGGAGCGCAGAAGACAGCCGGCATCGGATTGAAGCATAGCAATCGGCATTAGATTCATGTTTCAATGCTGATTCTGCAATTTAGCGAGCAACACGCTCAGTGTAATTAGGATTAGTCCTTTGCCTTGTCGAGGCATGTCGGGACCCAAAATTACGATTCAGGACCCTCTGTGTTTAATGCACTAGCCCAGGATCACGCTAGTGCACACAGTGTTAACAAAGATGGAAATCGATCCATACAAGCCTAGGTGTCTGCAAACACCAAGAGTAACAAATTCAAACTTTCACTTGAACTAATCAAGTGTCAACGCCACGTGGATACACAATCCACTACCTAAGGCAACACATGCACTTAGGGTTTACTCTCTAATCTCACCAAGTGCAACACATGCACAAAAGAGAATAGAGGTTTGCTCTTAGCTCAAGAGGCTCACAAAGAGTTCACAATAGTTCTAAGCTATGCAGCAACCTCTCACAACCGCCAAGGTGGCTATATATAGCCCACACACAAAAACTAGCCGTTGGGAGACAAATCCTCTAAAAATCAGACAATCGGAAGTTCCACCGCACAAAGGCCGGAACTACCGCAGAGAGAGAAAAGGCACCGCAGCGGCTATGTCGACGAGAAACTAGCCGCTTGATTTTTAGTCCGAACTACCGCCAACTAACTATCGGAAGTTCCGATTCTTGAAGTTCCGCTCAACACATAGCGGAACTATCGCTTTCTCAATTTTGGCTAAGTCCCAAAATGGTGCTTCTCGGAAAAAACCAACCACGGATTTTGAGCATCCGATAAATCGGAAGTTCCGCTCAATACACTCCGAACTTCCGCACTTGGAAAATCGGCTAAGTCCTAAACCACCGCTCTGGAAAAATCAAGCCGCGGAAAATCGGACGATCGGTGCGGAACTTCCGCCGTTAAATCACGGAACTTCCGATTTTCCGATGTAAATCGAAATGGTTTTTTTCAACAACTTCAATTGCAAAACACATTTGCAAATTGACAAGCCATGCCAACAAAGAGTCACAAGCAAGATTCCCAACAAGTTGCAAAACACATTTGCCAACTTTTGGAATCATACCACAAGAAAAAGGTACATGGACTTACACCATTTGCAAAACGCATTTGCAAACTTAAGTCACATGCTACAAGGGTTGAATGCATGAGCATCGGCTATTTGCAAAACACATTCGCAAATAATAGCTCCATGCATAGATGAGCTAGAGCAAATATAATGAGCTATCAACACATGACTAACTCAAACTACTAGTCAAGATCCTCTTAATAGTACGGCAAACATATACTAGCAATCCGGTCTTTCAACCAAACACCGAGACCGGTAAAAGACTAGGAACACATCCTTAGCCCTAGCTAGTCATACCTTTGCCTTGCATCTTCTTGAAGCTTGATGACGACATCAACACTTCAAGTCCGGTCCTTGACTTTGACAATCATCAACTTATGATGATTTCTTCACTTCGGATATTGTCTTGATCATCATCAACGCATGATGATTTCTTCATCCCGATTCTTCACTTGCATCAACGCATGATGCAATCCTTCACTTGACCTCCATCAACACATGATGGGTCTTCTCTTGTCTTGATGATCAACTCATGATCATCTCTTCTTGATAAGCATCAACTCATGATGCATCATTCACGCTAAGCTCTTGACTTGATGATCAACTCATGATCATCCCAAGTCTTCATCATCCCGAACATAACCTATATATCCAACTCATGGAAGATGTTAGTTCCACAATGTGATCATCACTAATTACCACATCATACCATTAACTCATAATGGTGGGACAAGATACCTCAATCTTTCCCTCTTTGGTAATTGATGATAACCACTTAAATTCTCATAAATTTAATGATGATAAATGAGAGAACAATTGAGTATATAAACTACACAAGTTATATATATTTCTAACATGAGTATACAAGAACTACACAAGTTCTATATACTGCGTAACATGAGTATATACTGAACTACACAAGTTTTGTATACTCAAAGGTTTTGTTTCAACGTAAAGATCCTTAGTATATGTGGAAAATGGAATATGGATCAATACTAATGAAACCACAAAGTATATGATAAAACTCCCCCTAAATGTGTGCATACACAAATGTGTAATGAGGTCATATGCACATATTCAAGTTTGACTTAAGGTTGAGTTCAATCCTATATTTTGGATCCGAGAAATGCAACATTATATAAATTGAGATGTCGATTGCATACCTCGTTGTGTTTCACCTTTATCCAAATGAGACTACACAAAGATAATACTTGATAAAAGAGTTAGTCTCATATTTGGATTTGTCATTAATCACCAAAACAATCCATTAACTCATAATGGCGGGTCTAGATCTTTCAACAAGCGAATAGTAACATAAACGAATAACTTTGATTAATAAATAATGGTTTTGACCTTAAGGTCAAGTTACAATTACTGAGCCACGCAGGGCTAACAGAGAAAATAAACAACAATGAAACGAAAAAGGTAGTGGCACCCCATCGATTCACCACAGCAACCGATCGGGATCAAGACCTCACGATTAAGCACCTTCGATGTACTCGTCCTCGAATCTTTGGTGAAGACTCCTCCTCCGCTTGATTCGTCAAAACAAGCGTGAGTACACACCGCACTATAAGCCACACCACGATATGCAAAATGTATATATCTTTGGCTTTTTACAAGGAAGGCATTTTATGGCTCTTTTGCATAAATGCAACCTTTGCAATTGAATACAATTAATAGATTTAAAACAGGTAAAACCAATAGACAATAATAAGCTTAACAAGTTATTTCACAAAGACACACACAGCCTAACAAAGTTATTCACATAGCTAGATGATTTAATCACATAGCTCTCTTCCCACACGCTTTATGAAAACATCTACCCCTAGTGTGAAATCCCGAGCATTGTCCATAACCATGACGCTGCTATTCGAATAGATTACGTTACACTCTGCAGAGGTTTGTACACTTTACCCACAAGATACACTTAGTGTAGCTAACACTAAGCATAACCAAGCATTTCGGATACCTTATCTTACTACGCTAGGTCTGTCTCAAAGCAGGCATGTGGTCGCACAGGAAGCTCAGTTCAATGACGCACATGGTGAGGTCCTTAATTGACCAAGGCAAGACTTCCAGCTAACCAAACCACATAGACACACAGATTAATATTATTCACACAGTCCACCCTTTCACACAGTATCCACCCCTTGCCTCAGTCCAAATCCATTTACCACCCTAGTTGATTTAAGTGCAACATATGCCACAAAGATACATAGTACACACAGTTTGTTCACACAGTTTCATATTCACTTAGTCAATTTATAACAGCAGTATACATGACAAGTGATTCGTGGCATGGCTAAGCAATCTAATACGCAACTAACCAACCCACGTTGGTGCTACAATATTTACCAACTAAATACCAACTAAGGTGACAAGGAATCAGGACATAGCAATTAACAAGGATGGCATAACAATTTGGGATTAACTACTGCACCCAAAAGCTTTTAAATAAATACTTGAATTAAGATGCATAAATTTGAATTTAAAATACTTTTATAAAACTGGGAAGTAAAATGGTCAAGGGTATAGCTTGCCTTGGAATAGGTTCAGGTGCTGGTCTTGGTCTTGGAAAGCTCCTTCTTCCTCAAACAACAAGAATAAATAAATAACAGAAGCAAATAACTCTGATAAAAATAATTAAAAATCTCCAATAGATAGATCTTGATTTTATACAAATTTAGAAATTTGAATGGATGGATTTGGAGCTAGGATGCAAAAGTTATAGGGTTTCAAAGTTTGAATCAAAAGAAAACCCTAAAAATAGGATTTCTTGGAATTCGAATTATTTCTCAATAGAAAATCGGATTATTGCGCAAGCATGACGTCGCGAAGGATTTTCCAGAATTAAAAGAATTAAAGAATTAAGCGACATGTGGGACCCGCATGTCGCTGACCTACCACGTGGACCAAGTCTACCGAGCCCTCGATTTGAATCGGTGTTGGCGTGGTGCACCCGCGCGCTGTGGCGCCGACACGGCGCCACGTGGTCGCCACGCATGCGCCACGAGGCAAAACGTGAGGTGGAGGTGACGTGGGCGGCGGCGAGGGCGGCGCAAGACGGAACAAGGGTCCCGTGAATGCAGCCTCCGGTGAGGTGGGTGGTACCCGGTGGAGGGCGCCAGGCGAACCTAGGGTGTGCTCACCGGTGAGAGAAGACGACAGATGGTGGCGGCGGCGAGAAAAAGCGGCGGCGAAGTTGCGTTTGATTGGCGAAATAGCGCCCGAGGGTCCTCCGTGGCGAGGCGAGCACCGGCAGCGGCGTCACGGCGAATCCTACGGTGGCGGCGACGACGACGCTGGGCGACGGAGGCGGCAAGATCGAAGCTCCGGCCTTCGTGTGTCGGCGGGGATTCTCGATTCCGGCGAGCACAGGCGAGAGAGGAGTGGGTGGCGGCTTTGGGATGGGTGACGCGAGGCGCCCGGCGTCCTTTATAGGGCCCGGAGGTCCGGCGGCGTGGCGGCGTGGAGGTCGTGGGCGGCGGTTGCGGCTTGCGGCGCATACCCGGAGAAGAAGGAAAGAAGGGTGGGGTTCGTGGGCGGTGGGCGCGAGTCTTGCGCGCACACGCGGAGGGAACGGGAGGTTGGAGGCGCCACGTGCGGCTTCGGTGTTGACCGCCCATGGCGATGCTGCAGCAGCGTCCGCGCGGAGAAGAACGCGGCGAGGACGAAGGCGGTGGGGCCCACCTGGCAGTGAGACGGGGAGGGCGAGGCGCGCGCGTGCGGGCGAGATCCAAGCGTCCAAATCGACGGACGACCCCCAAGGATCGGCCGAGATGAACAGGATCGGGCCGAGGGAATTCGACCCAAACACTATTTGGAGATTTAAAATAGCTTTTCTTTTTAAGAAAAACCAGAAAATCAAATAAGCAATGGATAATAGCAAATGAACTTGGAAAAATTCCAGAAAATTCTAGGAAATATAACCAAGCTCATAGAATCCAAATAAAATAGTCTTGACTATTGTTCATGTTGGAATTATTCATATTAAATTGTTTTGTTACACAAGGTCCATATTTAAGCTTTCAAATTTAATTCAAATAAATCCAAATAGTGAATTTTCTTCCTACTAACTAATCAAAGGATTTTTTTAAAGCTCTGAAAATTAGGATGTTACAAGGCACCCCTGTAATAACCAGTTCATAACAATAAAAGAGCAGTCTCATTCTCTCCCAAGAACTCTATGTCACTTTTATCTTTTCATTTCGTAAGATCGGCGACTCAATCGTCGATAGTTGGTGCCGTCCGTGGAGAAGAAGGTGTTGAGTTCTTGAAGATTACTTCACTCAAGCTTTCCTCATCCATTTCCTTTGCCCAATCATCGCTCATGCGAACATGGCAGGGACTTAGGATGAGGAAAACTAGTTCGACCTGGCGGACTACTCCAACCTCGACATGGACACATATATTCACGCCATGCAAGAAAATGGGATGTCATCATCCTCCTCCTCCGTCAGCTCGTCAGTCACTGACATTAGCGAAATCGACTGGATGGATGAGGATACACCGCCACCAACATTGGCGCTCTCTGAGGAACCACTCGTTCCAACCAGTTTGGAACGTTTGAACACCTCTGCAAGCCCGGTCGATCCGATCGGCAGAAGTGACAATGGGAGCCCAGCGCGGCGACCAGAGAGTCCTAGTACTCTCGATATTGTCTTGGACGACTAGTATTCGCCAACGGCTCCTATGTATTCTGGGGGTCAATCGGCACATGGTAAGGCTATCGATGAAGTTATCACTGATCGCTGACAAGTGGGCATGGTGAAACTCAGCATACGATCAGCGGTTTGCTGGATCAGGATGAGTCCACCACAAAGCCTACCAGAGGTAGTAATCTTCAACCGCTCTCCATCGTGGAAGCTCCTTGCAGAAGCACTGGAAGGCTCTCTTTTAGCTACGACGGGAGTTCCTCGGAAGATCAATGTTGGCGCCACGAAGTTAACACAATCAGATATACCAATCCGGATACCATGCACGATACTCCACAGGTTAACCCACCATCACCTGCTGGTGGAAATGACACGAGCGCTCAAGCACCAACTACCGGAGGCAACTGAACTGATGGACGTGCATCAGTTAATTCACCTGTTCCTACCCTGCCGCAGATAGGGAATTAGGCAGGGCCATCCGGTAGGTCGAGGGATAACTCGACTCATCGGACACCCACTCCAAGTGGAAATCTGCCACGACCTTCGGTAACAATACAAAACCTGCAACGAGTTCATGATTTTTGAATAACCTAGACCCTAATTTTGCGGGAACACCAGGTTATGTCCAGCTTACAGGTCAGGTGTCAGAGATCTCACAACAAATCATGCAGCGTACAGAAATATATCAGGAATAGAGGAATTCACAAAGTCACACGATGACCTCGTCCCAGCGCTCCTTTCTCAGTAGAGGATAACATGATCATGCAGAGGATCGAGCAACACCAAGACCCCTATGTAGATTTCGACCAGAGAATTACGAGGGAAGACGGCTCTTCACAGTAGCCACTCCTCCTCCTTGTCAAGAGGAACGACTACTTGATTCAGGTGACCTTAGACATCATTTGAGCCAGGTAAGCGATCGAGGACATCATCATAAGATCGAGGTGGGCGACTAGAGGGGGGGTGAATAGACGGTTTTAAAAATTCTTTCGCGCTAAAACCAATATGTAATGCGGAAGCTAATAATGAATCAGTTTTGCACAATTAAAACCTAAATCAACTAGGCTCAACTAAGTGTACCAACAAAATGAACACAATACAAATATAGCAATCACACAATGATATATAAGCAATTAAAGCATGTAATGTAAATTGCTCAAAGTAAAGCACAAGTAAAAACAAGATGACACAATTATGTTTTACGTGGTGTTTGGAGACTTGCCGGTCTCCCCTAATCCACGTTGAGGTAAGCCCAACCTCGTTGGACCGGCTCCACTAATTAAGCCAACACCTCCGACGTAAGTCTAACCACTTGGACCGGTTCCAAACCGAACCAACACCTCGCTCCACTAGGGTTGCTCTTCCTCCACTCCAGAGATGGCGAGCACCAAACCACTCACAACTACACCGGGCCTTCTCACAAGCTTTTTCGAGAAGATCACTGGGCACGACGCCTCCACATCGTCTAGGTGTCGGCAAACACCAAGAGTAACAAATCTCAACTCTCGCTTGAACTAATCAAGTGTCAAAGCTCAAGTGGATACACAATCCACTACCTAAGGCAACACATGCACTTAGGGTTTGCTATCAAATCTCACTAGGTTCAACACATGCACAAAAGAGAAGAAAGCCTTGCTTTTAGCTCAAAGAATGAGTATAGCACTCAACAACAATCTCAGCAACCTCTCTCAACCAGCCAAGGTGGCTATTTATAGCCCACACCCAAAAACTAGCCGTTGGGAGAAGATTCCCTCAAATCTACACAGGGCCGGTCTGACCGCCAACTAATGGCCGGTCGGACCGCCCATGCCTCCAACGGCTATAAAACTACTCGTTGGGCCTTCGGCCGGTCGGACCGCTAACTAATGGTCGGTCTGACCGCCGCCAAATCGGCAGACTGCCAAGGCTGGCCGGTCCGACCGCCCGAGGCAAAATCGGCTAAGTCCCAAAACGGGAGCTCTCTGGAATAAACGTTCCGCACGAATCCCGAAACTTCCGTACACCAGAAGTTCCATTTTCACAACGGCGGAACTTCCAGACAGAGAATCAACTCAAAGGTAAATCGGTTCGACCGCCAACTGATGGCCGGTTCGACCGATTGGCCACCGGTCAGACCGGTGACCCCTGGCGGTTAGACCGCCAGGCTACAGAGCCAAACACATTGGCTTCACTTCAAATGGCGAAACACATTCGCCCATTTGAGTGTAATTCCAACAAGGTTTCAAAGATGATATTCTCAGTAGGTTACAAAATACATTTGCAAACCTTTAGAATACTCATCACAAGGAATAAAGTACATGGACTTACACCATTTGCAAAACATATTTGCAAACTTAAGTCACATGCTACAAGGGTTATGCATGAGCCTCGACTATTTACAAAACACATTCATAAATAAATAGCATCATGCCTAGATGAGCTAGAGCAACCACGATGAGCTATCAACACATGACTAACTCAAACTACTAGTTAAGACCCCTCTTAATAGTACGACAACCTATACTAGCAATCCGGTCTTTCAACCAAACACCAAGACCGGTAAAAGACTAGGAACACATCCTTAGCCATACCTAGTCATACCTTTGCTTTGCATCTTCTTGAAGCTTGATGACGCACATCATCACTTCAAGTCTGGGTCATTAACTTGATAATCATCAACACATGACGATCCTTTGCTTGACCTCCATCAACACATGATGGGTCTTCTCTTGTCTTGATAATCAACCCATGATCATTTCTTCTTCTTGATAAACATCAACTCATGATGCATCCTTTACACCAAGCTCTTGACTTGATGATCAACTCATGATCATCTCAAGTCTTCATCATCTTGGAACATAACCTATTCATCCAACTCATGAAAAATGTTAGTTCCACAATGTGATTACCATTAGTTACCACAACAAACCATTATCACATAATGGCGGGACAAGATACTTCAATCTTTCCCTTATTGGTAATTAATGATAACCACTTCAATTACACATAAATTGAATGTAGATAAATGTAACACAACGTGAGTATATATGAACTACACAAGTTACATATACTCACGACTTGAGTATGTAAGAACTACACAAGTTCTATATACTCAAACTGATATGTTTCAAAGTAAAGATCTCAAATATATGTGGAAAACAAAATATGGATCAATACTAATGAAACCATAAAATATAGAATAAACTCCCCCTAAATATGTGCATACACAAATGTGTAATTAGATCATATGCACATATTCAAGTTAAACTTATGGTTGAGTTCATCCTATATTTTGGATCCGAGGAATGCAACATTAATGTAAGAGTGTAAGACAAATGCATACCTCGTTGAATTTCACATTTATATCCAAATGAGACTACACAAGATAATACTTGACAAGAGAGTTAGTCTCACAATTAGATTTATCATTAATCACCAAAACACTCCATTAACTCATAATAACGGGTCTAGATCTTTCACCCGCCTCCTTTCTTCTTTCCTCCCTCCCCTTGCCTCGCTGAAGCCAGGCCGGCCCTACCTGCCAGTCTCACCCCCCGGCCGTCTTCCTCCCGTTGGGAGCCCATGCCGAGCCCCGTCTGCACTGCGTCATGGTTGCCGACAAATTCGTCATCAGCGGTGCATTTTTCTCCCCTTTCCTCCATGTTTTTCGCCCGCATTGAATGACATGTTCCGCTGTTGTCAATCCCGCACCTGCCCTTCTCTCTCCGCGAATCCTGCCGGCCGCGCCCATGCCCTCGCACCCGGAGCTTCGCCGTGCGCCCATACTGCGCACCTGCTCCCTTGTTCCTCCTCGGCCTCTATAAATAGAAGCACCAGGAACCATCCGCCCTCCTCTCTCTTTCCCCCCTCTCCCACTCGCATTCGTTCGCCAGATTTTTGAGCTCCAAGTGCTTCGGCCGAAACTCTCGCTGTCGGTGATTGCGCTGCCTACAGTGGAGCCCCGCCACCATCGACCACATCCCTGGCTTCGCCCGCAACGTTCTACGTCGTGCTCCCTTCCTTTTTCATGATTGTTGGATACTAGGATTGTATCATTGTTGATTATTGGAATACGTGATTATCGGATTACATCCTAGTTAGGGGTTATTTGTCCTCTTGGGCTGTTTTGAGAGGGGTTTTGCTCTTGTTGCATTCATCGTATCATAATGCATTTTAAAATTCAAATTTCTTGCATTGTATTATATACTTGTGGAGCTTTGATTATTATCCTTGTATGGCAGGTTTTCATACTTTATACCTTGTCATGTCCTGTGATAGTCTGCTATATTTCTTTTATGGCTCTTCTTGTTTAGCTTAGCTTTTACCTTGCTAACTTTATATCTGTGAGCAAAATTGAATCAAATCATATTTTGTTGGATCTTGTGACTAGTTTTGCTTTAGTGATACTCTCATGATTCATGCCATGTCATATAGGTTAAATTGAGCTTTGAACTGAGTTTGAGCTGTAAAATGAGCTTTGTTAATCCATAAGTCAAGCAAATGAAGAATAAGTTTTTATGTGCAAAAAAACTAATCTCACCAATTCTTTCTCATGAGACTGCTTGCCATTGCACTAGACATGAACTCAGGGGGAGTTTTGGATGACCTAGACCATTCTTTTAAGCTTCTTGCTTGAGATGGTCACAGCAAGGCTTGAGATCTAGCATATTGCTATATATATATATATATATATATATATATATATATATATATATATCATTTTTAGCAAAATGCTCAAAATGCTAAGTGCTTGATTAAATTGCTTCATATTTGAACTCCTAATGCTCAAAATGCCTCAGTTTCTGGTTTCTGGTTTCTGATCTTCATTTACTTATAGACATGGCTTGACTCATTTTTGGATACTTTGGTGAATCTATGATATTGAGCAACTTATCATGGTATAAATTTATTTAATTCCAGATTATTGCTATTTTGATCTTAGCTTTGCAATACATGTTTTGCCATGATTGAATATAGCGTCTTCACTTAATATGGCTCGGTGTAATACTTGTAATGTCTTCATGGATAATCTTCATGGCTCCTTTTGCTAAATGTTCAAAAACAAAAAGTTAGCCATTTCTTCATGCTTTAACTTTTTCCTTGCATTTTGATGAATTCATTGTCAAAGGGGGAGAAAGATTAGAGAAAATGTGGTTTTTAGAGCTTTTTGGAGTAATGAAGGGAAATTGGATTTTCTGGAAATTGGTGATCCTTGTGAGTGGACTCTCTTGGTTTTATTGCCTTTTCTGATTATATTTGCAAATTTAGAAGACTCACAATAATCAAAGGTCAAATAGAACATTTGTTCTTTCATATGGACCGAAGTGAGATTTTTGGCTACTTTCTGGAAATTGAAGCCTTTTGTGCTCTCTTTGCCTTATCTCGCTTGCCTATGCTATTCTGAAGCCAGCTTGGTCGTTTCCTAAGCTTTCTTTTTCTTATGGACCAAGTTGTGCCTTTGCGCGAAAACTACGAGTTTTTACTTTTCAAACCACTTAACTACATTTTCTGGGAAATTACCAATGTGTTCATCAAGAGGAGATTGTGGATATCGTGGGGATATGTGCATGATCTTAGAGTGATGAGTCAATTGGCAATGGCATTGTTGGTTTGAAGAATCTCGCGTTTTCGAAAAACTTCTGTGCTGTCAGGTCATTGGCGACTGGCCATGTGGCAGTCCGACCGGCAATGCTTGCCGGTCCGACCGGCCACAAGTTATGATGGAGTTTGGGGCTAGGCTAAAAATAGGTTGTGTAGGCATGAGAGGGGAGTCTCCTGGATGTGGTCACATAATTTTTGGAGCTCCCAGTCAAAAGTTCTATTAGTTTGAAAATTCCAGAAAGGTTGCGGATTTTCGAGTTGAAATTTGGCTAAGTCTTTTGGGGCGGTCCGACCGCCGTTAAGGAATCAGTCCGACCGCTGGGAAATCGGTCCGACCGGCTTGGTAGGGCGTTCAGGCCGGCTTCCACTTGGTCTTCGGCCATTTTGGCATTATTGTGTTTTCGTTGTTGTTTAATGCATGAGTTTCAATGCTTTATTGTTGCATATTGTATTGTTGAACTAACGTGGGTCAGGTTGTGAAGAACTTGTTCCCGGAGACAATTTCTTTGTCTTTGCTGTGCAGGTGGCTTGCAAGTCAATGACGTAAACGGTGAGGTGGATCGGGACTAAGCTTGGAGAGCTGAGGTCCAGAACGATCATGGATGCCGGGTGGAGTCGTGTGACTCAAGCATGGTGCAGAATGGACAATATGGATCGAACGGGCAGTTTGTTGTAGCTGGTTGGATCAAGCGGCGCGAGGGTCGTTGCAAGTGCCTTAGAGGTTCCGATGGGATTTGGACGGGAGAGACTTGCCGACATGATGAGAGCCGCTAATCAACCTACACGTGGTGAAGCAGGCTATTGCTTCAACATATATGTGTGTGTGTGGGTCCCATTTGTGTTGGGCCTTAATGGGAGCCCATGAGAGAAACCCTAGCCTCTCCTATAAATAGAAAGGGGAGATGGAAAAAAAACCTTGAAGCACTTAAGCCCTCATTTAGAGAAACTCCAACTCTTTTAGGGTTTGGAGAGGAGAGGAGGTTCTAGGGTTTAGAGAGAAATTGTTAGTGTGCTCTTGGATTGAGCTCTTGTCCTCCTTGAGGGAGTGGCTTTGTAAGCAACATCTTGAATCAATCAATCTATTGATGTTTGCTCAAGGGTGAAGTCTCATTTGCCTTCTTCTCTCTTTTGATGATTTTGGTGCTTCCTTGATCCGAGTGTTTATGCTTGGTCTCTTGACCGATTTTACCTTGCTATGATGTGTGGGAATACTCCTAGAATCATCTAGATCATCAATCCCCCACAAGCAAGTTTTGGATCAAGATTTTCATATTTCTAGGTTTTGAACACTTCTTTGGTAAAACCTTAAGAGATCGTTTCTTTGAAGTGGATCTGGACGATCGTCGCTAGAAATAGGTCTTAGATATCCTTAGGGAGGTGTGCTCCAAATTTGGTCAAGTTTCATTGGTTGAATCAAAAGTTGGACCAATTTTCGTTTTGGATTTGAGTATTGTGAGTTGCCTCTGGACTAAATCGGTCTGACCGATTTTACACCGCCGGTCTGACCGTTCGACAACAAGTTTGTTGGGTGCAGCATCAACAAGTTTGTTCCATCCATCCCCTGCCCTGCCCCACCAAAAGGATTCGGATGCGGATCCAATAAAAACATCAACAAACTCAGAGAGGAAGCAAAAGGTAGCAGCAATTCATAAAAAGTCAACACGCCAACAACTAGTAGCAGCAGATAGATAGGGGTGAAAACGGATCGGATACGGACGGATAATGACTCTGCCATATTTATTTTTATATTTTTTCAAATCTAGATACAAATACGAATAATATACGAATACAGAGCGAACACAACCTCTTGATTTTGCAAGTTAATTGTAATGGTAAGCAGATACAAGCTAGCAAAAGGCCGGAAATGCACGTGCATCTTGCAGACTCCCATAAAGGGCCTAGTGGGAAAACAAAAGGGTTAGGGGGGAATTGCTTATTAACGTTTGGACGGTAGTACTAGTAAAAGTACAATCATATACGACATAGTTGGACCAAACTTTTTCAACAAACTTGGCTAGTAATAGAGAACATCCCATCTCCTATCATTTGGTTACCAAACAATGAAACAAGAATCCTAATCCTACTCGATTGTCACAAAAAAAGAACTTTTTGGGTGCAGCATCGACAAGTTTGTTCCATCCATCCCCGTCCTGCCCCACCAAAAGGATCTGGATGCGGATCCAATAAAAACATCAATAAACTCAGAGAGGAAGCAAAAGGTAGCAAGCCAGCAATTCATAAAAAGTCAACACGCCAACAACTAGTAGCAGCAGATAGATAGGGGTGAAAACGGAGCGGATACGGACGGATAATAGCTCTACCGTATTTATTTTCATATTTTTCCAGATCCGGATACGAATACGAATACTACGGATACAGATAATATCGAATATGAATACGGAGCGAACACAAATTGAAACGAATACGATCGCAGATATTTTTTAGAATATAAAAACCCCTTATATTGCATCAACAAGTTTGTTCTATCCATCCTCTGCCCTACCCCACCAAAAGGATCCAATAAAAACATCAACAAACTTAGAGAGGAAGCAAAAGGTGGCAGAGCAGCAATTCATAAAAAGTCAACACACCGACAACTAGTAGCAGCAGATATCACAAGCCCAGCCCAGCCCAGCCCAGCCCATAGGATGTGGGGGATGAACAACTAGAAAGGAAGTATCACGGTCGAAAGGACTCCATATATCATAAGCGTACGCTCGCGAGTCCTTTCTCCGCTCCGCTAGGTTTTCCTCCTCCGCCGCCGCCAGCGCTATCAATACAGGTTCTCCGTTCCGCTAGGTTTTCCGCCTTCGCCATGTACGGCCACCGCGGGTAAGCTCCCCTACTACCCTATCTCTGCTAGTTTCTCCCCTCTCTGATCTGATTTAGACTTTTAGCCTAGCCTTCCTCGGACGGGTAGGGTAAATCACTACTTATTTTCTTCATCAATTCCATTCGATGGGATCAGGTTGTTGCGCTACATACAGACAGAGGCGCTTCTTGCTGGGATTTTAGCCTGTTAATCTCCTAGGCGGATCCTATTTATTGCGGGAAATCATTGGGGAATTACCATTTTTTTGGGGACCTTGATATTCAGAAATTAACTGTTAGCTCTGCCTGATGTGCCTGTGGTGACTCGTCTAGTTAGTTTTCAAAACAAAACACCTGTATGGATTTGCATTTGCCACAGCCTGTTAGTTTTTCTTTTTTCCTTTTCTGGCTTTTCAGATAACTGTTTCTCTCATGTATAGTGCTAGATCGACCAATTGCCACAACCTGCTTCCTATTATACAATGGAAAAATATTCTAGTCCCATTTTTCTTGAGAAAAATAGCTTGCCATTGTGATTATCTGTGCACAAAAACCTGTAACAGAATCATTCAAGATGAATTCGAAATTTGGTCGTAGCCATATTATTCAAAGCTAACTAAAAGTGGACAAACGAATTGTAGTGGTAAGAGATACCTGAATTCATCAAGCAAAGGATGCTACCCAATGTCATGCCAATCTAGTTTATCTTGTTCCCTGCAATTAAATCTCATGACTTGGACAAGTACCCACTTTGACCGGTTTTGTCCACTTAGATTAGATATGAAGTTTTGAACTGTTAATTGTAAGTTTCAGCTCGATTCATTAAATGCAACATAGAACCATCATGTTGTTGTACTCAAATATAGCTTTTGACTCTTCAGAAAGCTAATACCAGTCATAACATGGGCACCATTTACTTCTAATCATACTTTATTTGGGTTCAAGTGATGGATGTTCTATCAATGAGTGTACTTGCATTTCAATTCCGTTTACCTATCAAACATTAATATGTTCTGTAGATCATTTATTTTCTGAGCAATTACTTTTTATATTTGGGTTATTTTTTTTTTTAATGAAATGGGGATTGAGAGATGGGGGGATATTCTCCTTTTCTTTTTCTTTTTTTCTTTTGGGACTGGATTATCTGAAGGGCAATGATGGGAGGCGGGGGGGTTTCGGATGGGTACGAGGGATCAAAGAGACCACGAATGATGGAATCGAATCCATACTTCGCAGTGACCGCAGGGAGTCCGTTGGATGTCTCAAAGAGGGCCAGGGTGATGGAACCAGGCCCCCCCTATTTTGGAGCCATGGGCAGCAGCACCGGCGGCGGCTTTTACCAGCCCTACAGCGGCAACTTAGCTGGTGCAGGGGTTAACAGTGGCATCCAAAACTTTGCAGGGGTCCGTCTACGAGGGCTCCCTTTTGACTGCGACGACCTTGACATCTGCAAGTTCTTTGTGGGGCTGGACATAGTGGACTGCCTCCTGGTTCACAAGAATGGCCGCTTCTCCGGTGAGGCTTTTGTTGTCTTCCCGTCGGCCATGCAGGCTGAATTTGCACTGCATCGCAACAGGCAGAACATGGGCAGGAGGTACGTTGAGGTGTTCAGATGCAAGAAGCAGGAGTACTACAGTGCAATAGCTGCTGAGGTGAACCAGGGCGGTTTCTTCGACTCGGAATACCGGCACTCCCCACCTCCTCCGCGGCCCAAGAAACTGGCCGAAGACAAGAGCAGCATGGAGTACACTGAGGTGCTGAAGCTGCGTGGACTTCCCTATTCTGCTACTGCGGAGGACATCATCAAGTTCTTTGTGGAGTACGAGCTGACAGAGGATAATGTGCACATTGCATACCGCCCGGATGGCAAGGCCACTGGCGAAGCCTACGTGGAGTTCCCGACAGCTGAGGTTGCAAAGACGGCCATGTGCAAGGATAAGATGACCATCGGGACAAGGTACGTGGAGCTGTTCCCATCAACCCCAGAGGAGGCTAGCAGGGCGAAATCGCGATCCAGGCAATGAAGAATGATTGGACTCTTGAGTCATCAAGCATTGCCCAACCGTGGGTGGCTGTGAGCAGCTGCATTCGTGTTTAGCTTAATTCCACTCTGCGTGCTCGACTGTATCGTTGTTAGGCTGTGTTAGTTTGCGTCCTGTTACTTGTCCTGCTGCTACTAGTTGGTGAGGTGCTTAACTTTTATGAATTGTTGCCTAAAAGAGAGAACGTGGTGTACGAGATGCTGCGCTTGTACGACATGAATGAATGCCCTTTTCTTCCCCCCTTGAGTTTGTTATTGGATCCTTTTGGTGAAGCAGGATGGATGGATGGATGGATGTTTTGTCACATTCGAGTTATCGGGATTAGGATTACTCGTGGAGAAAGTCTACATTGTTTGGGAAGAAAATGGTAAGAGATGGAGGCTATCAAGAATATTCTAGACGTTCTGTATTACTTTTGATGAGACTTGAGAGCTCATGCGCGTTAACCAAAAACAGAAAGAACATGGGCCAAGTAGGTCATATATGAGACTACTAGTACTACCTTCAAAAGCTTAATAAGCAATTCCCCCCTGACCCTTTACGGGAATCTGCAACATGCAAAATGCCTTTCCGGCCTTTTGCTAGCTTGTATCATCTGCTCACCATTACAATTAACAATCTAAGTTAACTTGCAAAATCAAGGTACAAAGGGTAGTGCAGGACGGCATTGTAAAAGTTTTCCGCTTCAGTCATGGAAATTGCTATGGCCGGGCGTCCGATAAGAGCCGTTTGCTCTCAGGCGGCCCATTTCTCTTTGCAAGCCAAATTTGCTTGAACTACGCCACATCGAATGCATCCTCCATTTCATTTCTGTCTCCTTCCGTTCTTCCTATCACCCTATGTTCGTAATCTCCCCCTAAAATTTCTCACCTAACCAGGCATTGGCGAGCCCTAAAATTCCATCGGTGGTCCATCGCCTCTCCACTTGCTCTTTCCTTTCGGTGGCTCGTCGGTGGCCGGAGCTCGCACCCAGAGTTTCAATCCTCTCTACCCCCTTTCCTCTATTTCTCCCTTAAACACCAATCCCTCCGCCAGCATCATGTGCTTTGCTATCGATCGCTAGCCACCACTACAAGCGCTCGTGGGAGACCATCCACCATGGTGGGAGCTAGCCAGCACAGCACACGACTACACAAGGGAGAGGGAGACCCGATCATATCATGAACTGTTTCTCCTGGAGCCCCCGCTGACTTTGGAGCTCGCGCCGCGACAAGCAGGACGGCGGCCCCTGCAGTCCCTCCAGCTACGCCGTGTAGAGCTCCATGCGCATACGCCGCCGTCGTTCCCATGTCCACCACACGACATCAGTGGTGGGCGGCACCACACACAAGTTCACGTTGGCGCAGCTGTCGGCAACCACGGACGGCTTCTGCAAGTCCAACCTCGTCGACGAGGGCGGCTTTGGCAGGGTCTACAAGGGCCTCCTCGACTTGGAGGCAGCCGACGGTATGTCTGATGCAGGCGGGTGTCCGATCTTTCGATGAGATTGATAAATATCGATTTTGCTGGAGGTGACTCTCGCGATTCGACTACAATCGTACGACGACACTTGCGCCTTAGCAATCGTTGAACCAACCCTGAGATGTTATTGACCTTGCTGAAAGCACGATCAACCTGACCACGAAGGTCTATTACTGCATGCAATCGAAGAACAAGCAAGAACAAGATAAAACACAATCTAATGTATTGCAAATATTTATGTAATACTGATAAGGTGAGATTCTGAAGGCTTTCTTGACAAGTGGTCGTTCGACACGACTAAAGAATAAAAGTTTGCACAATGGCTAAATCTTAACTCAACGAAATCCAAAGAAACTAGAAGGGTGCGGCCTCCTCAAATAGGGGAGGAGGAGCCGCACATAGCTAAGAGATGAGGGGTGGTACTATTCATATAAGCAGTGTGGCCATGAACAGTACGGGCCAAGAGAGGGGCGTCTTCCCCTTGGGCCCAACATTACAAGGTCCAATTTGGCCTAAACAGGTGATACAACACCTTCTTTTAGTGATTGCAGTGCGCACAAAAGGAATTTGGAGGTGAGGCTGGATCTGTTGGAAAGAGGACGCGATAATATTTTCATCAAGTACTCGTAGACCTCAAACGGACTCCGTATGTGAAAGTTATGCAAGTTTGAAGTCGGTGCTATTTCTGGAGGCCGAATTGGATTCCAGAACGTGTCCAACTTGAACTCTTGCTTGGCTTGGATAAAAAGTGGCGTGATGCTGCAAAAAAATACATTTTCATCATTAAGTAGCATCATATTATCATTTAAAACAATTGAATCTGAAGGAACGAATCCACCTTTTGTTCAATCTTGGGAGCTATGGTCGTATACGTGCGTGGCATGGTCACATCATCCTCCCTTTCTTGACAAAAAAACATCCTCGATTTTAACAGATGTGTAGCCTCATGTATTGCATGATCTTGATCATAAATCCCGGCACATGACAAAGGACACGACGAACTCTCATTATGCAATATCATAAGTACTTTATCAAACAAAGTGAAACCTCTTCGAAATGAGTGTACCTGATAGGAAGTATTCTCACTGGATGGTGTTGGAACTATGTATGTATGTGTCTCTCCCGACTCCCTTTCTTTAGAAAATAGGATATTGGATTGTGGTCTATTCACAGGAAAACAAGTATATGACAACACTATAGAATTTTCAATGCAAACATGAGACACATAAAACTCATTCTCATCATATTCTCCCAGCAAATTGACTTTGTATTCATCATGCTTTCTTTTAAACAACAATTTGAAAGGATCTTCATCAATAATGCTTTGCTGGAAAATAGATGAATTCACTGGTGTGGCAAATCTGTATAAGTAGGTAACTGAATCAAAAGAAATCTTAGAGAAGTTTTCCCTGATATTGATGATCTCAATGAGAGGTAAATTCCTTTCCAACGCAAATAGAGTAATTGTTGTGTATTGAAGCAGCCCATAACGCTCCCCTTCTTGCAAACTTTCCTGTAACTCAAGTTACAAATAACACTAGATGAACTAGAAATATTAAGGTTAGTGCCATTAGTTTCCTCTATATAACAGTGTTCCTTCTCCGAAGTTGAAACTTCCAGTTCTAAAGTTATGCAAATTCTATTCACCAAGTAACTTCCCTTTTCATCAAACTCGCATAGTAGGTAAAATTTGCAACAAAACAATGAAAACGAATTGGAAATATCTAATAACTTCTTCTCTAAACAACTCAGGCCACAAGGATGATCAATCTCAATATAACCTAAAGTGTTCGAAAAAGAAATCTCATTTAGCTCATCGCTAGCATAGAGCAACTGCACATTGACCGAATAAAAAATATTATGTTGTTGTGGGTGTGCGGTGGTGGAGTTCCCGGTAGGTTTTCCACCTCGAGGGGCATCGTAGTTGTCCAAGGATTTACCCGTGAGGGGCAGCTGACTGAGGCTTTACGATGACTCCAACATAACGTATGAGTTTCCATTCATACGGGTGACTCGTAGTTAATACATTATATTGGAAACGTCTCATAGGACTTTGTAGCGTCCCGTTTTTCGGAGTTTTTGAAAATTTTAAAAGAGAACCATTTGCTTCTATTTGCCAAAAGCTTAATTTGAAAATTTCAAAATCATTTGCAGTTTAATATGAGTTAATCAAACTTCAATTAAATTAAAGTTGGTTTAATTGAATTTTCTGGGATTTAAAATCAAAATTATTATTTTAAGAATTTTCTTGGATTTATTGGATTTTAGAAATTGATTTTTGTTTTATCCGAAATGGAAAAATTATTTTATTTGTAAAATAAAAAGAAAATTTAAAGTTAAAAGTATTTTTATTAAGTCTAGAATAATTCAAGGAATTTACGTGAATTTTCTAGAATTTTTGGAGTCTATTTGCTATTTTCTAAATTGCTTTTGATTTATTTGAATTTCTAAAATCAAAAGGTATTTTAATTCCTTTTCTGTCGTGGGCGAATCCTTCGCCCATCACTATTTTCGACCCTGCCACCGCCTCCTCATGCTTCTGCTGTATCCACCTCATTGCCGATCCTCATCGTGTGGCTCTCATTCCGCCTGTCGCCTCGGCTCTTTGGCCGTTGGATTGAGATCGGCGTTTCCTTCGCGCGCTCTCCTTTCTTCTCCGCCGTTGGATCGCGATCCGACGCCATCGCCAGCGCCGCGCCTCTTCCGCTTCCACCGTCCGTCGGAATCGGACGGCGCCTTCGTCTCCTCGCGCGCGCTCTTCTTCCCCACGCGTCCGTCGGAATCGGACGGCCTTCAGTCGCCGCGTCTCGCCGCTCCCCCGTCCGTCGGAATCGAGCGGCGTCCGTTCGTCGTTCTCCGCGCTTCGCGCTCTCTCTCACGTCGCCGCCAAGGCCCGCCCGCGAATCCGCCCGTCCGTCTCGCCGTCTCTCGCCTCTCGCGGATCTGCCGCGAATCCGCCGCCATCCCGTCCGTGTTGCCCGCCCGCGCGCCCATCCGCGCCCGTCCGTCGCCTCTCCGCCTCTCGCGCGCGCGCGACTCCTCGCCTTTTAAGCGCGCCGCGCTCTTCCCCTTCCCCTCCTCCGCGCTCGCTCTCTCCGCCTTCGGCCGCCTCGCGTCGCCTCCGTCGCGTCGCCGCCGTTCCCGTTCGCCGCCACCGTCTTCCCGGCTCGGCCGCCGCGCCGCGCCCCCCTCTCTCTCTCTCTCTCTCTCTCTCTCTCTCTCGACTGCGGGCCGCCGTGGCGTGGCGCCAGCGTCGTGGCAGTCGGTCATTGCGTCAGTGTATTCGGCAGCGTGGCGCGTGCGTGTGCGTTTGCGCAAGCACCGATCATGTAAACCGGATTTTCAATAGAAAAATAATTAGAAAAATCGAAAAACCCTAAATCCATCATTTTATGTGATTTTCAACTTCTTTTGGCTATAACTTTCACATCAGAACTCCAATTTGGGTGATCCAAATTTCTAAATTCATATAAATTCATCCTCTTTCATTTGGTACTGGTTTTGTAATTTTTGGAGTTCATTTGGTGCTGTTTTATTTATTTGTTGCTATTCTCGCGTGTAGATTAGGCGTTTGGAAGATTTCTTGACCGACGATCAAGACCCTCTCCTCGTCAACGAAGGCAAGTCGTAGGCCTTTGACCATGTTGAACCCATTTTACAAATGTATATTGTATTAAATTATCATGCATGGCTAGTTTTATTAAAAATGGTTTTGGGAGTAGATAATTACCAAATTGCCATTATGCCTCCTTGATGAATTGAAAATGAAATGTCTCCTTGAATGACATATATCCTTGAACACCTTAGGATGGTTAATACTAGTTGGACATAATTGTATACCAACTTGGGAGCGTAATATTGCTTAGACATGCTTTAGTTACCCGCGAGACTTTCGATCTCATGTTCAATGATGAATGAAATTTGACTAATGGAACTATGGAGCAGTGGTGTGAGGCCACTTTTATTAAAGATGTTGTGCCATGGCGAGGATTGCCATTTGGTGGGAATGAACAAAAATGATTTATGCTCGGGCTTGAGGTAGGAGCTAGAGTGGGTGTGTAATGCACATTGGGTTGTGGTAGACTTATGCGAGCGACCAACTAAGGACTTAACTTTGCAAGTCATTGATCCGGGTCACCTCGTGCAACCATAAGTCCGGTATGGGACGGACAGCCAATTAATTAGGAAAGTTTTGAGTCGGTTACTGTTGTGGCATTTTATTGGCGCAAGAGGGTGTGATGGCGAAACCTTAGCAGGCGAACCGAGGCAAAATGGAACTTTGTAAAAGCCTTGTCGCGTGCTCTAGACTACTCACCTAAGGAAGTGGCGGTGGTATCGACGGATGCCAAACAAACTAGAGAATTCGTGTCTTGTGGGTAAAGTCGTACAACCTCTGCGAGTGTCAAAATCTATTGAATAGCCGTGTCCCGATTACGGACATGCACAGTGATTTCGCGCAAGGGTAGTATTTTCAAAAATGTGGTTTGGTTCGATAGAAGCGATTGGTTGGAATGGTTGGGAAGTGAGCGGGATGTTCACTGCTTGATTCAAAAGAACTTGGTTATCTATGTATTATTCTTTTAAAATCACGCTTTGCAATCTAATTATTGTATTTATTGTTAAACTTGCTTTCGCAAATTAACCATAAAGCCATCCTTGTTTAAGCACGGTATGAATACTATGTGCATACATTTCTCTACGACTTCTTGAGTACTTTATGTACTCACGGCTTTATGCCCTTTGTTGATCGGTCCAGAGAAGAACCGGGAAATGTTGAGTACTATGAAGAAGGCTACTTTGAAGACTTTGCGAACTAGGTCGCGTCCTCCACTCGATTACTGTGGGCATGTCGATTGGGCTCCACGTATTTTGAGATTTCATTGCGGATACTCTGTTGTTGCTAAGCCACGTGAGGCGACTTTTGTAAGAACCTTGACCATAAGGTCTTTCTGCTTTAATTAATATTACTTTATGCTTCATTAGTTCGTTGTTGAATGGTTATGATTACATCATTGTTGTAACTGTGCAAGCTAGCTACTGATCATGGGACTAGCTTGGTATGCACAGAGGGTCTCGGGGTTATGTGACACCCGGGGTCCCTTTAAGAGATGGTATCAGAGCCATATTGACTGTAGGACGTAACCTTTAGCTAGATTGGTCGTCTTAGTCAAAGATTCAAAATATATTTTCTAAATCAAACCAAGCAATTAACTTGACTAGAAATTCTTCTCTCATCTTATTCTATTCTTTCTTATCTTATTCTATTCTTTTCTTCTCATCTTACCCTCTTATATCATTCTTGAGTTCTTTTATCTTATCTTTTCTGGAACTTGGTTTTCAAATTTAAATTGACTCCCTCATCTCTGGATTATCCCTAGGATCGAGCCATTCAAGATCAAGTAATGGAAGTTTTGGAAGCTCAAGATCCGCAGTCTGTTCCAAGTTACCCCTCCGTAAAGATTAGATTGGTAGCTGCCTCCCTAGTTTTAGAGTCGTTTAGTCTGCGTAATAGTGCTTTTGTGCTTAAGTGTCCCTTTTGGTTTGCTTCTTGATAGCTTTCCGGCTATCCGTTCGTTGGGTAAAACCAATTTTGTCCGCATTAGGTTGATCCATCTACCTCCCTTGTTCCTCGCTCATCTCCGTGCTTTCCCTCGCATCTAAATTGCTTTCTTCTTCTCGTCTATTAAACACCGTGAAGCTTTGTCGCAGATGGTTCGGACCGCAACTCCATAAGCGTGATGAGACTCAAGCGCCAGTGCCCGTCTTCCCGAGCCGCCCAGCAGATCCGGGTTTGAGTCGAGTTCATGGCGGCTTGACGCGGTGATGAGCTCTTTGATGCGAACATGACTCGGATGATGAATCGTGAGAACCGGACAGCGCTGCGCCGCTCGCAATGATGAATCGAGCGATCAGCACCGCCACACCTCGCTGCTCCACCCCAGTGTTTCCTCACCGAGTTGGCGAGTTTTGAGGACCCATCCGCCCACTTTCTCTAGCTCCTCGGAGCCATTGGGCCTTGAATGACCGGTTACGTTCCATGGAAAGAAGCTCGCTATCACCCGTTGTGATGATCGCGAGAAGGTTACGTATGCCACTCACCGGCTTGAAGGTACGGCTGCGAGAATGGTGGGAGAACTATTGTGCCGCCATGGAAACCATGAGAGTATCACTTGGGCGAGTTTTGGGAGCTCCGCCACTCCCATATCCACGATGGAAAGGTGGAAATGAAGAAAAATGAGTTCCGTGAGTGCGGCAAGGCAACATGTCGGTGGTGAATACCTCAATGATTCACTCGGTTATCCGTTATGCCCGCAGGGCGTTGCCACAGATGATGCCCGCGAAGCGTTTCAAGAGAGGACTCAACCCGGTTTGAAGGTGCAAGTCATTGGGAATGACTATTGATTTCCAAGACTTGGTGAACAAGGTCATGCTCATCGAGAATCCGTAGTGAGCTTGAAGAATCCCGCAAGAGAAAGATGATGCGACACGGTGCCCATCGGTCTCACTCCCGAGAGCGAGAATGAATGTGCGCCTCCTGCGTGTTGCTCCACTGTCACATTGAGCCCCAGCGACACCTCGCCCAGCTAGATTCGGTAACCGCGGCTTCAGCGGCTCCGGCAACGGCAACCAGGAATGGCAACCTGCGGTGGGATCACTGCTTTAAGTGCCATCGGTGGGGCGCCGCCAATAAGCTGCCCGCAGAGGCAAGGCCCTTCTCTCGCTCGTTTCAACATGGGAGCCACTCCGACCAGACCCCCACTCCAGAGTCGCACGTGGAGCCCCTCAAACTCCATTGCACGAGTCAAGTCTCCTCACCGTTTGGAAGAGGTCGTGTGAACCACACCACTTGTGGAGAAGCCAGAACGGACCGGGACGTCGTCTTTGGGTAAGTTCCTTGTCAATTCGGCACGCCATTGTTTTGTTTGATTCGGAGCTTCGCATTCGTTTGTTTCTCGGAGTTTCTTTGAAAGGCACCGGTTGGAAGTTTTGCCTCTTAAAAGTGTTTTGTTGGTTGATCTCCGGTTGAATTGAGTACGAACCAAGGTTGCCCTAAGGTTAAAGTGACCATAGAAGGGTAGAATTCCTTGCTAATCTCATCATCATAGACACCAAGTCTCTTGATGTGATTTTGGGAATGGATTGGCTTGCCAATCACCAAGCCCTCTTGGATTGTGGTGGTAGAAGCATCACTTTGGTCGATCGGATGGAACCAAGGTAAAGTTTGAAGCCTCCCGGAGAAGCTATTTGGATCTTTAGTGCAGTGCGGTGTTGTGTCTTTGGAGGAAGTGCGATGAGTCGAGAGTTTTGGATGTCTTTCCGATGATCTACGGAATGCCGCTGACCGAGACTTGGAGTTTGTCATCAATCTTGTTCGAGAACTGCACCTATATTCAAGAGACCCTCTGATTGCACTGTCAATGATTTGGTTGAACTAAAGAAGCAAATTGAAGAAATGCAAGAGAAAGGTTTTGTCAGACCAAGTTCTTCACCTTGGGAGCCCAGTGATCTTTGTTGCAAGAAGGATGGTACCCAGCGGATGTGTGTGGATTCTGAGCCCTCAATGAGGTCACCATCAAGAACAAGTACCCTCTGCCCGGGATCGATGATTTGTTTGATCGGTTGAAAGGAGCGGTGTGTTCTCCAAAATAGACTTGAGGTCGAGGATACCACCGGTGAAGATTCGTCAGAAGATATTCCCAAGACGACTTTCTCAACCGGTATGGGTGTATGAGTTCACGGTCATGTCCTTTGGATTGACCAATGCCCACCTTACTTTATGAACTTGATGAATAAAGTATTCATGGAACATTTGGACAAGTTAAATCATTGTCTTCATTGGCGATATTTTGGTGTATTCAAGGTGAAGAAGAGCATGAAGAGCACCTCCGTTTGGTCTGAATAAGCTTAGAGATCATCAACTCTATGCTAAATTCAGCAAGTGTGAGTTTTCGATGGAAGAAGTTACTTTCTTGGGACATGTCATGTCTGCGGAAGGAGTATCATTAACCCTAGCAAGGTTAAAGATGTGCTTAATTGGGAGTCACCAGTCGGTGCCTCGGTCGGAAGTTTTCTCGGGATGGCGGGATACTATCGTCGGTTCATAGAAGGATTCTCCAAGATAGCAAGACCCTCACTCATTTGTTGAAGAAAGAAAAGAAATTTGCTTGGACAGCAGATTGTGAGCAAAGTTTTCAAGAGTTGAAGAAGCGTCGACCACACTCGGTGTTGATTTTGCCGATGTCAGGAAGGATTTTGAGATTTTACGTGATGCATCCGGCAAGGACTTGGTTGTGTCTGATGCAAGAAAGGAAGGTAGTAGCCTATGCTTCCGTCAATTGAGGCCTCATGAAGTGAATTACCCACTCATGACTTGGAGTTAGGCTGTAGTAGTGCATGCTTTAAAGATATGGCGTCATTACCTTATTGGTAATGTTGTGAAGTCTATCTGGACCATAAGAGCTTGAAGTACATTTTCACTCGGTGATCTTAATATGAGGCAAAGAAGGTGGTTAGAGTTAATCAAGGATTATGATATTGGAATCCATTACCACCCGAGCAAAGCTAATGTTGTGGCGGATGCCTTGAGTAGAAAAGTCTCTTGCAATACCACGACGATCAAGGAAAATCGGCCGACTCGCATGAAGAATTCCGAAGCTCAAGTTAGAGTTGGTTGAAGAAGGTTATCTAGGCGCCTTAGAAGTTCAACCCACTTTGCGGAATCGGATCAAGGAAGCTCAAATTGAAGATGCCAATATTAAGGAAATTAAGAGCAACATGAAGAAGGGTAAAGCCACGAGATTTTGAGAAGATGAGCAAGGCACCATTTGGTTTGACAAGCGAATTTGTGTTCGGATCGAAAGAGCTTAGCGGTGATACTCAAGGAAGCCCATGAAACTTTGTACTCCATTCACCTGGAAGCACAAAGATGTACCAAGATCTTAAGGAAATGTATTGGTGGCCTAGCATGAAGCGTGAGATTGCCGAGTATGTAGCTCGGTGTGATGTGCATCGTGAGTTAAAGTGAGCATCAAAGACCTCTTTGGACTCCTGCAAACCTTGAAAGTGCCGAATGGAAGTGGGAAGAAATTGGCATGGATTTTATCCTTTGGTTTGCCAAGGACAAGGTCGGGATATGATTCTATCTGGGTAATTGTGGATCGTCTAACCAAAGTTGCTCACTTTCTCGGTCAAGACTACTTACTCACGGTGATAGATGGCGAATTGTACATGGCAAAGATAGTGTGCCCGGCATGGAGTCTTGAAGAAGATCGTGTCGGATCGAGGAACCAGTTCACCTCAAGATTTTGGCGAAGTTATGCGATGTTTTGGGTACTAATCTAAATTTGATCTGACTTATCATCCCAGACGGATGGATGAGCAGAAAGAGTAAATCAAATCCTAGAAGATATGTTAGGGCTTGTGCCTTAGCAAATCAGACGATTGGGATCAAATGCTACTTTATGCGAGTTTTCCTATAACAACGATTACAGTCAAGCCTCGGATGTCTCCATTTGAAGCTCTTTATGGAAGAAAATGCACGAGGACACCCTTGTATTGGAATGAAGTAGGTGAAAGACAAGTGTTTGAGCGGATATTTTGGAAAAAGCCGAAGAGCAAGTTCGATCAATCGGAGAAAGGTGAAAGCAGCAAGACGACCGGCGGAAGAGTTATGCGATAGCAAGTCGGCGAGATCTAGCTTTTGCACTGGTGATCATGTGTACTGAAGGTATCGCCTCTCAAAGGGATCGTCGTTTGAGTAAGTGGAAAGCTTGTACCGAGGTACATCGGACCTTTCGATTCTAGCAGAAGAGGAGAAGTCGCTTACCAGTTGGAGCTCCCGCCTCAGCTGTCAGATGTGCATAATGTCTTCCACGTGTCGCAACTGAAGAAGTGTTTGCGTGTGCCCGAAGAGCAGATGCCAGTGGAATCAATTGCCCTACAAGAAGACCTCACCTACAAGGAGCATCCCATCAAGATCTTGGAAGTAGCAGAAAGAGTGACAAGAAGCAAGATCATCCGTTTCTGCAAGGTCCAGTGGAGCAACCACACCGAAGAAGAAGCCACTTGGGAACGAGAAGATGACTTGAAGGCTGAGTTTCCCCACCTATTCTCTAGTCAGCCTGAATCTCGGGGTCGAGATTCCCTTTAAGAGGGTAGGTTTGTAGCGTCCGTTTTTGGAGTTTTGAAAATTTTAAAAGAGAACCATTTGCTTCTATTTGCCAAAAGCTTAATTTGAAAATTTCAAAATCATTTGCAGTTTAATATGAGTTAATCAAACTTCAATTAAATTAAAGTTGGTTTAATTGAATTTTCTGGGATTTAAAATCAAAATTATTATTTTAAGAATTTTCTTGGATTTATTGGATTTTAGAAATTGATTTTTGTTTTATCCGAAATGGAAAAATTATTTTATTTGTAAAATAAAAAGAAAATTTAAAGTTAAAAGTATTTTTATTAAGTCTAGAATAATTCAAGGAATTTCTGTGAATTTTTCTAGAATTTTTGGAGTCTATTTGCTATTTTCTAAATTGCTTTTTGATTTATTTGAATTTCTAAAATCAAAAAGGTATTTTAATTCCTTTTCCTGTGCGTGGGCCGAATCCCTTCGGCCCATCACTATTTTCCCGGCCCGGCCGCCTCCCTTGCCCGCTCAGCGGCCACAGGCTTCGCCTCACCGCCCGATCCTCATCGTGTGGCTCTCATTTCCGCGCGTCGCCCCTCATTCTTTGGCCGTTGGATTGAGATTCGCCGTTTCCTTTCGCCGCGCTCTCCTTTCTTCTCCGCGTTGGATCGCGATCCGACGCCATCGCCAGCGCCGCGCCTCTTCGCTTCCACCGTCCGTCGAATCGGACGGCGCCCTTTCGTCTCCTCGCGCGCTCTTCTTCTCCCACCGTCCGTCGAATCGGACGGCCTTCCGTCGCCGCGTCTCGCCGCTCCCACCGTCCGTCGGAATCGGACGGCGTCCGTTCGTCGTTCTCCGCGCTCGCCGCTCTCTCCGCGTCGCCGCTGGCTCGCCGCCGCGAATCCCCCCGTCCGTCTCGCCGTCTCCTCTCGCCTCTCGCGCGGATCTGCCGCGAATCCGCCGCCATCCGTCCGTCGCTGCACCGCCCGCGCGCCCATCCGCGCCGTCCGTCGCCTCTCGCGCCTCGCCGCGCGCGCGCTCCTCGCCTTTTAAGCTGCTACGGCCCGCTCGCTTCCCCTTTTTCCCTCCCGCGCTTCGCTCTCCCCCTCTCGCCTTGACCGCCTCGCGTCGCCTCCGTGCGTCGCCGCCGTTCCCGTTCGCCGCCACCGTCTTCCCCACTCGGCCGCCCCTTGCCACGCCGCCTCTCTCTCTCTCTCTCTCTCTCTCTCTCGACTGCGGGCCCGAGCCGAGCGTGGGCGCGCGTCGGCGCTTTGGACAGCGTGGCGATGCGTGTGCGTTTGCGCAAGCACTGACTGTGTAAACCGGATTTTTCAATAGAAAAATAATTCCGAAAAATCCGAAAAACCCTAAATCCATCATTTTATGTGATTTTCAACTTCTTTTGGCTATAACTTTCACATCCGAACTCCAATTTGGGTGATCCAAATTTCTAAATTCATATAAATTCATCCTCTTTCATTTGGTACTGGTTTTGTAATTTTTGGAGTTCATTTGGTGCTGTTTTATTTATTTGTTGCTATTCTGCGTGTAGATTAGCGTTTGGAAGATTTCTTGACCGACGACCGAAGACCCTCTCCTCGTCAACGAAGGCAAGTCGTAGGCCTTTGACCATGTTGAACCCATTTTACAAATGTATATTGTATTAAATTATCATGCATGGCTAGTTTTATTAAAAATGGTTTTGGGAGTAGATAATTACCAAATTGCCATTATGCCTCCTTGATGAATTGAAAATGAAATGTCTCCTTGAATGACATATATCCTTGAACACCTTAGGATGGTTAATACTAGTTGGACATAATTGTATACCAACTTGGGAGCGTAATATTGCTTAGACATGCTTTAGTTACATGAGACTTTCGATCTCATGTTCAATGATGAATGAAATTTGACTAATGGAACTATGGAACAGTGGTGTGAGGCCACTTTTATTAAAAGATGTTGTGCCATGGCAGGGATTGTCATTTGGTCGGGAATGAACAAAAATGATTTATGCTCGGGCTTGAGGTAGGGAGCTAGAGTGGGTGCGTAATGCACATTGGGTTGTGGTAGACTTGTCTGAGCAGCCAACTAAGGACTTAACTTTGCAAGTCATTGATCTGGGTCACCTCGTGCAACCATAAGTCCGGTATGGGACGGACCTGGCCAATTAATTAGGAAAGTTTTGAGTCGGTTCTGTTGTGGCTGTTTATTGGCGCAAGAGGGGGCTGTGATGGCGAAACCTTAGCGCAGAACCGAGGCAAAATGGAACTTTGTAAAAGCCTTGTCACGTGCTCTAGACTACTCACCTAAGGAAGTGGCGGTGGTATCGACGGATGCCAAACAAACTAGAGAATTCGTGTCTTGTGGGTAAAAGTGTACAACCTCTGCAGAGTGTCAAAAATCTATTCGAATAGCCGTGTCCCGATTACGGACATGCACAGTGATTTCGCGCAAGGGTAGTATTTTCAAAAATGTGGTTTGGTTCGATAGAAGCGATTGGTTGGAATGGTTGGGAAGTGAGCGGGATGTTCACTTTGTTTGATTCAAAGAACTTGGTTATCTATGTATTATTCTTTTAAAATCCTGCTTTGCAATCTAATTATTGTATTTACTGTTAAACTTGCTTTCTGCAAATTAACCATAAAGCCATCCTTGTTTAAGCCTGGCATGAATACTATGTGCATACATTTCTCACGACTTTGAGTACTTTATGTACTCACGGCTTTATGCCCTTTGTTGATCGGTCCAGTGAGAAGAACCAGGAAATGTTGAGTACTATGAAGAAGGCTACTTTGAAGACTTTGCGAACTAGGTCGCGTCCTCCACTCGATTGCCTGTGGGCATGTCGATTGGGCTCCACGTATTTTTTGAGATTTCCGCTGCCAGATACTCTGTTGTTGCTAAGCCCTGTGAGGCGACTTTTGTAAGAACCTTGACCATAAGGTCTTTCTTTGTTTTAATTAATATTACTTTATGCGCTTCATTAGTTCGTTGTTGAATGGTTATGATTACATCATTGTTGTAACTGTGCAAGCTAGCTACTGATCATGGGACTAGCTTGGTATGCACAGAGGGTCTTGGGGTTATGTGACACCCGGGGTCCCGACAGACTTAGCCTTGCCGGCATACATAAGGAAGTGTGCTAAATAGCTTGGCAAAAGAGGCGGTATAGCGTGTGGGTACATTGACACACCCATGCAGGGTATAAAACTATTTAAATAGCCTCGTCCTAGGTTATAGACACGCTTGGGATTGGACTTGCAGGAGTTAGACTTAACGTTTTAGATTTTTAACTTTAAAACTTGATCGATTGACATTGAGAGTGGTCTCATGCTATGTTTGTGAACTGCGGGGCAGCCACCTGTTGTTGTTTAGATGTTGTCTAATACTGTTTACTATTTAAAGTATCAAAAATATTTACTCACTTGTCATTTCAATCTACTACTTGTACTTCAAATGAAATGTTGCTTTATGCTGAAAATTACTTAGTGTAGTAGCCTTCCTTTGATACATGAATGCATATAAATATTCTTTTGCTTGTAAGTCTTGCGAGTACAACTTTGTATTCAACTCGGTTGCTGCAAATTTCAGAGGAGGTTGATCCCCAAGGGGGTCAATCATTGTGAGACTGTCTACGAGGACGATGACTAGCTCGGTGGGCTTTCGGTCAGGTTGCCTTGTGGGTAAGGCCAGTCGGTCGACTTTCTTTTGTGCCATCTTATGGCTTTTGGTATTACACTGCATACTTGACTTTTATTATTTCTATTTGGCATGTCGGCCGTATGTATGAAAACTGAAGTTGTATGATTATTATGTTGTATTGCAATATTGTTGTATAGCTTTACTTTTGATATTATTTTATGAGATGTATGTGTACTGCTCTTGGGAGGTACACAATACCCCTAGGGCGGGATATTTGATTTGTAATGCTAGAACCAATCGGATGGTTAAGTATTACAAGTTAAATACCCCGGGTCCTCACATAGGCGGACTGCGCGGCGGGCGGACCGTGGGGCGTCTGAGAAACCCTACTCGTCTTTTGCCTCCTTCGAGGCAAACAAGTGGGAGTGGGGAACCGAATGGGGTAGGGAAAGGTGTGAGTTGGGCTTTTCTACGTGGTATGGGGTGGGTAAATAACTCAAACTTTCATAGGCAAAGACCTAATTCCAACTCGCAAAAGCCACGGGAAGCTGGTCGGGGGTGGCTGTGGATTTTGGCTTATATTAGTTACGAGGGGCTTTTGGCTTTCTCTAAAAGCCGCGCCTAGAAGCCAGGTGTTTGGAACGGCTTCTGTCTTCTCGAAGGGAAAAGCTGCAGCAGAAACTGTCCCAAACGGGGCCTTAATGTTGTGGTCACATCTGTTTGTGCTTTGAGGGAAATTGTTGTACACTACGACATTTGATGCCGTTGCAGGAATAAAGACGGTCAAACGGGTGGCCTGGCCCGGCACGAGCCCATGTAGGCACGGGCCTGTTTGGCCCGTTACTTAGACGAGTCATGCTCTACTGGCACATGGGCCAAAACACCGACCCAAGAATGACACGATAGCCTCATGGGCCATCGCATGCCGGCCCTAGTACAGTTAGCTTGTCCGGCTAGTGTCGACCCATTTTGCCGATTTGGTGTGAAAATTTGAAAATATGTAAAAAACCCTATAAAACATATATATAAAAGCTAAAAATACAAAATAAATATATATATACTTATAAAATGAAATATATAAAAAATGAAAAACTACAAAATAAAATCATATAAATATTTTAAAATGAACTAACCTAAGGGGCCGGGTCATGCTAGGGTCGGTACTATTTGTGCTATGCCGGGTTGGCCCGCTGGGCTGAGGTATCGACCTAAGCACAACACGGGTTGTCAGGCTGGGGCGGCATGGTCTGTTTAGGTGGTGGGTCGTGTCGTGTCTGACCTGGTCCAACAGTGGTGTGTTTCGGGCCAGCCCGGCTAGCACGACCCATTTGGCCACTGTCGTAGGTGCGGTTCATCAGCTCCAATAATCCGATGAAGACATCAAGAAGGTCGTCGAACGCACCAAGCTAAGGGTATACCTCGGCCTAGACAAGGGGCGCCAGGCACCCCCTCGTAGGGCGAAGGGTATAAGAAGGCCACCGAAAGCACCAAGCCAAGAGTGCGCCTCGGCCTAGACGAGGGCAACACGTACCCCCTCGCACAGGCGAAGGGCACGAAAAGGCTGTTGAAGGCAACCCTACCAGAAGTATACCACACACCCTGGAGTGAAGGGGCCCCGAGGGCCCTCCCCCAAGCCACCTCGCATGGAGCGTGGGGGTACCGAGGGCCTTCGCTCTGAGGCCACCCCACATGGAGTGAATGGAGTCAAGGCCACTCGCGGACCAGGAGTACGAGCACGGGGGACCAAGCCCAAGAGGGTCTACCTTGCACTGGAGGCTACACCCAGGGAGTGAAAAGACCCTGCAGCTCCTACAAGCGTAGGATCTTTTTAGAGGTAGAATTGTAATTTCCTTTGCCTTGGATGTAACTATATAAATAAGCTCTTTCCCTCTGTAATAATGATAGGCTTTATCAAGTCAATAAAGACACATATTTCAATATTTTAATACCATTTCGCACCTTGAAGGATGTTTGGGTTTCCCCCTTCACATCTACATGAAACCCGGGATCCTTTTCTCTACTGTGTAGTTTGTAGCTACAACAGCCACCTCTACGCAGGAGTGATGGGCACATGCTTTATGCTTTCTGCGTACTGATTCGTATGGAATTCAATTAGCCCGATCCGGCGTCAAATTCTTGGTGGAGATCATCAACTTTACAATGTTTTAATAACAGCTCTAGTCCGTGAAAATTGTTGTCTAGTTTATCAATCGACAAAAAATTCGGTGGAAACCGCCCTACCAGCCGTGTAGGTGCGTACAGTAGCTACAGGTATTGATACGTTAATATGTTATTTGGAAGTATTTATTAGATTGATTTAGCTAGTACCCATTCATATACTAGAAATGAAAGAGCCCTGACACTTCAATTTTCATATACTAGAAATGAAAGAACCCTAACACTTAAATTAATCTAAACGATAATAAACAGTAATCAACAGTGAATTACAGACTAATCGGGAACAAATGCCAACACAGTTTAATACAATATTATATTATCAAAAGTTTACAATAGGGCTTCTAAAGCAAAAAATAAAACATTAATACAAGCTCAGAGTTAATTACAAGAATTCTCTATATCGAATCAAAATGAAAATTACAACAGTGATTAAAAATTACACATGAAACTCTTGCATGCTTGGTAGCTTCCAACCGTTGCATCTTCTTTTCCTTGTATTGCCAGTAAGTAGAGCCTTTTCCCCGCCAACCCAAGATCATAATGTCATTCCTTTCCATTGACAGCAAAAGCCAAAAGACTGAAAGCAAACCAAGACAAAATAAAATGGAGTAGATGAAAGAAAGGAGTGTCGTCAGATAGCAAGAAGCTCATTGAGGCTTCCAGACTGTCCAGGGCCAGTTAGCATCCTGTCACTTCCGTGTGTTTCATTATCCGGCAATAGAAAAATCCAACACTCCCTTTTCCCGGTTTACCTCAACCGCAGAAAATTCAAAGAATAGTGATTTATGGACCATCGGTCCAAGCTTATTAACTAGCCAAACAGCCAACAAAGAGAGAAGAGAGGGTAAGGTGAGGGCATTTTGGGCAAAGCACAGGAGGGAGAGGGAGCAGCAAGCCAAAGCCCCAAATAAAAGTCCTCAACACTCACAACCAAGCCACTTTGCTCCCCTCTACAACCAGCTGAAACCACAAACAAGCCACCACTGCCACCACAAGGCAGGAACAAAGCAAACCGGAGAAACTCTATCAGTACCCACAACCAACAAGAGGAAGTCAAGGAAGGAGACCAAGAGGCAAGGAGTGGAGAAGGTAGAGGAAGGCACAGGACGGCCAAGGCCACACGATCACAGTAACCATTGGACCGACCAAGTCTCTAGCAAACCCGCTAATCCCCAACCTACTGACCGTCAGGTAAACCCACATGTTAACCATTCCCATAACTCTTAGCATCACACACAACTCTCGCACTGCACACAGCCACAACCAACAAGTCAAGGTGACTAGAAGAAAGGCACACCATGCCTCAGTCGGCGTTGATACCACTGCAACTTCCTGTGGTTTCAACTCACATAGTCGGAAGGAGGTTTTGACTTTACGTGGTCGAAAGCGGGTTCGACTACCTGATCAGAAGGAGATAGCAGAGCCACCAGAGCAGATGTGTCTACTACTACCAGTGGGCCAGGATAAAAAGGAGGCACCTGCACAAGGCCAAAGCAAAACCTAAACTCATCAGCAGCTTATGAAATGAAAATTTATCCAACCAACGGATCATCTTAAATAAGCTTCAATGTCTGTCTGTCTGGCACAAAGCTAGTATCCACTATGCACTCGTTAATTCCAAGCACATCAGTTATATACAACAGACTCACCTGCCGAGTAATTGTTCATGTTATTGCTAAAACAAGTTGGGACACAGTTGCAAGCTACTGCAATGGGGCACCATGTCCTAGCCAACTGGAATTACTCCTCATCATCCTCCTTGGATAGTTTTTTTGTCGTCTTTACTTAGTTTCCATAGCAATTAGCAAGCCTATCTCTTGTTTGCAAACAAGGCGAGTAACAGGCCCTGGTTACAAGTTACAACTAAACAAACATAAGCATTTTTTACTCCCTCTTAAGTAGTATATGCTAATCTAACCATCTGGTCTGGTGCCAAACAAAATTAATGAAACTCCAAATTTTCACATACTCTAATTATGCTACAGTCACCAAACATTAATAGCGCGGCCAGTCAATGGACAGAGCCATACATCCGGACCAATTAATGCCTTGGCTCAGCCATCTGGGCATGATTACCCTAGCTTAATTATACAGTGTTAAGAATCCAGACGAAAATTTGCAAGGAACCATAAAATAGGTCACTGTAAGCCAAAATTCCAACCTTCTTATTGCCTACTATACACTTTGAAAGTAAATATTGCCTCAACAACCAGCGACAAATGTAAATTAACTTTCTAAATAAGTTGCAGGATTAATGTTAACAACAACGTTTGAGTTCCCACAAGGAGCCCGTTCTGTTTGACCCTCAGAATGAGTATGTGAGATGAAAGAACAAAAAGCTCTTTCTTTTGGCCAAAAGCAAGATTGTTATGCAAATTATCAAACCAGTACCACGGGGTAAGTCATGGAAGGCCTCAACCAGTCTAGAATTAAGGAAACATGCTATCCATGATGTAGAGCATGGCATATTCTACAGGGCATTTGATAACACTGATACAACGGCCAGTCAGTTTCTATACAAACTCGAGATATGCCAGTATCCACCAACCTTCAGTTACAACATAGGTAATAAGGTTATTTCCCTCCGATTATCACAACATTTGAACAAGCCAGAAATCACAACTAACCAAATTAGTTAACAATTCCCCGTGCTTGAGTTTTCAGCACCAGTAAACTAGGCTCGCATAGGTGCCATGACAAACAAAGAAATCTAAATATAACATTCCCAAAGTAATCATGACTCCATTGCATCTAATATATGAAATTTCCATCATAGTTGCACCACAATTAGCAAATGTGGAAGTGGAACAATAGTATAGCAAAGCAACCAGGCCTCTGAAATTTCCTATCTATCTATGATGAAGAACGAAACATCAAATGAGTGTAAAGAACTAAACTGAGATATGTATTGCAAGTTGAAAAAACCATACACAACATCATGTGCTGCACTCCCAACTAAAGTTCTTATTGGCACAAGATCTCATCCAACCATTCGTAATCAGTAATCGTGACGAGAAAGCATTGTCTCCCTCTAAGCACACACCGAGAACAAACTTTACACTGTGACGCTTACGATAGGCTGTAAAGCAAGTATACTGACCTATCCCTAGGATGCATACTGTGGTGCCCGTGTCGCCATCCTAGCAACCTGAGCCTGCTGCTGCGCATTCTTCACCTTGGTGCACAGGACACGTTGGAAAAACTGCTCCCGTGCCAGCGCACGCACGCTCCTGAGGTAGCCGTCAAACGGCACGGACCCTTCCTGAACGGCCTTGTCGAGAGCGTAAATGGTGTCCTCGAGTGCCAAATCGGCGGCAGTGCACTCGACCATCTGCTTGGACAGCACATCCGCTGGCTCAATGGTCTCCTCCGCTTCAGTGTCGGAGGCGGCCCCCTTCCTATTGTCCATGACCCAGGCCTCCATGACATCGGTGGCCATCATTACGTCCTGCAGACGGCGCTCGAGCGCCTCCTTTTCCTCTCCCATCTTGCGCACCCCATCAGCAACCACCTCACCCCGGCTGCGCAGCTCAGCCTGCACGGCGAAGAGAGAGTCGACCTCGGCCTCACGTGCGCTGCGCAGGGCGGCGGCGTCAGAGTAGGCCATGTCGACGAGCTTGGCGACGGCGTTGCGCCTGTAGACCTCGGCAGGGTCCTCGGTGGGCGGGGCCAACTGGGGCGAGGCCGGGAACCGGTAGGGGCGCGGAGGGGGCGCAGGAGTCAGAGGGGCGGCGGAGGAAGGGGTGACGATGGCAGGGGGAGGAGGGTTGGGGCTCCTTGTGAAGAGGGGCGGGTCGAGGCCGAAGAGGTGGGAGAGGGATCTGACGAGATCGACGAGGTTGGAGGAGGGGAAGACCCAGGAGCGGAGGTAGGGCGCGTTGGCGACGAGGCCGGAGCGGTCGACGAGGGGGTGGTGGGGCTTGATGAGCATGTCGCGGGTGGGGGAGAGGAAGACGAGGGGCGGGGAGCGCGGGTAGGGCTCGGGAAGCCAGATGACGGCGGGGAGGTTGTAGGAGGCTCCGGCGTGGAGGATGGGGAGGGTGCCGTCAGCCTGGAGGAGGTGAGCGGCGCGGCCGTCGTTGTGGGTGAAGAGGGCGGCCTTGGGGTGGAGGGACGGGAAGGCGTCGGCGAGGGCGACGAGGTGGTTGCGGATTAGCCACTTGACGTCCTCAGCGTAGGGGAGGGCGGAGGGGCCGCGCTGGGAGAGGGCGGTGTTGAGGAACTGGTGCGCGTACTGCGCGCCGCTCGTCGGCGGCGACGGTGAAGGAGGAGCCATCGGATTCAATTTCTCTCCTCTCCTCTCCTCTCCTCTCTCCTAGGGTTTCGGTCGGGACCCCTCTATCTGCCTGTTGTTGTTGTTGGTGTGGCGAGGAAGGAAGCAGAGGTGAACAGAGGATCGAGTCCGCGCCGCGTCGCGTCATTTCCTTCGCTTCTAAGCAAGCAAGACCGCCTTCATTACATAGATTTTGTGGTTTTAATTTGCTTGTTTCGAGAATATATTTTTACTAATATTATTTTAATAAATAACTAAACAAAATACATAGTCATTTCTTTTTAACATTGTCGTTGTTTCAAATATTCAAACGGTGACATGAGATGGAAAATAAAATAAAATAATATTTATATTTATATTTTAGCAATATCTTTAAGAGTCCACGAAACCGATCATTTTTGAAAAGATAAGAAAACACGAAGTAGAGAGCTATTTAGGAGTTTCGATCCGACCAAACATAACACCGGCACGCACAAAGCAACAAAAAAATAAAATAAAATTGGAATGTGATTTCAGCGGCGCAATAGCCAAAAATAGCCCCCTTCGGAGCTAAATCAACAAAAATATTTAGGATACGAGTTCAGCGGCTATTGAAGTGTCATATTCTAATGCAATTATCCATTTGCTAAACAGATTTATTTGAGAATACATAATGAAATATTAGAGAGAGAATGACTTGACAACGAGGGTGTGACCATTTCACATACAAAAATGCTAGAACGAGGGTAGTGTGAGGTGTCGCGATACCGACTCCCTCACGTGGTTACTTGCACGCATAACGAGAACAAATAATATCGTAAACACGAGACTACCATAATGTAAGTAGTACACAAATTAATATTTACATAACAGTAGTGATACATCTACTTACGGACCCTCTCGAGGTGTACCCCACACGTGTAGCCCCTGGCCTCATCCGGCGCCACCACCGCCGTCCTCCTCCTCCCTCGGTGCTTGCACCCCTCCTCCTCGTCGCCACCATTTTTTTCTCCTTATTTTCCCTTACTTTTATGGTAAAGATGAATTAATTATTTATGTAATCACTGTATTATGTGCAAATTATCGTTAAGATTTACTTGTGTGAATATTGTTAATTGCCATCTATCTATTGTCGTTAAGAGACTTACTTAACAAGATCAACATCTACCTTCTTTCTAAAAGAGACCAAACATCCCTTTCAGGCTCAAAACCCTCGGTACTTCCGTCCTAGCCAAACGACCCTCCCTCCCTCCCCTAGAAGGAAGCTCCTGCCGTTGGTACGTAGCCGCTTCCCAGGACCTAAAGTGGGGTCATCCCTTGGTTGGGTTGGGATGATCTCCTACGAACTCACGTGGTTCCAGATCTAATCTAATCTAATCTAATCTAATCCAAGGACGCACAGATCAGAATGCTGCTACTTCCATCCCATCCCATCCCATCTACAGAAAGAAAGAGAAAGGAAAACGGGCCCAATGTCCTAGCACGATTCACTTGTAGCACTGGAGACGAGAGATACGACACACCCAACGTATATAAAACAACACAAAAAAAAAAACCCAACTCCACTACCAGTAGCATGACGTTGGTAATGCAAGCTTGAGTCAAGTCGCAAACCTGGAGTATTCATTCATTTTGCTCTTCAATTGCACATCAACCTTTTGTGTTCAGATGCTGCCTCCTCCATTCTCTACTAGGACAAGGGAGTATGCATGTATTATCCATCCCTTCATCTGGACTATACTTCCTCGGCAAAAGAATGCATACACACACAGTACATGCCTAACATCTTATTTCCCCAAAGCCTTCTTCCCAATGTGGGTGGGGGGTCTGAGGTGGGTTGTAGTGCACATGCTGCTTCTAATCCACGCCACAAAATAATGTCCATACAGACCACATTAGATGTATCTCCTCATCAACTCTTGCTTTCACCTGATCATTCTCAACTTGCGAATCGCCTCTCCCTCTCCTCTGCAGCTATATGTTCTCTCCAGGTGGCAGCTCAGCTATCTTTGGGGCAGCACCCAGCACTCTTTCCATGTCAAACCGCACCTCAATATTGCGGATGCTGTACCCAACAATCATCAACCAAAACAACAAGTTGGCTAGCTGATTAGCACTTGTTTCCGAAACTGTTGTCTGCACTCATAACCAAAAAAAAAAGAAAGAAGATGGAGCTTCCGTAAAGATCAAGGTGTAATGGCATTTCAAACTTAGGAAACAATCTTATGGAATGCTGTAAATCCCCCAGTTGAGACTCCAATTAAGTTTCATAATAGTTATTTCTTTATCCATAAAGAAAAAGCACTCCTCAATGAGCAGAATTACTCAACGAAATGCAAGCATACACGCTTCTGACCAAAACTATTAGCATTAACGCACAAAAATAAATGGCCTTACCTTCATTTGCGCAGGGTCGGAGACAACCAAAAGACGCTTTATGAATGCATTCATAGCAAAAACGACATCCTCACCAGCACTACTCGCCAGTTCCTACAATGGTTCAGAACAGTAAATAAATCAACATGTATGTAAACCAACATTACCATTTACCAAGCAGTGTAACAGGTTTAATCAAATTGAATAAGATAGGACAAGAAGGATGCCAATCAAAAGATCAGGTTCAATATTACATATATTCTCTGGTTCTTAGGATGAAAATTACGTGTTTCTTGAAAGAGAATATAAATATTAATGGAACTCCTAAAAACACAGTATTGAGTTCATCTAAGGTAACAGAATCAAGATATACCTTTAAATTTTGTGGTTCTAGAGTTTTTAGATATTCCAAGAGTTCATTACTTCCTTGAGATGATTTCCTAGCGACTTGACGGCTCAGCTCATCGATTTCTGCTTCAAGCAATTCTATATATTTTACAGCATCGATTTTTTCTGGTCCTGTGGCCTTGTTCCATCGGATAACTTCTCCAGTTACCTTTTTTTGGGTTCCAGGAGCGTAATCTGGTGAATCCTACAAATGGCAGATATGCATATTAGACAACTTCCATCTGATACCAAACAACTAAAATTATATGCATCACATTGGTAATCCATCTTTGCTTTTTCATGAAATTTACTATTTATGAGAACCAAAACAGCATAGAACCATATGATGCTATGATGTATTGTTAATAACACTTTCAGAATGGTCAAACACCGGGAGTATAGAAAGTTGATGGGCATGATTCTGGAAGCTAAGACAGTCAAGTAGAAAGTGTAAATACACCAGTCAGTCAATCAACCATATCACCAGCATCACTTTGTATTGTTAAACAGCAATCAGCAAGTATGGCGACACAAAGTGCTAGTACAAAGCAATATGAATGTAGTTTGTTCTGTGACCAGTGATACAAGTCAGGCAATTATATGTTACCGAGGAATCTAGGCAGGCCAGGTACCAAAATATTGACTAAAAAATAACAGTAATTATGATAGCTGAGTTGGTTTTCTTCTCAAACAATAGAATTTAGTCTTCCATATGAGATAGTTATCCACTCCTCAGGTAATGACAACTCAACAGGGCAGTAAGCTTGCCTATGAAAGAGCTCTTAAATCAACAACACTACCCTAAAGATCGCACTAGCATCTCTCTTTGATAATGTCCACAACAACAGCAAATATACACTGTCATGCAAAATAAGATAAACATGCAGAGTTTAATAATGTAGGGTTAATACCAGCAAAAACATGACATTTTCCACTCATAGATTTTGCACTAATGTAAGTTCAAAACACCTGTTGCTCATTAGTAGTTTCAGAGCAGCTTTCAGTGAGCAATAAAAAGTAATGCACTTACAGAATTAGCTTTTTCGTGACCAACTTTCTCAGCCAGATTTAATAAGCTTGCACTATATTGTATCAAGGTTTAACACAATCTTTAATTAATAAATCAAAATGCATGACATGGTTAGGATCACATTACTCTGTAATAATTTACAAATATCAGCACAACAACCATTTAATCATATATCCCTGTTATAAGTAATATGTCAACATTGGTGCGCAACTACCTTCTCTTCTTTTGGTTCGGGAAGAGCAATCTGCTCCAAACTCTGTTGCAATTCTAGACGGTATTGTGCATTCCTGAACATGTATCCGGTCATCAGAACACTGTACATAAGCTGAGCAAGATTTTCAGCAACCTGTGTTGATGAAAAAGATAGAAACATGTCACAAGTTCACGGATGAAATGTACATATGCTCTGTGCAAAAAAAAAGTATGATATAAATGCCCTACAAGAAAAACAAGCATCGTGAATTGAAAAGATGATATCCTATTACCGTTGTGACAGTTACAGCAAAAAATTGAGGTGGCAGAGTACCAATCATATTAGTCACCGTTTGGCGCATGGCATCAACAACCTTTGAGGAGAAATATATACGGGCAATGTCAGCATATAAGGATATTTTGAGCAATCATCAGTATTTCTGGAACAACCTACGTATCTGAAAGCAGATACCTTGTGGAAACCAGGAGATAAAGGACAAGTGAAAACAGATAATAACCTGCGCTGGAGCTCTTTTTATGAAGAGCTCCATAAACTCTGGCTGGACATTTTTTACGTATTCCAGGAGAATATCCCTGCGATTCTTCGGCTGTAAAAAATGAAAATAACACATAAGCATGGCTTTCAAATATAGCTTGATGTTAAAATAATATTATAGCTATATGGCTTGAGAGGGGGTATTAGTTTTATTTCTTTTCATTGACACAAAATATGATAAGAGACATGGGGTTAAATTGAGAGCCAAAGATTGCTCAAAATATGGACGAAAGGGTGACATTACCTAGTTGGTTTACAAATTTCTATTAATGCAATTATACACAAGTTCAAAGCAGCTAACAAAAGATTCTGATTCTAATAACCCCTGCAGTGACTGGACACAACTGATAACAACAAAAGACAAGACTTATATTTTTATTTTTTTGAAGATCAGTCAGTATAGGAATACATATAGAACAAGAGGTGCTGCCATTTCCTGCCCTGAGTTATGAATGGTTGTCGCCCAATTCTTGCTGATTTTCTCAAATATAAACACCTTACTTCAAGTTATTTTATGGGGCAAGGGAAATGGGAGGGCAAAAGATTATAAAAGCCATCAAAACAATTGGTTCTGAGGAGTGCAGAGACCAGCCAAAACTAGTCTTGGGGACAGTTTACAATATATTCACTGACTGCCTGTCACGTTAGCAACACTACCTCAAGTGGTACTAGACAAGTCATTGTTGGCAATAGGCCATAAACCAGTGAGCGTTAACCAATATTTCATCCATTTATTTATTGTAGTTCATAGACATAGTAACCCATTTATGAAAAAAAAAATGTGTAAGCATGACAGGTCATGTATATGGCATATCTAGACATTACACGTTGGAAGATGCAGATCAAACTGAAGGATTGTACTGTCCCCAATGGTGATACAAGAATGGCACCCTTTGCAGGTAGTGTTGTATCATCTATGTATCCATACAACTACATAATGCAGTAGCTTGAATTTGGATTAAACCTTCGTGTCTTGCTTTCCTGCCCAAACATTCTGCAAGATAATCTCAATCATTAGTTTGTTTTGTAAGGGTGATCGTTCATCCGTCTATGGTCAGGACGATCGAACGCCCAAAATTTCCAGGAATCGCCTCGTGTGGCCTGTGCGGTGCTTGCCTAATGCTGGGGCCCACCTCCATTGTGTCTTGCGTCTCCCAACGTACCAATGCTCCATCCATCACCGTCTCGGTTTCTCCCACATCTTGTCGAGTAGTGCACATGGAATTGAGGGTCGGTGCCAATGTTTTGTGTGTGTTTGTAAACCATAATGTCTTTATTTAGAGAAACTGTAATGTATTGTTGACGCGAAATTATTACTAGATACTATTCTGTACTATGTGATGCATATTCTGGTGTAGCCGTGTAGCTCACTGGGTGCTGAATGGGACCGATGGGCCGCCAGGACTGATCGATTTCGTTCCAATCAACCTTTTTTCGGATTCCAAAAGGGCGCACATGTATCGTAGGTGTATTTCAGTTTGTTGATGTGTTGATATTGACGTTTCTAATACACGTAACCAAACCCAATGCGCCCTGTATTTCGCAATTAAATTATGAAGTCTTACAAACTTAAATCTCTTTTCCTAAATATTTTGACTATTAAATATTACGTAATCTTTTTCCGAAGAAATCGGTTTCACAAACAATACAATCGGGACAACAACGCGCAAGGCAATCCTAAACCCAAATTTTTTTTCCCATTTCGCTCCGAAGGTGGTTATTTGTGTTATTGCGCCGTGAATCTCGCATTCTCTACTTCACATTTAGTAATCTCCTCCAACTTTGGATTCCGAACTACGCGGACACTTCAAGGTATTACCCAAAAACTTCGTGAAATACACTAAATCTTTAGGGTGAATTCTCTACACATAAATTTAAAAAATATAGGGCTCTATCACTATTCCAATTGGCGATAGTATCCTTGTCGCCAATTGAACTGGCGACAGTATCCCTATCACCAATTGAACTGGCGACGGTCCTCTCCGCACGGTTCCAATTGGATACTGTCGACAATTGGAATGGTCGACTGGAAAATTTCGTCATTCCAAATGGCAACCCTATTTTTTAAATTATATTTTAAATTAATATTATTTTAAAAAATATGCCGAATGATCCCCCCCCCTGTGTCATGCACACCTCTTGCAACTGAATAGTAAATGGAGTGAATCTCCGATGATAATGATCATGTATCCAGCAAGTCAGTCTTAAAAGCAAACTAGGTTGTCATTATTGTTGTTAATCAGGCCATTTGTTCTGTCTTGAGGTTTCTTAAATCCATTTTTTTTGTGGTAGTACCGTTGAGAATTCTGTCATGCATATTGTGCTTCTCTGGTACTACATATATGAGACTAGCCCCAGATATGCGTAGCGCCACCACGGAACCCTTAAGGCAAGAGGTACAATCCCGAGCAGGGGACGCGGATGGAGAAGAAGGGCATAAACTAAGTAAGGGCAGCAGGAGGGAGGGGAGGGGAGGGGATTGGTTTACCAGGTTGGTGCCAGTCCCATTGGCTGGCTTGGCGTCTCCTTCCCCACCAGAGCCCGGGGAGGCACCGTTGGGCTCGTGTGAATCGGCGGCGGCGCGCGCGAGGCGTAGGCCAACGAGGCGGGTGCGGCGCGCGGGGAAGGAGACGAGCAGCGGTGCGGACCAGCGCGGTTGAGGCGGAGGCGGAGGCGCCGGCGAGCGGGGAATCCTAGATGTAAGTAGGAGGTACGGAGACATGGCAAGGCGGCTGCGTCTAAATTTCGCAATGCCTTGTGCTGCTGCTGCTGCTGCGGGTGAGGGCTTCAGGCGGAAGTGGAGTCGATAGTGGATACCAAACACCACCAGGAGCTTCCAGATCCGCGCTTCATCTGCTGCCTGTGCTTCATGGACGGCCAAGATCTTTCTGGGTCTTAAGTATATATTTGGTTCCTAACTCTTTCAATTTTTTATTTAACCTATTTTTTTATTTTATTTAATTACTAACTCTTTACCAATTTTATTTCTAAATCTGACTATTTTGGTCACGCCACTACCTGTAGTGTGATAAAACAATATTATCATATGCGGAATAAGTTTAGCTAAATGACCCTTTTGACCACGCTATCACTTGTGGCGTGATCAAATATACTGTCACACCGCTAGTGATAGAGTGACAGGATTTGGCCACGCCATGGTGACTGGCGTGACAGTGTTATTTGGTCACGCCACGGGTAGTAACGTGACCAAAAGGATCAGATTTAGAAATAAAGTTAACGGAGGTTAGTAATAAAATTAAAATTTAAAAAATGTTAAATAATAATAAAAAGGATCTAACTGTTCACTTCATTTAATTTCGTCCATCATGTACAATTCCGGGTAAAACGTGGTCTCAAACTGTCAGTACTACCCAAAAGGAATTCGTTCGTCCGTTCGAGAACTGTTTTATGCCACGTGGGCGTCTACGCTAGCATCGTAGGCTGACTCACTCACTCGATTAATATTCATTAATAGAACATTAGGTGCAATCATTAGGTGCAGGCGTTGCAAAGGAATTAGACACAACAGGTCAAACAGTGAGAGGTGAAATGGCCAAGCACAACAATCATTGGGGCTAGCCAGGGTCAACAAAGTCATTCTGTAAGTGTTAGCAATTCTGCACCAGCTAAACCACATCCTCTGCTAATACGCACTTAAATTAATGAATTTATTTCATACTTTTCCTAAGTTATCCTATATTACATAATTTATACACATATGTCATTGTAGGTTATGATTCCTGGTTCACAACAGAGCGATACAAATTTGGGCTAGAGAAAGGCTAACTCAAATGCTATCAACCCACCATCTCAAACAAAAAAGAGTTGCATTGGGGGTAGGAATCTTGTACTTAGAGAGGACGGACATAACTATCCAGAATGTGGGTGCATTGCAAAAATTATATCGATTTATAGTTACTTGAACTTGGCAAACTACTAACTCTAGCTAAAAACCTTGCTACCTACAGCCTGACATGCCAAATCAGAGGATCATCGAAACCTCAGCTGCTGCCAAAGTTAGAACACAACATGGTGGTTTGAGAGAGAGAGAGAGAACAAAAGAGAGAGAAAGAGAGTGCGGTGTTGTAACATTCTATTAATAAATATTAATCGAGTTAGTGAGCTAGCCTACAGTGCCACCATGGATGCCCACGTGGCACAAAATAGCTCTCAAACGGACAATTGGATTTCTTTTGTGTGATATTGATAGTTTGAGGACATGTTTTATTCAATATAGTAGACAAGGGATGAAAATTAAATGAATTGAATAATAGCAACATCGGTGACTTAGTGGTGCATAGATCCGCTACTAATGATATGGAAGTAGTTAATGTGGTTTTAACTTATTGAAATCACCCCCTTCTCTGTATCTTGGGTGTGCTTAAAATTTATATATTTAGTCAACATGCTCCAGCTTGTCTAAACCCGTCACTATTTATTAATTTAGCGCTTCATGGGTAGAGTAACTCCTTGAGGATAGGAAATAGATACGTATCAATGTGTCATGATAATGCATAAATGATCAGTTCTTTTGTATTACATGATGCCAGAGTTTCTTTATGTTATCCATGAAGTTGGAGTGAAATCATAAATCTTAACTACTATATTTTTCAGTTTACACCGCCCCCACGCCCCCCTCCCCCGCTCACCATGCCTCGGCCTCATCGCCAACTCCCACTTTCTCTCGTCCCCTTCGCCCCTCCTTTCTTCTCCACCAAATCTCGCTTCCTCCGCCTTCGCCTCACCCACCCCCTCTGGGCCTCCCTCGCCCACCGTCCCTCGCCCCTCGCCCCTCGGCCCTCCGCCCCTCTTTCGCCCTCGTCCGCCTCCGCCCCTCCGCCTTCTCCACCGCCTCTCGCCCCTCTGCCTGCTCCACCGCCTGTCTTTCCTCCGCCCCTCCGCCTCGCCCACCTCCGACTCGCCCATCGCCTCTCGCCCCTCCATCGCCCTCGCCCGCCTCGCCCTCGCCTCTGCCCTCACCCCCATGCTTGATCGGTCTCGCCGGCACCTCACTCCCTCCCGCCGCCGAGTCGGCATCGCCCCCTAAAGCCGGCATCGCCCCTCACCCCAACCCGCCGCCGAGCCTCCCTCGCCCTAGTCCGCCACCGAGCCGGCATCAAGCCTCGCTCCCGCAAGCCACCGAGACGCCCTCGCCCCTTGCATACACCCCCACCCGCCGCAGAACCGAAGTGTCCCCTATGGCGCATCCCCTCTCCCCTCTCCCCTATGGCTCATCACCTCTCCCATCCTCCCGATCCAGCTCCCAGGTGATGGCGATCGAGGTTGTGTGGTGGTCAGCTGGCATGCAAAACTGTCACCTTATGTGCGAAGACTCGTTCAAAATGCCCAGTACATGGTGGTTGCAAGCTATGAAGAATCGTGCATACACGGCGGTTGCAACTTCCACACTACAAAAGGTACTCCGCTCTTCTCCTCCTCTTTCTTCCACATCTCCAGCTTATTTGGTTCCTTTCTCTCCCGCTCTCTGCTGCATGAACATCAGCTGGTACCAGAATCAAGGTGGAGATATCATGAGGGAGAGCGTGACATCTTCGCCGTCGTGAGGGAGCGCAGCATCTTCGTCGTTTGGGTAATTTCTTGGTTCAACAGACCACCTTTTGTTTTGGGCAGTGAATTTGTTTGTCGTTTGGGTAATGATCATTGCTGACAAAGTTGTACAAATTTGGTTTTTGTTGGTTAAAATGTTAAATCTCGTAATATTTGAAAAATGTAAACCATAAAACTCTTATGCCTAAAAGCCCGTGGAAACAGCAAGCACCGTATCATTTGCCATTATCTTATTGGCCAATGATTTCTCATTTCTAACTTCATTGTGTTTTGAATCAGTACCTTAAGGAGGCTGGTTGTGCTGAGGGTGGTCAACTTAATTATAGGTTGCACCCAGCCAAGACGGTTGGCTGTGCAGGTATTAAGAGTTTTTAATCTTCATTCAGTTGTGTATTCTTCTCTGGATGCTATACACAATTAGTTATCAAATGATCTTTCTGTTTGACCATCAGTTGAGGTTATGATGCATATTATTCCTTTTGGGTACACAAAAGCATTCCATTCTGATATTATGTGATGCCAGAAATATACTCCCATTCACATGTTCCTTATCGGAGATACCTGCATCTGTATTATACTTGCAGGTAGGGATGGCAATCGGACGCGGCGGGTACGGGTAGTGCTCGCCCATACTCATACCCGCGACCCCGAATTTCCCCCACGGGTATACCCGCGAAGGACGACGGGCGAAAAACCTCGCCCATACCCGTCGCCCGCGGGTATACCCGTTTACCCGCGAATAATGCATCGCCGCCCGTGGGTACCCATCGTCCGCGTACATACTCGTTACCCACGAGCAATGCATACATCAAGTTCATCATAATTCACACATCAATGGTGCATCACACATTCAACAACTAATAAAGTTCATCACAATTCACATATCATGTTCGACAAGATAACTAATCAAGTTTAACAAATACAAATACAAATTGACATAGTTTCTTACACATGTGGGTAGATTACGGGTAATCAGGCGAAGCGGGTACGGGTGGAGCTTACCCATGCCCATACCCGTTTACCCGATGGGTAAGGAATTGTGCCCGTTTTCATACCCGTGGGCAAAGAAAGACGCCCATACCCGCCTCTATTAGGGTATTCGCCCGCGGGTACACGGATAATCGGGCACAATTGCCATCCCTACTTGCAGGAGTTAGTCCAATACTTCAAATAAACATGCCTGTTGAGTGCAAAAATTCTAAGTAGGAATCAGGCAGTTCCGGTCCTGCAATTACTCATCAAACATAATACTAATAAAAATATATTTCAAGTCATGGTTGGTGCTTGCGTGCTTGGATAAATATTTTAGTGCTGAAAGTCTTGAAACTTCTACTGTCTTATGGTTATTTTACCTCAAACATGTATATACTAAATAGTTTTTAACTTTGGGCTATATCATGGCAAAATGATGTCCATTTAGTGTTCTATTAAGTTTTCTACTCCACATATAGTTACCTTGCCTTGCCTGCATTGGAGCTGGCACAAAAAAATCTTGAACTACACATATAGTTATGTATCTCTCTTTTATTGGCCATGAAAAAATGGAGCAATATTGCAATATGTTACAATTTCTGGTGAATTACGCTTTTTGACAGTTGAAGGCTGCGCCGCTATAGGAAAATTGTTGGAACTCGAAGATTGTGTATTACATTTTCTGATAGGCACTGTCAATTTCTCCCAGGTACATTACTCTAATACTTGGTACCATATTATCATTGATTCACATGGTCTTGACAGATTATCTTAACTAATAAAAATTTGGGTTTACCCCGTTCGTCCCACCTACCCCCAATGGAAAACTGACTGGCCCATTTGTGTTGCCCCCATGTCCTCCTCTGAAAAACTGACTGACCCATTTTCCCACCCTACCCCTGCACGTGCTCTCCCTGATATTAACGTGCTGCACGCCCCCATCTCTTCCCAAAAACACCAAAGCCTTCTCGTCGCGAAGCTCCCAAATCCGGCACCCAAGGAGGCAACATGCGTGCGCTCGGGAGAGCCAGTCGAGAGGCCTGTAGCAGCGGCAGTGGCGGCAGAGGCGGAGGTCACCGGCGGTGGCGGCACCAGGAGACATGACAGACGACCACCTCTTCAACATCTCCCTCGGCGGCCGCATCGGCAATGTGAGTCCCCCTCCTCTTCCACCCCCGTTGAGTACGTTTCGCGGTTCTTCGTGCCAATTCGATTGTTGTTTCGTGAGGGTTTTTGCTCGATCTGTTCGATTCCGTGCCGACGATTTCACGTACGGGTTTGGCCCCTGTGGATATCGTGAGGATATGTGCACGATTTCAGGATGATGAGTCAATTGGCAATGGCTTTGTTGGTTTGCAATTTATCACGTTTTCGAGTTTGCTCCGGTCTTTGTCAGTCTTTGGCGGTCGACCGCCAGTCGCCGGTCCGACCGGCGATGGATGTGTCCGACGGCAGTGCTTGCCGGTCCGACCGCCAAAAGGTGATGATGGAATTTGGGGCTGAGTCAAAAATAGGTTGTGTAGGCAAGTGAGGGGAGTCTCCTGGATGTGGTCACATAATTTTTGGAGCTCCCAGTCAAAAGTTCTATTCATTTGAAAATTCCAGAAGGTTTCGGGTTTTCGAGTTGGAATTTTGGCTAAGTCTTTTCGGGCGGTCCGACCGCCGTTATGGAATCGATCGGACCGACCTGAAATCGGTCGGACCGGTGGAGTGGGGCGGTCAGACCGCCGATCACTTGAAGCTTGGCTTTGTTAGCATTGTTATGTATTGATTGTGTTTATTGTGTGAACTTCAATGCTTTATTGTTGCATATTGCATTGTGGAACTAACGTGGGTCAAGTTGTGAAGAACTTGTTCCCGGAAACGATTTGTTTGTCTATTGCTGTGCAGGTGGCTTGCAGGTCAACGACGTCAACGGTGAGGTGAATCGGGACTACGCTTGGAGAGCTGAGGTCCAGAACGATCATGGATGCCGGGTGAGGTCATGTGACTCAAGCATGGTACAGAATGAGCAAGATGGATCGAACGGGTAGTTCGGTGCAGCTGGTTGGATCAGGCGGTGCGAAAGTCGGTGCAAGTCTCTAGGAGGTTCCGATGGGATTCGGACGGGAGAGACTTGGCGACGTGATGAGAGCCGCTGATCAACCTACACGTGGTGAAGCAGGCGATTGCTTCAACAGATTTGTGTGTGTGGGTCCCATGTGTGTGTGGGTCCCAAAAGTGAAACCCTAGACCTCTCCTATAAATAGAAAGGGGGGAGAGGAAAACCCCCCAAGCACTGATTTGGTCCCCTCTTCCTTTTTCTAGGGTTAGGTTTGGAGAAGAGAGGAGAGGAGAGGAAGGTTGTGTGTGTGCTCTTTGTTGAGCTCTTGTCCTCCTTGAGTGAGTGGCTTTGTAAGCAACATCTTGAATCAATCAATCCATTGATGTTTGCTCAAGAGTGAAGTCTCTCTTTTGTGTTCTTCTCTCTTTTGTTGATTGTGGTGCTTCCTTGATTCAAGTGTTTATGCTTGGTCTCTTGACCTACTTGATCTTGCTTTGATGTGTGGGAATACTCCTAGATTCATCTAGATCATCAACCCCCACAAGCAAGTCTTGAATCAAGTTTTTCATATTTTTAGGGTTTGTGCACTCCTTTGATAAAATCGTCAGAGATCGATTCTGTGAAGCGGATCTGGAGGATCGTCGCTAGAAATAGGTCTCTAATATACTTAGGGAGGTGTGCTCCAAATTTGGTCAAGTTTCATTGGTTGATTCAAAAGTTGGACCAAATTTCGTTTTGGAATTGGGCATTGTTTTTCAGTACTGGACTAAATCGGTCGGACCGATTTCTATACGGCGGTCAGACCGCCCGCTTTTCAGACCACCCGTTCAAGGCCGGTCGAACCGATTTCAAATCGGTCGGACCGCCCGTTGGTAGCCGGTCAGACCGCCAGTGCCCAGTCCAGAACAGTGAGTTCAATTCTCCACATTTGTGTCGTGTGGTTGAGGGGGTTATCGAATTCGGCACAAGGCTTCCTCTGTGCGCTTACTGATCTTCTTAGCTTTCATAGCTAAAGGAGTAAAGTTCGTGTTGAATTTGATTAAGGCGAGAAATTTGAGAAAGCGCCTATTCACCCCCTAGTCGCCTTTACGGTCCTACAAGTGGTATCAGAGCCGGTTAGCTCTTCTCATAGATCTTAACCGGTCTTTGGAGCCATGGCGACTGACAAGTACTCAACCAAGCCACATATTTTTGATGGAGTTGACTTTGCATATTGGAAGGCTCGTATGCAGGCTTATATCGAGGCTCAAGGGCACGCTATTTGGCTTAAGGTAAAAAACCCTTATGTCGTGCCAGCCGATGACGATATGAGCACTCTAGATGTGGAGGCCAACAGTAAGGCTCGGAATTTCTTGATCCAAGCCCTTAGTCGGTCTGAGTTTGAGCGTGTTGCTCACTTGCGGTCTGCTCATGAGATCTGGCGGACTCTTTGTGACTATCATGAAGGGTCCACTGCGATCAAGGAAGTGAGACAGAACCAGCTGAAGAAAGTATACTCTAAGATCGAGCAAAGGCCTGGTGAGTCTTTGGATGAGCTGTGGGGAAGATTTTCTAAGATTCTTCATGATCTCCGTATTTGTTGACTTGGTCTTTTCTGAGTCTGAAAATGCACGCCAGCTTTTGGGTGCTCTTGATGTGAAGGTCTGTGGAATGAAGATCACTTCCATCAATGACAACACTGTCATGAGTGAGCTTACCATGGATAAGCTATACTCGAGGTTGAAGACGCATGAGATTGATTTTATCTCGCGTCTCTCTAAGACAGAGTCGATGGCATTAGTGGTCGACAAATCCAAGGGTTGTTCTTCTAATTCTTTCGATTGTAGCTCATCTGGTTTTTCATTGTCTGCTTTGCATTCTTTGAGCGATGAGCAACTTGAGAAACTGCCCGAGGATGACTTAGCCCTCCTATCCACCAAATTCACGAGAGCATACAACAAGGTGAGAAATAGGAGGAGAAGTGGACCTATCACATGCTTCGAGTGTGGTAAGCCAAACCACATTCGTTCCAGGTGCCCCAAGCTAAAGGGCAAGGAGGAGAAGGAGACACGAAGACATCCCCAGGAGAGGGATGCAAAACCCAAGAAGACAAACTATCACAAGTTTGTCAGCCGGGTCCTTGCCGCTATAGAGAATGTGAACATGAGCGATGTGGACTCGTAAACGGAGGAAGACGAGAGTGACTCCCGTGGCAAGAAGAAGGCTCATGACTTCACAGACATGTGTTTCATGGCCAAGAACAGCCACGACAGCGACTCCTCCAACGATGAGGATCCTTTTAGTGATCCTGATGAGGTATGCCCTTCAATTGCTGACATGAAAAGGGCTTTGGTGCTTGTTGAATGTAAATTGCATAAGCAAGTAAAAATGATTAAGAAGCGTGACATTATGATTGATAATTTGAACCTAGAAGTTGTTAGGCTTAAATCTATTAATCCCGATGATATTTGTGATTCTGCACTACTTGCTTAAAGAACCGACAAGCTTGAAATCTGCTCATTCCTCTGTTGCTAATCAATTAAAAGATGCTCTTGATGAACTAGAATCTCTCAAGTCTAGTTCTGTTTGCTTAGATGCTATTTCTCTTGATGTGACTGCCATGGAAGCTATTCCTTTAACTTGCTCTAACTGTGCTTTACTTGAATTAAAATTGGATAGCTCCTTGAAAGAATTGCAAAAATTTGATGCTAGTCACACATGCTCTCATTGTAAGAATAATATGATTAAGATGGAAGAGATGACTGAAATGGTTGTTTACTCTAGAGCTGCCTCTTGTGAAAATTGTCCCAAGCTTACAATTGAGATTGAAGCTTTAAACAAGACTCTTGAAGAAAAAGCTAAAATTGAAAAATCCATGTCTCTTACTGCTTCTAAGAAAGTCATTGATTCTAACTCTTGTGTTTTGAATGCTGAAGTTGAAACCATGATTGGTCAGATTCAAGAGGCATTTAGAGTCAAATTTAAGGAGCAGTTGAATAGGATTAAAGAATCATATTGTGTGTCTTGTGAGGCCTTCAAAGTGGAAGTGACTCTTCTTAAGAGTAAACGTGATGAGGTAATCAAGTCTAGAAAGTGCACTAGATGTGAGGGTCTAATTAAAGAGAATGATTACCTCAAGGTGACTCTTGAGAAGTTTTCGAGTGGGAAAAAGAAACTCAACATGATTCTTGATCAATCCAAGGTAAGCGTGAAAAATAGTGGCCTAGGTTTCAATCCCCTAGAGCATTCCAAGAAAAACCCACCTAGGATTGCTAGAGTTGTGAAAAATGGTCTGTTTGAGCTAGAACCTCCTAAGCCTTCCAAGATTGTTTTCAAATCTGCATGTTTTGCTCAAACTCTTTCTGGTAAGAAAGGTGCTTTTACTCCTTCAGCACAGACCCCTCAAAAGGTCAAGTACCATTGCACCTTCTGCAAGAAAGAAGGCCACACTATTGAGTTCTGCTTCCGGAGAGCTAAACTTGAGAGAAAAGAGAGGATGAGCGCCTTGAGATCCATTAGAGGAGTCCCTTCTCCAGCTGTAGTCTCTAGAGCTAGTCAGCCTGTTTATCGTACCACATATAGGCCTAGATTTGTAGAGAACTTTGTAGACTCTTTTGGTGGGTCTAGGCAGCATATTGGATTAGGATATCGTGAGGAGAGACCACGGGTAGCACCTAGACAGGGGGAGTATCGATCTTTTGGTAGATCGTTTCGGAGAGGTCTAGGTGGTTCTCATGTGCATCCTTATGATTTTATTCCGATCATGTTTACTTTATTTCTCTCTTTGTTCCCGTGCATCGTGCTTCTCAGTACTAGATTCCTAGATCATTTATCACTAACCCCAGTACTGAGGCACGTATGTTTTCTGATTGTGCTTTTTAGGTCCGTCGTGCGAGGAAGGAGGACATATGGCTTGTTGACTCCGGGTGTTCTCGACATATGACCGGAGATTCTAGACGTTCTCCTCCTCACACGTGCATCCAAAGAACGAATTGATTACTTTTGGGGATGCTTCTACGGGACCGTGGATCGCAAAGGGCACCTGTGGCGTCAACGACAAGTTCATGCTTAAAAACGTCGCTTTGGTAAGTAAGCTGAGGTATAATCTTCTATCTGTTTCTCAGCTGCTTGATGAGGGTCTAGAAGTGAGGTTTAAAAGTGGTGAGTGTAGAGTTCTAGATTCCTCGGGTGAGCTTGTTTTTAAGATCTCTAGATTTGAGAAGATCTTTTGTGCTAATTTCAGTAGTTCTTCAGCTTCTAGTCCTAGGTGTCTCGTAGCCTCTGATTCTCATGATCTTGTCTTGTGGCATCGTAGACTTGGGCATATAGGTTTTGACCACTTGACTAGAGTCAGTTGTAAGGACTTGATTAGAGGTTTGCCTAGGCTGAAGGCTGTTAGAGATCTTGTGTGCTCGCCCTGTAGACATGGTAAGATGGTGTCTGCTTCCCACCCACCTCTTACCTTGGTGATGACTGATGGACCAGGACAGATTCTTCACTTAGACACAGTTGGTCCTTCTAGAGTTCAGTCAGCTGGTGGAAAATGGTATATTCTGGTGGTTGTGGATGATTTCTCCAGGTATTCATGGGTTTATTTTCTCGCTTCTAAGGACGAAGCATTTGGATTCTTTAGAGATTTGGTCCTTAGACTTGCTGTTGATATTCCTGGAGCTTTGAGAGCCATTAGGAGTGACAATGGGACAGAATTCAGGAATTCTTCTTTTTCTACCTTCTCAGACCGATAGGGAATTGAGCATCAGTTTTCTTCTCCTAGAGTTCCCCAGCAGAATGGTGTTGTAGAAAGGAAGAACATGACCCTTGTAGAGATGGCTCGGACCATGTTAGATGAGCATTCTACTCCTAGGAGATTTTGGGCTGAGGCGATCTCTACTGCTTGTTATATCTCCAATAGGGTTTTCTTGAGATCTGTGGTTGGGAAGACCTCTTATGAGCTTAGATTTGGTCATTCTCCCAAAGTCTCTCATTTCAAGATTTTTGGTTGCAAGTGCTTCATTCTTAAACATGACAACCTTGATATATTTGAGTCTAGATGTTTTGATGGCATATTTCTTGGATATCCTGCTCATTCTCGTGGCTATCGTGTTTTTAATGTTGACACTAACAAAATTGTTGAGACTTGCGAAGTCACTTTTGATGAGGCTAGTCACAGTACTAGACCCGATGCTGCTGTACAGTGTTCACGAAATTCAAGGAAGCATCTTCGTCGATGATGACTATGAGGATGAGGACCCGATCCATCCTTCAGCTACTTCTGAGAGGGGTGGAGAGCCTGCTACTACTACTCCAGCTTCAGCTGAGCAGCCTCCTCCAATCCTCACCGACGATCTGAGTGGCTCTGTTCCTACCTCCACAACTCATGGGGTAGAGGCCACTGCATGTGAGCACCTCTTCACATTCAAATGACAACATCCACCGAGCGGATGATTGGGGATCTTCAAGAGCGAGTCACTCGCCTGTGTTTATTTCTCCCGATTCTCATGTACATTACGCTTTTGTCGCTTCTTTTGAACCCCGAGATATCACCCATGCTTTATCTGATGCCTCTTGGGTCAATGCCATGCATGAAGAGCTTGAAAATTTCGAAAGAAACAAAGTCTGGACTTTAGTTGAGCGTCCTTCTGATTCTCATGTTATTGGAACAAAATAGATTTTTAAAAATAAGCAAAGTGAGGATGGGTTGGTTGTTCGCAATAAGGCTAGACTCGTAGCTCAAGGTTATTCCCAGGTAGAAGGCTTAGACTTTGAAGAGACCTTTGCTCCTGTAGCTAGATTGGAAGCCATTCGTATTCTTTTAGCATTTGCAACATCCAAGGGTTTCAAGCTTTTTCAAATGGATGTTAAAAGTGCTTTCTTGAATGGTTTCATAGAAGAAGAGGTCTTTGTCAAGCAACCTCCTGGTTTTGAAAATCTTAAATTCCCAAACCATGTTTTTAAACTCTCTAAAGCCTCAGATGGATTGAAGCAAGCTCCTAGAGCTTGGTATGTGAGCTTAAGAGTTTCTTGCTTGAAAATGATTTCAAAATGGGAATGGTTGATAAAACCTTGTTCACTCTCAAGCATGGCCGTGATTTCTTGTTGGTTCAGATTTATGTGGATGATATTATATTTGGTGGTTCTTCTCATGCTTTAGTGTCCAGATTTTCAGATTCTATGAGCAGTGAGTTCGAGATGAGCATGATGGGAGAGTTGACATTCTTCCTTGGTCTTCAAATCAAGCAACTGAAAGAAGGCACCTTCGTTCACTAGAGTAAGTATACAAAGGACCTTCTTGGCGCTTCAATATGGGAAGCGAGAGGCCAATGTCTACTCCCATTGCTACAACCACCGTCTTTGGACCACGATGAGGATGGAGAGCCGTGGACCGGAAGGAGTACCGCAGATATGATTGGCTCCTCCTCTATCTCACAACGTCGTAGGACATACAATTTGCCGTATGTCCGTGCGCTCGCTTCGAGCTTCCTCGTGCTTCTCATCGTCAAGCGATGCGTCGCATCTTGGTACCTTCAAGATACTCTTGACTTTGGACTCGTATTCTTCTTCTTACGCTCTATCAATTCGAGCATTTTTCGATCTTGACTTTTATGGGTGTAGAGTGGATAGGAAGAGTACTACAGTACTTGTCATTTCTTGGGCACATCTCTTGTTTCTTGGTCTTCTAGAAAAGCAGTCTTGATTACCCATCCACGGTGAGGCCGAGTATGTAGTCGCTGCTTGATGGTTGCTCTCAGGTTCTCTGGATTTTTTCCACGCTGCGGGACTATGGGTTATCCTTGAGAAGTGTTCATCTTTTCTGTGACAACACTTCTGCAATTAATATTGCCAAAAACCTAGTGCAACATTCCAAGACTAAACACATTGATATTCGATTTCATTTTCTTAGAGACCATATTGAGAAGGGTGATGTTGTGCTTCACTTTGTAGAGTCAGAGCAACAGCTTGCAGATATTTTCACTAAAACTCTTGATTCTTCTCGTTTTGCTACTTTGCGGGGAGAGTTAGGGGTTATTAGTCCTATTGGGCTGTTTTGAGGGGGAATTTGCTCTTTTTGCATTCATTGTATCATAATGCATGTTTTATTTCAATTGTCTTGCATTGTATAATAAAATTTGTGGAGCCTTGATCATTATCCTTGTATGGCTTGATTTCATACTCTATACCTTGTCATTTCAAGTGATAGTCTGCTAGACTTCTTTTATGGCTCTTCTTGTTTAGCTTAGCTTTTGCCTTGCTAGCTTTATATCTGTGAGCAAATTGAATCAAATCATGTCTTGTTGGATCTTGTGACTAGTTTTGCTCTAGTGATCTTCTTATGATTCATGCCATGTCTTATAGGTTAAATTGAGTCTTGAACTTATTTTGAGATGAAAAATGAGCTTTTTAACTTCTTAAGTCAAACAAATAAAAAATGAGATTTTCTGTGCGAAAAAACTGATCTCACCAATCCTTTCTCATGAGACGGCTTGCCATTGCACTAGGCATGAACTCAGGGGGAGTTTTGGATGACCTAGACCACTCTTTTAAGCTTCTCGCTTGAGATGGTCGCGACAAGGCTTGAGATCTAGCACGATGAAAAAAAAATCCTTTTTAGGAAAATGCTCAAAATGCTAAGTGCTTGAATATTGCTTCATATTTGAACTCTTAATGCTCAAAATGCCCCAGTTCCAGTTTTGAGTCTCCTTTTACTTATAGACATGGCTTGACTCATTTTTGGTTGCTTTTAGTGAAACTATGATATTGAGCAACTTTTCATGGTATTAATTCTTTTAATCTCGAGACATCGCTATTTTGGTTTTAGCTTTGCAGTACATGTTTTGCCATGATTGAATATAGCTTCTACTCTTTATATGGCTTGGTATAATACTTGTACTGTCTACATGTATAATGGTCATAGCTCCTTTTTACTAAAGTTCAAAAATAAAGTCATTCATTCATACTCTTTCTTTTCCCATGCATCTTGATGAATTCATTGTCAAAGGGGGAGAAAGATTGTGAAGAAAAATGTTGTTTTGGAGCTTTTGGTTTCATACATAGGGTTTCATATAAAAGAACTCTCTTATAAAAAAAATGTTGAAGAAGTGCGGAGCTTCCATGGCCTTGCTGGATTCTATCGGCGCTTTGTGCGAAATTTTAGCACCATTGCCGCACCATTGAATGAATTGACAAAGAAAGGAGTGCCTTTCCAATGGGGACCTACACAAGAGAAGGCATTCAACTTGTTGAAAGAGAAGCTCACCCAAGCACCCCTACTCCAACTCCCTGATTTTGGTAAGACTTTTGAAATTGAATGTGATGCCAGTGGGATTGGGATAGGTGGTGTATTGATTCAAGAAGGTAAACCAGTTGCATATTTCAAATGAAAAACTAAATGGGCCTAGTTTGAATTATTCCACCTATGATAAGGAATTGTATGCTTTAGTTCGAGTGCTTCAAACTTGGCAGCATTATCTATGGCCCAAAGAATTTGTTATACATTCGGATCATGAATCGCTAAAACATATTAGAAGTCAAGCTAAACTGAATAAACGACATGCTAACTGGGTAGAATTTATTGAGTCATTCCCATATGTTATAAAGCATAAGAAAGGTAAGGATAATGTGATTGTTGATGCGCTCTCTAGACGTTATACCATGTTATCTCAACTTGACCATAAGATTTTTGGTTTGGAGGCCATTAAGAGTTTATATGTCACCGATTTGGACTTTAAGGAAGTGCTTGAACATTGTGAAGGAGGGAAGACATGGAATAACTATGTGCTGAATGATGGTTTGGTCTATCGTGCTAACAAGCTATGCGTTCCAGCTAGCTCTGTTCGTCTTTTGTTGTTACAGGAGGCACATGGAGGAGGTTTGATGGCGCATTTTGGAGCCAAGAAGACAGAAGATGTCTGGCCACCAGTTCTTTTGGCCAAAAATGAGGCGTGATGTCGAAGCGCCACGTAGCTCGGCCGCACTACATGCAACAAAGCTAAGTCCCGTCTCCTTCCACATGGACTTTATATGCCTCTTCCTATTCCTAGCGCCCCTTGGGAGGATATTTCTATGGATTTTGTTTTAGGATTGCCTAGGACAAAGAGGGGGAGAGATAGTATATTTGTAGTAGTGGATCGATTTTCTAAAATGGCACATTTTATATCTTGTCACAAGAGCGATGATGCTACAAACATAGCTGATTTGTTTTTCAGGGAAATCATTCGCTTACATGGAGTGCCTAATACTATTGTCTCGGATCGTGATGCGAAGTTTTTGAGCCACTTTTGGAGATCACTTTGGAATAAATTGGGGACAAAGCTGCTGTTCTCTACTACATGCCATCCCCAAACTGATGGACAAACGGAGGTTGTTAACCGCACGTTATCCACCATGTTGCGGGCTGTTTTAAAGAAGAACTTGAAGATGTGGGAAGAGTGTTTACCGCATGTTGAGTTTGGGTACAATCGGTCAGTACACTCCACCACCAAGGTAAGTCCATTTCAGGTAGTGTATGGTTTTTACCCCCGTGCTCCTATTGATTTACTACCTTTACCGACCTCTGAAAAAATTAATCTAGATGCTAAGAAGCGTGCTGCATTTATTCTCAAGTTGCATGAAACCACTAAAGAGAATATAGAGCATATGACTGAAAGGTATAAGGTTGCTGGAAGTAAAGGTAGGAAAATTGTCAAATTTGAACCAGGTGATTTAGTTTGGGTTCATTTGAGAAAGGATAGGTTTCCAGAATTAAGAAAATCAAAGTTGATGCCTAGAGCTGAAGGACCGTTTAAGATAATTAAGAAGATAAATGATAATGCATATCAATTGGAATTACCTGCAGATTTCGGGGTTAGCCCCACATTTAACATTTCAGATTTGAAACCATACGTGGGAGAAGAAGATGAGCTTGAGTCGAGGACGACTCGGTTCAAGAGGGGAGTATGATGAGGACATCCCTCCTTCGGATACACGCACGACACAAGACCCTCCAGATCTGGGTGCTGAACTACACGGTCCTATGACAAGAGCTAGAGCACGTCACTTAATCGATCAGGTAAAGTCGTTTCTAGGGCTGAGTGTATTATTTGAGAACTCTATGATGCTGCCTAATGGAGATGATTTACTTGTACTCAGGAATCTAGGACTACGACCAGTTTAAGAAGGTCTACGACCACTGCAAGAAGATCTACGACCACTACAAGAGTACCTACGACTAGTTGATTCGATTGGAGCAATCTACGACCAGAAAAGCGAGCACAGTACTCGTTGGACACAATCTACGACCAAAGATAGCATGGACTCCTCAAGACCACCCTAGGACCGATCCCACGACCGGATCTTCGACGTAAATATGCAACACAAGGTGTTGCGTCACTGTTTTGGAAACTAATAAGACTTTGTAAACGTAACGAGGTCGGAGTCCTGGTTGTGTACGCTTCATCCTACGGCCGCACAACCCTAGGTCGACCTCCTCACGTTCCCCTATATATATACGAGAGCCGCCATAGTTTAGGCGGGTTTTCTAAGATTTTTACGCCAATTGCGGTTTACGATTATCGGTTTGAGGAACCCCACTTGTAAACTTCATCCATATCCGCAATACAATTCAGATTGCATCTACCTTGTTCTTGTGAGTTGCTTCGATTGCTTGCAGGGACAATAACCTTCGTGGTAACGTCGATCGCGTGCAAGCGTGATCGATAACGACAGGCGTGCGGGTGTAGCGAATTGCGAGGTGACGATCTGTTGGTCGGAAGCCTCAAAGCGTCAACGTCCTCACGACGAACCAAATCGAACCTATCGAAAGATCGGGCCGCCGTGACTCATCAATATGTAGGAACGATGGAAGCTGTTACTTTTTTGCGAATTAGAAATGTGCATTTGTGTTTATGCATGATTGTTTATGTTTTGGAACTAGCAACCCTGTTCCATTTTTTTCATTGCAGAAAAAGTAATGCAGCTTGTATTGCAGGAAGATCCGTCCTATCCACATCCATACGTACAGGATATCTTATGGGCCACACTCCATAAATTTGTTGAACCAGTTATGATGCATTGGCCTGAGAACAAATCGAGGGAGAAAGCTTTGAACCTTGTCATGCAGCACGTTCATATTGCTTTCTCCCTACTTTATTGCTTTAGGGGAGAAAGGATCCTCATATTTTGATGATGTGTGGTTGTTGTTTGTAGGTTGCGGATTTGCATATCAGAAATTTACACATTAATGGCTAGATTAGTTTAATATTTTCTTTTTTTCTTTTTTCATATTGTTCAACTGATTGTTGCAAAAATCTCTATGCAGGTATTGAATATGCTTGCTTGCTGGATGGAAGATCCCAACTCAAGACTCAAGAGGCATTCAAGCTCCATATTCCAAGAATCCATGATTACTTGTGGGTTGCTGAAGATGGCATGAAGATGCAGGCCACTATTGCTTTTGTGTCACTGATGAGTTTCTTTTTACTTCCTTTATTTTCTATTAAGGTGGCCACTACATCAAGAAACCTATTGATATGTGTGTTTTACTTTCTCTAAATGGCAATTGGAAAATTGTTTTGGAATCTTCAATCAGCACCTTATTTGTTCTGTATTTATTTAAGTCCATATTCCACAAAGTCTTTAACGTGGCATAATTTTAGGGAAGTGCAGCACTAGCTTTCCTTTTGATTTGGCCTTAAGAGACTCAATTTCTGTCCTCTGTACGGTTATAATGGTAGCCAGCTGTGGGTTCAAGCTATTTTGGCTACTGACCTCATCGAAGAGTTTGCTCCCACTGTTAAACTAGCGCATGACTACATTAAGAATTCTCTGGTACATGCTACATGCATGTTGTTTGCCAGTCAACATTTAACTACATTTCTATACTTAGTACTTACCTATTTTTTCAAAGAAGTGCAAAAGCTTTGCACATCTTTCTATTAAGATGAAAGGAAAAACTGCAGCCCAAGTGGCAGGAACAAAGGTGAGACAAAAACACAAGAACAACAAGAAAAAAGTGAGAGGGAGAGGGGCCCTTGGATACCCTTCCGTGGCGGACGGCGAGGCGGTTACCAGGACGGTGAGTTTGGTGATGATTCTGAGAGGCCCCCTTGGAGGACCTATGAGCGCCACAACGGTACTGGCCGTGGGTATGAGATGAAGCGTGAGGGTGCGGGTCGTGGGAGGCTGGGAACTGGGGAACTTCCACTGACGAAATTCTTGCCCAGTAATATTTCTGCTCGTTGTTGTAAGCTATTTATATGCACATTGGTAAAATGAGAGGTAACTTGTGGTGTTGTTTGGGTGACCATGGAAACTGAGGAAGCCCTGAAGCTGGATGAGAAGGCCCCTATTCCAGAGAAGCAGGGGGCACTGGAGGACCCACCACAGGCAGAGGATAATAAGGACAACAAAGATGCCACTGCAAATGAGGAAGAAGACAAGGAAGAAGATAAGGTATACTTCCACTTGGTGCACTGCACTGCACTCTGAATAATGTTTTCAAGAAGTTTGTATGGTTGAAGTTACATTTTTAAGGGAAAATTATATGCATCTATAGTCCTATTCTCAACTTTGCAACAAGTGTGGATTGTTACGTGTTTTGTTTGCTACTTTTGTCTCAAAGGCCTAAAAGTTGTCATTTTGGTGTTTACTTAGCTTGCTCCACGCCTCGACCGACCCTGGTTTGTATTTCAACTTGAATGTGTATGTTTGTTTTTTACATAGTAATTAGAAGCTGTATTGCTGTGCTTCTTTATTCACATAAGGTATTATGTAGTGCATGTCTTAGTTGTTGGGAATGGTTAATTTTGAATTTAAAGGAAACTTTGTGTTCTTGTTGTCTTGTGTGAGCCGGTGGGATTAGGAATGTTTCTATTGGAATATTCTATGAATGTAATGATAAGTGCATGCACATCCAATTGATTTATTTTGGATTCACATTCACAGCAGCAACACAGTTGCAATCGCTTCATGACTTGCATTTGGTTTGTACTTACAGAACTGACTAAAGTGAGGATGATATTTTTACCATAAACTTTGTGGCCTGTATCCCTTTCTGCTAACATATGATATCTATTTTAGGAGGAAACACTGATTTTTTAACCTTGCTTTTGATATTCACAGGGTACTGAATTTGTCTTACAAACCTACGGATAATTAGTTGTAATTCTAATAGCCTGACAATTTGGACGTGACATGCAGTATAGTACTCCAAGTTGAAATTTATGGTTATTGTGATTATTATTATTTCTTACATTTACATTCACGATGGCCATAGTTACTTTTCCAGAGCCAAATCTTAAACTGAGTGATTATTATACATGTACTAATTTTTGGCAGACATACATAAACTTTTCTGGATTACTTCTTGTATTATTGTATCTATTTCTGTTGCCACCATTTTTTCAGAGATGATGTCATTGTCTTCTATAACTGATATATAGCCATATGCATTATCTGCTTCTGTTGTTTTTGCGATCATGTGTGCAATTTAGTGGCATGTGCTTGCAGCCTTGGACTCACATATCTGCCAATCTCTTTTCAGCCAGAATTCCTTTTCCATTGACTCAACAATTATGGGGATCGCTGCAAAAAGGGATAGATCTCAGTACTGTTGATGTGAGCTATGTTGGCACCCGTTCATGGTGTGTATAAAATTGTTACCTTTTTGTCAAGTAAGGAACTATCTAGGTTACATAGCAACTTACAAGGTCTAAAGTGCCCTAATGGTTTGCTATTATTAGTAGGTACTTCCTCAATTTATTCAGCTTGAGGGGTCTTTTCAGTCTGATCCTCGGTGAAGAAAATGGTTAGATACACACTTTAGTTCAATTCTACACAATACTTTATAATATTTATGGGTTGTCTTAATTGTTGTTTGTTGTCTCAGAGTTTTATGATTTGTTCATGATGTGCAGCTATTGATGATGCACAAAAGATGATGCAGATGGGTGGCGGATTTGGCTTTAATCCAACATTGGTATGAAGTGCTCCATATTTTATTGAAATTCCTTATGCTTACCCCCAACTGATATATATATATACACACACACACATGTACCCAATAATACTCGCAATTTCACATGCATAAGATAAAAACAACCCTGTTTAGCATTTGAGGCCCCTTAGCATTTTTGCTTTTATTGTACTACATTTAATTCGACCTTCTCATAAATCAGATTGTAGTTTAAACAAAAGTTGTATAAGCTTGATGGAGCTTGTTTGAATGATGTTTGAATTACATTTGGTGTTGCATTTATTGTAATGACGCATAGTAATGATTTGGGTGATTACTGTTAATTGGCGACCTCCTAAGGACTGCTGTTCCACATGCTTGGCTTTGTTAAGTTTTAAATAATACTTTAGGATTTCAGTTGTTTTTCAAGAATCATGTTGTAACACCCTGGCTATTCGGAAGCCAAAATGTTACCTAAAGGATCTAACATACAATCATAATTCAGAAGAATTTAAACAACATCTCATCTAATGACATGAAGAGATCAAAACTTAATAGAACAACGACAGGAATATAGTCTGAATCCATATAAGTATTTAAAAGAAAAGGGTGATCAAGGTTCTCAAGCAGAATTAATCATCCATGACATAGAGGAAGGTAGCAACCACAACTAACTTTATTTATTACAGTTCATCATTTAACGAATAAAAGACATAACCAAGTCTTATAATTGAAATGAGAGTATGGTGAAATGAATGAATAGTGCGTGTCTACTCCCTCCCAAAAGAGCCATCATCAACGATCACCTAAAATAAATAAACAAAGCAAGAATGAGTCCGAAACTCAGCAAGTACTGGACATACAACACATATGAACAAAACAACATCATTAAAGGATATGCACATAATACCGAATAGATATATGAATGAATGGAATGAATGGATTTAATGAAATGAAAGGACTGCACTCATGCGTATACCGGTATAGCTAGTGACACACCCGTCGGTGTTCACTTAAGCCCGCATTTAACGAAATACGGATCCAAGTCCCGTATGAAGAACGTTTCATACGGGTGTCCAAATCTACCTATATTGGAATGGTGGGTATTACATGCCCATACTGAAATTGATGGGTCTTTATTTCCCACTCTTGTGGAAGAAACATGAATAAATGAATGAATGGAATGAAACATGAATAATGAAAGAAATCATCTCTTTCAACATGGATTAACGGTTATGAAAGGAACATGAAACATTGAAAGTAATCATGGATCATAGAAATAACAATATGAACACAAACACTCATCATTCATTAACATAATTAAGGAATTACAATGTACTTGCCTTCCGCTCTGCGTAGCATTATGAGGCAAGACGGAAACTGCTACACTCGAATTTCCCCCTCCTACACAAATTAAATATATATGAATGAAGAACCACATGAACAGGACCTCGCTCGAACCATCTAATCGCAGCATCCTAACCCAAGGATCACAAAGTTGATCTACTCACAAAAATCAATATTCTAACAGGACTACAATCTGGACAGCAAGTACAAAATCTCCGGTTACTAAGGAGGTGGCGGAGGTGACCGGTCGAAGGCGTCGACGAAGTCTCGTTGACGCTTCGGCGATGGGGAGGTACGCAGGGTGTAGCCAGCAACCATGCGGTGCCGAAGGTGAGGACGAAGGCGGTGGAGAACCCTCGACGACGGCGGAATTGACGGTGGCGCGAGCTTCGGCCGAAGCTCTTGGAGCTCCAAATCCCGGCGATTGCGAGCGAGAGAGAGGGAGGAAGAAGAGGGAAAAGAGAGAGGAGGTTGAGAGGCTCTAGGTGCTCGCTTCTACAGCCACCGAGGATGGCCAGAGGACGGGAGCGGCATGGTGAAGCTCTGGCCGACGCGACGCGGGCAGGCGAGGAGGGGATGGGAGCAGGTGGAGGGAAAATGGGGGAAACGGTGGCGGCGGGAAATGCAGCATTCAATGCCGTGTTGACGAGGCGGCGAGGATGGGCGAAGGTGCTGGCAAAATTCACAGTGCGATGAAGAAAAACAGGGCAGCATGGGCAACCAACGGCTAGGAGGAGGAAGACGACGGGGGGGGAGGCCGACAGGTGGGTGCCCGCCTTTCGGTGTGACGCGAAGAGGGATGCGTGGTTGGACAAGCGTGAGGAAGTGGGCTGGACCGCGGAGATGGGTCGGCGAGCTGGGCCGCACGGCGAGTAACATGAACGGGCTGGGGAAGACTCGACCTATGAATAGTAACTCAGATTTTTAATACCTTTTGAATTTCATAAATAGGGTTAAACGAAATAGGTTTTTAGAAAATAGTAAATAAAGTCCTAAAATTCTAGAAAAATATACATAAATTCCTTAAATTATTTGGAACTTAACTTTAGCTTTTAATTTTGCAAATAAATTATTTTTGGCTTTCGGGCAAATAGAAAAATCCTTTTTAAATCCCAAAAAATTCAAGAAATACTTAAAATAATCTTTTTGACCTTTGAAACCAATAAAACCCAAGAAATTCAAATAAAATAAATTTTGAGTTAATTAAAGTTTGATTAACTCAAATTAAATTGTTTTTATTTTTTCAAAATTTCAAGTTTAAGCTTTATTAGTCCAATAGAATCAAATTGTTAATTTTAATTTGAAAATTTTGAAAAAGCCCAAAAATTGGGATGTTACAAAGACCGAGTCCAAACTTCATGAGGCAATCTCATGCTTCGCCATGTGTAGGTTGATCAACGACTCCCTTCATGTCGGCAAGTCTCTCCCATCCGGGTCCCACCGAAACTACCATGGCATATGCACCGACCCCCCGCGCCACATGTTGTAACCCGTCACATCGAACTTCCCGTTCGGTCATCCTTATCCAATTTGCACCATGCTTGAGTCCATTGACTTCACCCGTCGTCCTCGATCATTCTCAACCTCAGCTCTCCAAGCCTAGTCACGATCATCCTCGCCGTTGACCGTTGTTGACCTCCAAGCCTCCTGCACAACAATAGACCAAGAAATCGATTCTAGGAATAAGTTCTTCGCAACTTGACCCACGTTAGTCAAAACATGCATCATGCAACACATATGCACTGAAACCCATGAACTTGACCTAATTTACAATCATCACCGCCAATATGGCCAACGAACAAGTCAAAACCGGTCAGACCGCCACCTATGGCCAGTCTGACCGCCACCTGGCCGGTGTGTCCACCCAGCAAAAAGACTTAGCCAAAATTTGAAGTCTCTCTAGGAATTTCAAACGAATAGAACTTTTGACTTGAGGCTCCAAAAACTACAAGACCAAGTGTAGGAGAATCTCCTCTCTTGCCTACACCCTTTATTTTTGGCTCAGCTCCAAACTCAAAGCCACTTGATGGCCAGTCAGACTGCCGCCCATGATCGGTCTGACCGACATCCACTACACCCGAGGCTTGGCTGGTCTGATCGCCAGTGGTGGCCAGTCAGACCGCCATACAGGCTGTTTGACCACCGACCTTGCCGGTCTGATCGCCTATTGCCTGACAGCATCTGAACTCTTTTTTTGTGTGCTAAAAACACATGTTTCCGCAAACCCTCAACACCATTGCTAATTGTAACATCATCATAAGATTATGAGCATATCCCCATGATATCCATAGCTAGTTTGAGAATTGTAAGCTAAAACCGATCACCATAAAATAATAATTAAAGAAAGATAATCGAAGTGAAGAGTTCCCCCTAGGTTTGGATGAAATGCACACAACTGACGTATTGATCTACACACATGTTAAGCTAGCTCTCATCCTACACACTTATTCGGCCTTCACACCGTCTTCTTTCTGTCATGAAGGGGTGATCAACCACCAACACAAGTAATTCACTATTTCATATAGGTTGACCCACTAGATCTAAACACCATGTCTACATCTAGGGCTAAGACAATTTATAACATACTAGATCATTACCAATCAAAATAGACAAGAAAAACATAAGCATCAAATAATAGATCAAAACATTGTTTTCATAGATAAATCACCACACCCAAGGGAAGAACAGAGGATTACTCTCTACTAGACATCACAAATTAATGCGTAGGAGAGCGTGCGGGAACAAGACGACAGAGAGCTAGGGCTGGTGCCTGGGGTGACACCACCCCTCAGCTACTCCTCTTGATTTCCTCTTCTTCTTGACGACTTTTGATCTCACCAGGTTCAAATTTTCTCTATCGGTTTTGTGGTTTTCGGTGACTTTCAATCCCGGTACGAGGACCCCAAGGGCAAATATATAGGAGAAATGGGAGAGGTGTTCTTGCCATGCTCGGCAAGTCAGGGTGTGGCGCTAGGTCCGGGCTCCCACGACCACCGCCTATAGCACCAACCCTAGTCGGGTCGATTTGCTTCTCCGTGTCGGCCTCGTTCCAAATATACATTTTTTTGTTATAATTTTGGCTTCTGAAAATTGACATTTTCCTTTTCTTGCGAAAACTTCTGATTCTATGATTTTTTTTCTTCTAAAATTGTATATTTTTCATAATTTTCAACACGAGATGAGAAATATAACATATCTTCGATATTTGTTAGGATTAGTTGCCAAAGTGGCACCATTATCCATAATTATTGCAAGAAAATGACAGTGTTAATGTATAGATATAAGCATAAAATGGGCGAAGCATGCAGCAATTGCCGATAGGACATTGTAGTGGGTGGACCGGATCGAGCAGGGCGCAGAAAGAGATGTGGCGGGATGGAAGAGGGATCCGAATCCTTTGCATTAATGCAGATGTGCGCTATAGCTATAGGAAACTGAGTCCGCTGCAATCTTTTAATGCACAATACAATGGCAAAGTATTGTAACTACAATTATGATTTTACTATTTTAGAAATTACTATGGCGATTTTTGTACTATAGCAATGGTGTTGTAGCTATCAATTTGGGCCGTTGGCTCTTGATCGAACCGTTGAGATGCATCCATAATGCACAATATTGTGCTTCTCTTGATCCATTTCCATGGAAGAGGATTGTGGCACTGCACTTGTACACCAAAGCGTCACTTCAACCCTCTCCTCAATGCGACAACTTGAGGCAGTGGCAGGGATCAAGCTTCGACCATCGTGCAACCGTCATCAAGGAAGAAATGATTTAAAGATGGCCCAAAAGTTTTTTTTGGGGTTTTGGTTTTTTTTTGTTGAAAATATGAACAAAAGGGTTTAGCTCAAGTAACTCGAAAAGAACACCAAGAAAACTCAGAAAAAGAAATAAACTACTCAGAAGCAAAACTGAAAGTTTTGCGAAGAAATTTTGAAGATGTTACAGAACTGAGTATTGTATTTTAATTTGTGTTAAATTTGTTTGTTAATTGGAGTGCATATTTTCTTTATGGCTTGATACAATTTAATCATTTCATGTGGTTAATATTTCATATTGTTTTGTTGTTTGGGCAAAGGAATGAGTTTGTTCATGTGCGCGGTTGGTTGTTGCATTTGGTGTTTTAGATGGATAGAGTCGTATGTGTGCATCGTGGGTGACACGGTAATGTACAACGACGAACTCCGCAGGCAGGCAGAGGCTTTTAGGGAGAGGTAGAACTCCGCAGAGGCTTTTAGGGAGAGGTAGAACTCGCAGAGGCTAGCACTTGATGTGGGTGCTCTCTATTAAGTTGTTCTTGTTTCTGGCAAGTTCTCTCTGCCATTTTCTCTAATCCGTAATGGGTTTTTATCCGACCCGCTAGCTCACCTGGACGGCGGCACGAAAGATTGGAACCAAACCGAATAGGGTACAGATAAATCTCCTCTAGTTTCCTTCCGACCAACAATGCCACTACCCCAGGAGCAGTAGCTAGTTAGTTATAACTTTTTTCTAACATGGAAATGGACTAGCGGTTATACGGTAGATAAATAGGATAGGCTCGAGCTTGAGCTCGATTCAATCTCCAGCGGCGATATCGGCTCCTGGCTAGCTCAATACCTCAATCTAGTAAGTAGTTGTATAGCCATGCAGAGCAATTAAGCGTATACAAGATATACAATTATACATATACGTATATATAGTATGACGTATCAGGATCAGAGCCCTCGGCTCTGGTGGGCCCTGGGCGGTCGCCCCTGCCGGCACTCCCTCGGGAACGTGTAGGACCGGAAAGGCGACTAAAGGGGGGGTGAATAGGCGCTTTCAAAACTTTCTCGCCTAAATCAAAAACCAACACGAACTTTACTCCTTTAGCTATGAAAGCTAAGAAGATCAGTAAGCACACAACGGAAGCCTTGTGTTGGATTTGATAAACCCCTCAACCACACGACACAACCAGAGAAAAGAACTCACTGTTCCTTACTGGGACTGGCGGTCTGACCGGCTACCACGGGCGGTCGGACCGACGGTCAACCAATGGATCGACCGGTGACTAAGCGGCGGTCGGACCGGTGGATTTGCGATTCGACCCGGCAAGCCGCCGGCTCGAATACACGCGGTCGGTCCGCCGTTGAAAGTCCGGTCGGACCGGTAGAGTCCAGAACTGAAAAACTCCACCCAAAACCAAAACGAAATTTGATCCAACTTTTGTTTCAACCAATAAAACTTGACCAAATTTTGAGCACACCTCCCTAATGATATTAGAGACCTATTTCTAGCGACGATCCGTCAGATCCACTTCGCAGAATCGATCTCTCGAGATTTTATCAAAGAAGTGCATGCACCTAGAAATATGAAAATCTTGATTCAAGACTTGCTTGTGGGGGTTGATGATCTAGATGACTCTAGGAGTAATCCCACACATCAAAGCAAGATAAAGAAGGTCAAGAGACCAAGCATGAACCTTTGAATCAAGGAAGCACCAAAATCATCCAAAAGGGAGAAGAACACAAAAGGGAGCAAACGATCTTTCAATTGAGCATCACAAGATTGTTCGATTACACAAGATGCTTACAAAGCCTCTCCAACAAGGAGGGCAAGAGCTCACCAAGGAGCACACTCCAAACCCTAGTTCTCCTCTCCTCTCCTCCAAACCCTAGAAAAGGAAGAAGGGGCTAAAATGAATGCTTGACCTTGTTTTCCATCTCCCCCTTCCTATTTATACTAGAGAGTTAGGGTTTCCTTTTTGGGGTCACTTACACATGGGACCCACACACAAATAACTCTTGAAGCAATCGCCTGCTTCACCACGTGTAGGTTGATCAGCGATTCTCATCGCGTCGCCAAGCCTCTCTTGTCCGAATCCCATCGAACCTCCCGAGACTCGTGATCGATATCCGCACCGCCGATCCAACCAACAGATCAACCACCCGCTCGATCCATCCCGTCCATCTCGCACCATGCTTGTGTCACACGACCTCACCCGTATCCCCGATCGTTCGGACCTCGGCTCTCCAAGCGTAGTCCCGATCCACTCACCGCTGACGTCGTTGACACGCAAGCCACCGCACAAAGAATAGACAAACAAATCGTTTAGGGAACAAGTTCTTCACAACTTGACCCACGTCGATTCCGCAATGCAATATACAACAATAAAGCATTGAAGTTCATATGATAACACAATCAAAACCAACTCAATGCAACACTTGGCTAACCTTCAAGCCAATGCGGTCGAGCCCCTCGGGCGGTCCGACCGATTCATCTTGATCGGACCGCTCCCACAACGGCGGTCGGACGGTCCAAAAGACTTAGCCAAATTTTCAACTCAAAATTCAAACCTTCGGAATTTTCAAACGAATAGAACTTTTGACAGGAGCTCCAAAATGATGGGACCACATCCGAAGACTCCCTCACTTGCCTACACAACCTATTTTGGCTCGGCTCCAAAACCTATTTCATTTTGGCGGTCGGACCGCCAACATGGCCGGTCGGACTCCTCCACGGCGATCGATCGCCGACACCACCGGCCGGGCACTGTGGTCCGACAAATTTTGAGCAAACCCAAAACGCGAGATTTTGCAAACCAACAACGCCATTGCCAATTGACTCATCATCCTGAGATCGTGCACATATCCTCACGATATCCACAATCTCCCCCTTGATGAACACATTGGCAATTTTCAAGAAAATGTGGTTTTTCAAATGAAAAGTAAAAATTGACAGCCAGATAAAGGCACAACTTGGTCCATAAGCAAGAAAAACTTAGGAACCACCAAGTCGGCTTCGTAATAGTATAGGCAAGTGAGATAAGGCAATGAAAGCACCAAAGGATTCAATTTCCAGAAAGTAGCCAAAAATCTCACTTAGGTCCAAATGAAAGGAAATTTTTCTATTTGACCTTTGATCATTGTGAGTATATTTCAATTGCAAATGAAATCAGGAAAAGGCAATAGAACCACAAGACTTAACTCACTATGATCACAAATTTTCAAAAGGTTCAAAATTTTTATTTTATGAAGTTCTTTTATATTAAACCTTGAGTATCATTTTCTTCACAATCTTTCTCCCCCTTTGACAATGAATTCATCAAGATGCATGAAAAAGAAAGAGCATGAAGGAATGACTTTATTTTTGAACTTTAGTAAAAAGGAGCCATGACCATTATACATGGAGACAGTACAATTATTATACCAAGCCATACAAAGAGTAGACGCTATATTCAATCATGGCAAAACATGTCTTTGCAAAGCTAAAACCAAGATAGCAAAGAATCGAGATTAATGAATTAAAATCATGAAAGGTTGCTCAATATCATAGATTCACCCAAGCAACCAAAATGAGTCAAGCCATGTCTATAAGTAAAAGAGACTCAAAACAAGAATTGAGGCATTTTGAGCATTAAGAGAATTCTTTTGAAGCAAAGCTCAAGCACTTAGCCCTTTTGGGCAATTCCTTTTCCTTTTTTTTTGTGCTAGATCTCAAGCCTTGCGCGACCATCTCAAGCGATAAGCTTAAAAGAATGATCTAGGTCATCCAAAACTCCCCGAGTTCATGCCTAGTGCAATGGCAAGCCGTCTCATGAGAAAGGATTGGTGAGATCGCTTTTTCACGCAGAAAATCTCATTTTTCATTTGCTTGACTTAATAAGATAAAAGCTCATTTTTCAACTCGTAATAAGTTCAAGACTCAATTCAACTTTGTAAGACATGGCGAGAGTCATGAGAGGATCACTAGAGCAAAACTAGTCACAAGATCCAACAAGACATGATTTGATTCAACTTGCTCACAGATATAAAGCTAGCAAGGCAAAAGCTAAGCCAAACACGAAGAGCCATAAAAGAAGTCTAGCAGACTATCACTTGATATGACAAGGTATAGAAGATGAAATCAAGTCATACAAGGATAATAATCAAAGCTCCACTAATTTTATTATACAATGCAAGAAAATGAATTGAAACATGCATTATGATACAATGAATGCAAAAGAGCAACTTCCCCTCAAAACACCCAATAGGACTAATAACCCTAACTCTCCCCATAAGCAAAGAAACGCGAAGAGTCAAGAGCCTTAGTGAAAATATCGCAAGTCGTTGCTCGACTCTACAAAGTGAAGCACAACATCACCTTTCTCAACATGGTCTCTCGTAAAATGAAATCGAATGTCAATGTGTTTAGTCCCGAATGTTGCTTTGGGTTTTGGCAATATTAATTGCGTAGTGTTGTCACGTAAAAGAGGAACACTTCCCAAAGATAACCCATAGTCTCGCAGGCGTGGACAAAATCCGAGGAACACGAGAGCGACCATCAAGGCAGCCTACATACTCGGCCTCAGCTGTAGACTGTGCAACAGAAGACTGTTTTCTAGAAGACCAAGAAACAAGAGATGTGCCCAAGAAATGACAAGTGCCAGAAGTACTCTTCCTATCAACTCTACACCCGTGAAATCAAGATCGTAAAAGCTCGAATTGAAAGAGCCAAGAAGAAGAATACGAGTCCAAAGTCAAGCGTATCTTGAAGATACCAAGATGCGCGCGATCGCTTGACGATGAGAAGCACGAGGAAGCTCGAATCGAGCGCACGGACATACGGCGAATTGTATGTCCGGCCTCGATTTGTAAGATAGAGGAGGAGCCAATCATATGCGGTATTCTTCGGTCCACGGACTCTCCATCCTCATCGTGGTCCAAAGACGGTGGTTGTAGCAATGGGAGTAGACATTGGCCTATCGCTTCCCATATTGAAGCGCCAAGAAGGTCCTTTGTATACTTACTCGTGAACGAAAGTGCCTTCTTTCGCTTGCTTGATTTGAAGACCAAGGAAGAATGTCACTCTCCCATCATGCTCATCTCAATTCACCGCTCATAGAATCAAAATCTAGACACCAAAGCATGAGAGGAACCACCAAAATAATATCATCCACATAAATCTGAACCAACAAGAAATCTCTGCCATGCCTGAGAGTGAACAAGGTTTTATCAACCATTCCCATTTTGAAATCATTTTCAAGCAAGAAACTCTTAAGCCTGTCATACCAAGCTCTAGGAGCCTGTTACAATCCATACATGGCTTTAGAGAGTTTAAAAACATGATTTGGGAATTTTTGATTTTCAAAACCAGGAGGTTGCTTGACAAAGACCTCTTCTTCTATGAAGCCATTCAAGAAGCACTTTTAACATCCATTTGAAAAAGCTTGAAACCTTTGGATGTTGCAAATGCTAAAAGAATGCGAATGGCCTCCAATCTAGCTACTGGAGCAAAGGTCTCCTCAAAGTCTAAGCCCTCTACCTGGGAATAACCTTGAGCTACAAGTCTAGCCTTATTACGAACAACCAATCCATCCCCACTTTGCTTATTTTTAAAAACCCATTTTGTTCCAATAACATGAGAATCGGAAGGTCGCTCAACTAAAAACTGGACTTTGTTTCTTTCAAATTTTCAAGCTCTTCATGCATGGCATTGACCCAAGAGGCATCGATAAAGCATGGGTGATATCTCGGGGTTCAAAGACGTGACAAAAGCGAATGTGCATGAGAATCGGGAGAAATAAACCCGAGCGAGTGACTCGCTCTTGAAGATCCCCAATCATCGCTTTCAGTGGATGTTGTCGCCAGATGCGAAGTGGTGCTCTGGTGCAGACGTGGCCTCTACCTCATGAATTGTGGAGGTAGGAACAGAGCCACTCGGATCGTCGGTGGGGATAGGAGGAGGTCGCTCACCAAACCGACGTAGTGGTAGCAGTGCTCTCCACCCTCTCGAAGCGGTGGAGGATGATTTGGTTCTTCATCCTCGTAATCATCATCGATTGAAAATGCTTCCTTGAATTTCAGAACACTGTACCAAGCATCGGGTCTAGTACTGTGACTAGCCTCATCAAAAGTGACTTCGCAAGTCTCAACAATTTTGTTAGTGTCAACATTAAAAACACGATAGCCACGAGAATGAGCAGGATAACCAAGAAATATGCCATCAAAACATCTAGACTCAAATTTATCAAGATTGCCATGTTTAAGAATGAAGCACTTGCAACCAAAAATCTTGAAATGAGAGACTTTGGGAGAATGACTAAATCTAAGCTCATAAGAAGTCTTTCCAACCACAGATCTCAAGAAAACTCTGTTGGAAATATAACAAGCAGTAGAGATCGCCTCAGCCCAAAATCTCCTAGGAGTAGAATGCTCATCTAGCATGGTCCGAGCCATCTCTACAAGGGTTCTGTTCTTCCTTTCTACAACACCATTCTCTGTTGAGGAACTCTAGGAGAAGAAAATTGATGCTCAATTCCCTATCGGTCGGAAGGTAGAAAAGAAGAATTCTTGAACTGTCCCATTGTCACTCCTAATGGCTCTCAAAGCTCCGGTATATCAACAAAGAATTCTAAGGACCAAATCTCTAAAGAATCCAAATGCTTCGTCCTTAGAAGCAAGAAAATAAACCCATGAATACCTGGAGTAATCATCCACAACCACCAGCACATACCATTTCCCACCAGCTGACTGAACTCTAGAAGGACCAATCAGATCTAAGTGAAGAAGCTGTCCAGTCCATCAGTCATTACCAAAGTAAGAGGTGGGTTGGAAGCGACACCATCTTACCATGTCTGAGGTGAGCATATAAGATCTCTAATGACCTTGACCTAGGCAAACCTCTAATCAAGTCCTTGCAACCGACTCTAGACAAATGATCAAAACCTATATGCCCAAGTCTACGATGCCACAAAACAAGGTCATGAGAATCGAGGCTACAAGACACCTAGGACTGAAATCAAGACATCTTGAAATTTGCATGTAAGATCTTCTCAAACTGAGATCTCAAAACAAGCTCACCCGAGGAATCCGAACTCTACACTCACCTCTCTTAAACCTCACTTCTAGATCCTCATCAAGCGGTGAGAAGCAGATAGAAGATTATACCTCGACTTACTTACCAAAGCGACGTCTTTTAGCATGAACTTGTCGTTGACGCGACACGGTGCCCTTTGATCCACGGTCCGGTAGAAGCATCCCCAAATGTGATCAATTCATTGCGGATGCACGTGTGAGGAGGAGAACCATCTAGAATCTCCGGTCATATGTCGAGAACACCCGGAGTCAACAAGCCATATGTCCTCCTTCCTCGCACGACGGACCTAAAAAGCACAATCATAAAACATCCGTGCCTCAGTACTGGGGTTAGTGATAAATGATCGAGGATCCAAAGATCGAGAAGCACGATGTCTAGGAGCAGCAGAGAAGTAGCGTAAACATGATCAGAATAAAATCACAAGAATGCACATGAGAACCACCTAGACCTCTCCGAAACGATCTACCAAAAGATCGATACTCCCCCTGTCTAGGTGCTACCCGTGGTCTCTCCTCACGATGTCCTAATCCAACATGCTGCCTAGACCCACCAAAAGAGTCTACAAAGTTCTCTACAAATCTAGGCCAATGTGTGGTGCGATAAACAGGCTGCCTAGCTCTAGAGACTACAATTTGGGAAGGACTCCTCTAATGGATCTTAGGACGCTCATCCTCTCTTTTCTCTCAAGTTTTGCTCTCCAAAGCGTAACTCAACAAGATGGCCTTCCTTCTTGCGAGAAAGTGCAATGGTATGGACCTTTTGAGAGGTCATGCATGAATGAGTGAAAGCACCTTTCTTACGTAAAGAGTTTGAGCAAAACCAATGGATTTGAAAACAACCCGGATGGCTTAGGAGGTTCTAGCTCAAACAAACCATTCTTCACAACTCTAGCAATCCTAGGTGGGTTTTTCTTGGAATGCTCTAGGGGATTGAAACCTAGGCCACTATTTTTCACGCTCACCTTGGATTGATCAAGAATCATGTTGAGTTTCTTTTTTCCACTTGAAAACTTCTCAAGAGTCACCTTGAGGTAATCATTCTCTTTCATTAAACCCTCACATCTAGTGCACTTGCTAGACTTGATTACCTCATTGCTCTTACTCTTAAGAAGGGCCACTTCCACCTTGAAGGCCTCACAAGACACACAATAGGATTCTCTAATCCTATTCAACTGCTCCTTAAATTTGACTCTAAATGCCTCTTGAATCGATTAATCATGGTTTCAACTTCAGATTTAAAGCACAAGAGTTAGAATCAATAACTTTCTTAGAAGCAAGAAAAGACATGGATCTTTCAATTTTAGCCTTTTCTTCAAGGGTCTTGTTTAAGGCTTCAATCTCAATTGTAAGCTTGGGACAATTTTCACAAGATGCAACTCTAGAGTAAACTAGCATTTCTTTCATCTCTTGCATCTTAATCTTATTATTCTTACAATGAGAGCATGTGTGACTAGCATCAAATTTTTGCAATTCTTTTAAGGAGCTATCCAGTTTTAATTCAAGCAAAGCACAATTAGAGCAAGTTAAAGGGATAGCTTCCATGGCAGTCACATCAAGTGAAATGGCATCTAAGCAAGCGTAACTAGACTTGAGAGATTCTAGTTCATCGAGAGCATCCTTAAGTTGATTAGTGACGGAGGAATGAGCAGATTTCAAGCTTGTCAAGTCATTAAGCAAGCTAGTGCAGATTCACAAAATCATCGGGATTAATAGATTTTAGCCTAACAACTTCTAGGTTCAAATTATCAATCATAATGTCACGCTTTTTAATCATTTTTACTTGCTTATGCAATTTCGCTCAAAGAAGCACCAACGCACTTTTCATGTCGACAATAGAAGGGCATACCTCATCGGGATCACTAAAAGGATCCTCATTGTTGGAGGAGTCGTCGTGGTCGTTCTTGGCCATGAAACACATGGGTGAAGTCATGCGCCTTCTTCTTGCCACGAGTCACTCGCCGTCCTCCGCTTCCGAGTCCACATCGCTCATATTTACATTCTCAAGAGCGGCAGGACGGTGACAAACTTTCGATAGTTTGTCTTCTTGGGTTTAGCATCCTCTCTTGGGGATGTCTTCGTGTCTCCTTCTCCTCCTTTCCCTTTAGCTTGGGGCACTGGAGCGAATGTGGTTTGGCTCACCACATTGAAGCATGTGATAGGTCCACTTCTCCTCCTATTCCTCACCTTGTTATATGCTCTTGTGAATTTGGTGGAAAGGAGGGCTAAGTCATCCCAGGCGGTTTCTCTAGTTGCTCATCACTTAAAGAATGTAAAGCGGATAATGAAAACCGGATGAGCTACAATCAAGAGACTCGAAGAACAACCCTTGGATTTGTCGACCACTAATGCCATCGACTGTCTTGGGAGACGCGAGATAAAGTCAATCTCATGCGTCTTCAACCTCGAGTAAAGCTTATCCATGGTAAGCTCACTCATGATGATGTTGTCATTGATGGAAGTGATCTTCATTCCCTGACCTTCACATCAAGAGCACCCGAAGTGGCGTGCATTCTCGCACTCAGAAATACCAGTCAACGGTAGCGGAGATCATGAAGAATCTTAGAGAATCTTCCCAGCTCATCCAAAGACTCTCGAGGCTTTGTTCGATCTTTGAGTATACTTTCTTGAGTGGTTCTGTCTCACTTCCTTGATCGCGATGGACCCTTCATGATAGTCACAAAGAGTCCGCCAGATCTCGTGAGCGCACCGCAAGTGAGCAACACGCTCAAACTCGGATCGACTAAGGCCTTGGATCAAATAATTCGAGCCTTCTTTGTTGGCCTCCACATCCGAGTGATCGTATCGTTATCTGGCACGACATAAGGATTTTTCACCTTTAGCCAAATAGCGTGCCCTTGAGCCTCGATATATGCTTGCATACGAGCCTTCCAAAGATGCAAAGTCAACTCCTTCAAAATGTGTGGCTTGGTTGAGTACTTGTCATCGCCATGGCTCCAAAGACCGGTTAAGATCTATGAGAAGAGCTAACCGCTCGATACCACTTGTAGGACCGGAAGGCGACTAAAGGGGGTGAATAGGCGCTTTCAAAACTTTCTCGCCTAAATCAAAACCAACACGAACTTTACTCCTTTAGCTATGAAAGCTAAGAAGATCGAGAAGCACACAACTAAGCCTTGTGTTGGATTTGATAAACCCTCAACCACACGACACAACTAGAGAAAAGAACTCACTTGTTCCTTCATCGGGATGGCGGTCCGACCGGCTACCACAGGCGGTTCGGACCGACGGCCAACCAATGGCTCGACCGTGACTAATCGGCGGTCGGACCGGTGGGCGGCGATTCGACCGGCAAGCCGGCCGGCTCGAATACACGGGCGGTCAGACCGCCGTTGAAAGTCCGGTCGGACCGGTAGAGTCCAGAACTGAAAAACTCCACCCAAAACCAAAACGAAATTTGATCCAACTTTTGTTTCAACCAATAAAACTTGACCAAATTTCGAGCACACCTCCCTAATGATATTAGAGACCTCTTTCTAGCGACGATCCGTCAGATCCACTTCGCAGAATCGATCTCTCGAGATTTTATCAAAGAAGTGCACAGACCCTAGAAATATGAAAATCTTGATTCAAGACTTGCTTGTGGGGGTTGATGATCTAGATGACTCTAGGAGTAATCCCACACATCAAAGCAAGATAAAGAAGGTCAAGAGACCAAGCATGAACCTTTGAATCAAGGAAGCACCAAAATCATCCAAAAGGGAGAAGAACACAAAAGGGAGCAAACGATCTTTCAATTGAGCATCACAAGATTGTTCGATTACACAAGATGCTTACAAAGCCTCTCCAACAAGGAGGGCAAGAGCTCACCAAGGAGCACACTCCAAACCCTAGTTCTCCTCTCCTCTCCTCGAAACCCTAGAAAAGAAAGAAGGGGCTAAAATGAATGCTTGACCTTGTTTTCCATCTCCCCTTCCTATTTATACTAGAGAGCTAGGGTTTTCTTTTTGGGGTCACTTACACATGGGACCCACACACAAATAACTCTTGAAGCAATCGCCTGCTTCACCACGTGTAGGTTGATCAGCGGTTCTCATCGCGTCGCCAAGCCTCTCTTGTCCGAATCCCATCGGAACCTTCCAGAGACTCGCATCGATATCCGCACCGCCTGATCCAACCAGCTGTACCGAACCACCCGTTCGATCCATCCTGTCCATCCTGCACCATGCTTGTGTCACACGACCTCACCCGGTATCCCTGATCGTTCTGGACCTCAGCTCTCCAAGCGTAGTCCCGATCCACTCACCGTTGACGTCGTTGACCTGCAAGCCACCTGCACAGCAATAGACAAACAAATCGTTTCCGGGAACAAGTTCTTCACAACTTGACCCACGTCAGTTCCGCAATGCAATATACAACAATAAAGCATTGAAGTTCATATGTGTAACAGCCCAAAATTTCAATTTCATTTAAAAATAAGACTTTATTAATTTTTGTGGATTTTCTGGAATTTTTAATAACTTTTCAATAAAGTATATTAAGGCTAAAAGAATTTAGGTGCAAAATCTATTACCAACTAAAAGTTGGAATTATTTTATTTAAGTCCAGAATGCCTCATAGAATTTCTGTGAATTTTCTCAAAATTTTTGGACTTCATTTACTATTTTCTAAAGCATATTGAATTTCTAGAATTAAATCAATTTAAAAGGTTTAAAATCTTACACTTTCTGAGATCGGGCGAAGCCAAAGATCAGGCGCTTCTCGACCACTCTCTCCCCGCGAAACGCTTGGCCGTCGTCGATCAAAATCGGACTACCGACATCAATCCACTCCGCGTTCTTCTCTCTCTCTCTCTCGCCGGTGGGCCTCGTGACCGTGCTTCTTCCCGCTCCTTCTTCTCCGCAGCGTTGCCCTCCTGCCGCCATTGATGCCGCACGCGGAGCTTCGTCTCCTCCGTGATTCCCTCCGCCTTAACCCCCGCATTCACGCGCGTTAACTTCCCCTTACTCCGCCGCATTCACCCCTGCCGTTTTCCCCCTCCTTTACTCGCCCTAACGCCGCATGCGTCGTTGCCACCGCCATTACCGCCGCACCCAATCTCCCGCTCCCACCTCCCCTCTCCTATAAAGCGCCCATTGCAAGATTCTTTCCCGCAACTCATTCCTCCGCCTCCCGTAGCTTCACTCGCTCTCTCTCGCCGGCAATTGGAGTTTTCCCCCTCGGTGGCCGAAGCTCCATCTTCTTCGATTCCGGCGACAGCAAGCACTCCCCGGCCACCGCGACCGCACCATCAGCTTCAGCGTCCTCCGGCGATCCTGGTGCGCGCCTCGTCTTCGCCTAGAGATCCCCGGAGCATCCTCCCCGCCAACGACCGAACCTCACCGCCGCCTCGTCGTCGCCGACCATCTTAAGCCACGCCTCGCCGCCAGTAGCGCCTCGATCGATGTCGTCTCGAGTGTTTTGCGCACTCACCGGAGCCGCCAGCCGCTGTTCACGAACCTCGGTTCGAAGCGCCGCCCCGGCGGCCGATGTGGTCGGCCAAGTCGGCGCCACTGGCGCCACATGGGCACTTTGGCCGATGTAGCGACCACATAGGCGCCAGCGCCAGGCGGCGCGCCGGCCACAAGGCCCGCCTCACATTGCGTCTTGCGCCGAGTCCACTGTGGATTCGGGTGACGCCGTGGATCGAGTCCACGATCGTGCGGGCCCACATGATGACCTCAGGTACAAGTATGCTTGCGCAATAATTAGAATTTCCTTTAGAAATTTAATTGGGAAAATTGGAAAATCCTCGATTTTGGAATTAAATTTGGATTTAAACTTCCAGAGCTCGTATTTCTTCATACAAACTCCGATTTAGGTGATTCAAATTTCTAAATTTGTATAAAATCAAGATCTAGCTAACTAAACCAAAATTATTTAATTTGGAGTTAATTTGAATTTTCATTTGAATTTATTTGTGTTCATTTGAATTACATTTGAATTTGGAATATTCTCGTATAGATTTTGAGGACTCAGGAGAGCTTGACCCTATTGAAGAAGTAGAATACCAGAATTTGAGCAAGGCAAGTTACACCATTGACCATTTTGCCCCAATATTTAAAATTAATTAATTTCATTTTAAATTATTATTGCATGCATAATTGTATTTAATTATTTTAAATTCTGTTTTAAATATTTAATTATTCCAATTCCTTTGTATAGCCAAATTTGATTGTTGTATTATCAATTCCTTGTAACCTTAGTCAAATGAATTTAAAATAAATATATGCATAGCAAATGCTTAGACCATGAAATATTTGACTTTGGGAGAATTTAGCCAAAATTTCATAAATTGATAAAAAGCCTATGACATTGCTTTGTCATGGTGGACTTTTGCAAATGTCTTTGAAAATTAAAAATAAAAGAAAATGGTTTGTACTTGGGCAAACATGGACCGTTAGGGGTGCGAGTTTATGCACGGCCTGTCTGTTAGGATGAGACCTGTGGTTTTTATTGAAAGTTGCCCAAGTAGATTAAGGACCGGCCTTTGAGCCGCATCTTGCAAAAGCTCCACCGTACTACCACATGTTCGTATGGGCGTAACTGGACTTAATAATTTGTATTACCTCGTATTGTTTTGCCATTTTTGTTGTGTGGGTGTCGGTTAGACTTTATTCCCACTTGGCGCAAGAGGGTTTCAGCAGTGGTTAGCCTAATGGAAGTGAAACCTTAGCGGACATATTGGTATTGAGGTAAAGCATTGAAACGCCTTGTGATAATTGCCTAGTCACACACCTAAGGAAGTGTGTATTGGCCGACATAACTGCAAATTATCTCGTGTGGGTAAAGTTGTACCACCTCTGCAGAGTGTAAATCTATTGAATAGCCGTGTCCACGGTCATGGACATCTTGAGCAAAGCCACTCTAAGTTAGATTTGTTTTGGTTTTAAAATAACTTTGGACATGATTTGAGGATGGTTAATCCTTGTGGTAAATTTGGGGGTAGCCTTGTGATAGGAGGGTATCCTTCACCATGTTTCATATGGAGGTTATCCACTATAAAATGATAAAATTTAAATCGATTTTAGTTATGTAATAAAAATGTGCCTTGAAACTTAGTATAACTATTTAAACCCAAAAATGCTGATTTATGCAAAGAAACCCTACAACCTTCCTTTGAATCACTTATACATGCATTCTAAATTTCAGATTGGGTGTAATTTGCAGCACGATTGTAGTGCTCGCTCTTCTTGAATATTATTATTCAGAGAAGATCGCTATCCGAAGGTGAGGAGCGGGACGATTAGGCAACCCTCGCACGATTGCTGTGGCGATCGTGTGGCTCACCATTATATTTTGCTTCCGCAATGTTTTATTTGGCCTCGGCCCGCTTGTAATAAACTCTATGATTATTAAATATACGCTGGATATGTTTGTGATAATATTTTTGTGACTGTGTACACTGGAAATCCTGGACTAGTGTATGAACACAGAGAATTTGGGATCCTTCGTTCCCGGGTTCGACAATATGATAACACAATCAAAACCAACTCAATGCAACACTTGGCTAACCTTCAAGCCAATGCGGCTCGATCATTAGCCCCTCGGTGGCCCGACCGATTCATCTTGATCGGACCGCTCCCACAGCAACGGTCGGACCGGTCCAAAAGACTTAGCCAAATTTTCAACTCAAAATTCCGAAACCTTCTGGAATTTTCAAACGAATAGAACTTTTGACAGGGAGCTCCAAAAATGATGGGACCACATCTAGAAGACTCCCCCTCACTTGCCTACACAACCTATTTTTGGCTCAGCTCCAAAAACCTATTTCTGTTTTGGCGGTCGGACCGGCCAACATGGCCGGTCGGACTCCTCCACGCGGATCGACCACCGACACCGCCGATCCGACCGCTCGTGGTCCGACGATTTTGAAACAAACCCGAAAACGCGAGATTTTGCAAACCAACAACGCCATTGCCAATTGACTCATCATCTTGAGATCGTGCATATATCCTCACGATATCCACAGAACGCCCTGACTTGGACGAGCGAAGATGAACGGCGTGATTTTAATCGATTTATTCAAACGAAATAGTACAACATATAAAAAATATATTCTCTGACGTGGAAAACCAATTAATTCTATTCGGTGAACCAAAGATGCGAACGTCCTTACCATTCCATTCCGCGAACCAAAGGCACCCTTCATTTCTCGCAGCAGCTGCCGCTGCAGCAGCACCGAGCTGCTTTGCTTCGCTTCCCCCGCCACCCACCGCAGCTACCCTCCTCTGCTCAGCTCACGCTCGCCTCGGTGCCTCAGTCTCAGAGCGGGGGGAAGAGGAAACGAGGAGGAGGAGGAGGAGGAGTGCCACACCCACAAGAGACTAGAGTCAGGGGGAGGGCGGCGAGATCTAGGGTTTGGCGGCTGGGCTTCTTCCGATCGATGCGTAGGTGCTGAGGGAGATGAGCGCGTCTCGGTTCATAAAGTGCGTGACGGTGGGGGACGGGGCGGTGGGCAAGACCTGCATGCTCATCTCCTACACCTCCAACACCTTCCCCACGGTAGCAATCTCACCATCTCCTCCTCCTCCTCCTTTTTGTTGTAGGGGTGGTCGATCCGCGTGGATGCTCCAAAGGAATTTTGGTTGTTGCGGGAAAATTCGAAAATTTAGGACCTTTTCTGGGTTTTCTTTCCATTTCTGGAGGAAGATCCGGTTCTTGGCTGACGGCTTCTTTTTTCATAGATTAGCTGGCTGAAAAGATCAGATCCTTCCTTTCCTTTTGTCTTGGTTAATTTTAGGGGCCATGATTCGGGTAACTTGTGTACAGATTTTGGGGGCCATGTTTTTTCGCTTGGCTTTCTGCCAGGATCTTGTGTATTCTTCCTCAGGGGATACTGCCCATTTTTCAATTAAATTGTTTGATGTTGAAACTACTTACGCAGATCGAGTTCTAATCTAGACATAGTACAAGTAACTTTCCTAGTGTTAATTTCCAGGGGTGATATCTCTATCTTCAGGACAACTCATGATGTAGTGGCGTATTATATAGGGACAAGTTGCCAAGATCATTCTCATGCTTTCTTTTGCTCTTGCTTGGCTCTCGGTTTTACATTGTATTACAAGTAAAATCATGTATGTTGTGGCACCTCTGAATTTATTTGCAATTAACAATGGTGCGACGTGAATGCTCCAACAGAAATTGAAAATCCTACTACTATAGCTAATTCTCCGCGATTAACCTCTAGATTTTCGTTTCTGGGCAAATGTAATGTGTTTTAGGTTTGTATGGTGCTTATCGTGACCTCCTCCGGTAGCCATATGTATACATTTAGGTTTTAGTAACTATGTTTTGATTTTGTGCCGACAAGTCCAATGTAGAACGCTTTTGCATTTCTAACTCGTGGCTTATATGTTGCATGGGACATTTCTTGACCTCTATGCTACAGGATTATGTTCCAACTGTTTTTGACAACTTCAGTGCAAATGTTGTGGTTGACGGGAGCACAGTGAACTTGGGGTTGTGGGATACAGCAGGTTCGCTTTTCCCTCCTTTTTTCAGGCAGACATGAGCGTTCTTATTTGCATCCACTATTGTTCATGGTCAACAAAATAATTGAAATTTGATGAATTTAACAGGACAAGAGGACTACAATAGACTACGCCCATTGAGCTATCGTGGCGCTGATGTTTTTCTGCTGGCCTTTTCGCTTATCAGCAAAGCAAGCTACGAGAATGTCTCTAAAAAGGCAAGAAATCTTATTTTTCTCACTTTTCCTTGCCTCCTCTCTCGATAAATTATTGTAGTTTATCAGTGTGTATCTTGCATATGACCCGTTTATGCATTTTTTTTCAGTGGATTCCTGAATTAAGGCACTACGCTCCTGGTGTGCCCATAATTCTTGTTGGGACAAAGCTTGGTATTTCCTTCATCTCCTATTGCATTGCATTTGTGAAAAATGTCACATTTCTGCGGAATTGACGTAAATATATTTTCACTCCTACTCATCTGGAAGTGCATTGCAGCACTTAACTGAGTTGTGATTACCACATACCTTTGAAATTATATGCTACACCTAAACTGAATTGTGATTGCCACATGCCTATAAATTATGGCTCACCAGTTGAGTAAATAGGTGATGCCACTGGCTTATGATTTAAGCATCCTGAAATCCTGGTGAAGTATAAGCATGTTTATGTCATAAATTCACTTCTACTGTTATTCATGTCCAAGCCATATGGTGGTCTATATGTTTATGATATTCGGAGATCATCTTTAAGCCATAGAATAAATGCCCATCTTTGCATGTGGAAATGTATGTGAACATGGTTGAATGGAAAACAAGCTATTTGAATTTGATGGAGGCATGATCGCTGACTACTAGTGTATTTGATTGGATATATGGCATGTATTCCTTGAAACATGTAGTTTTGTCGGCTATCAAGGGTCAAATCATTGTGAAGTTGAGAGCTTGTTGATCATTAAACAAGATACTGACCGCTTATTGTCTTTTAGAATTGTAGGACATACCTATGTTAAATTTGGAAAGTTGACATACTTAGGTTAATGTTGGATTGCTGGTTGTGAAATTAAGATTTTATGTGATATCTGTGTTTCAAATTAATGAATGTTTTGCACACCAACATGGTATTTTATTGGTACCTGTGAGTTATACAACATGTAAATGTGGTGGATTCTATATTTCTACATGAAGAATACAGAAAGGCACATGAATACAGAAAGGCACATATGAATATCTGATCCATATCATCTGTCTTATGAAATTCTATAGGTTGTTCACAAAGTACTATATGGTTGAACTCCATGAGAATTTGTATTTTCCCGACCTGAGATAGCAGATGGGGTTCTAGGATTATCCTTTGGGAAGGCATGCTATTCGTACTTCTAGGTTATCTGTTCATACTGTGTGCTCATAAGATGATATGCATTGGTTAAATACTACCTACCAATTTTTGTGCCTGAAGCACATCTGGAAGGTGCTTCCCTGGGTTCTCAGCATAGCAATGCCAAATAGTTAGGTCTTTACTGTTACTAACAGTATTTGTAGACCGACAGTCCTTGTCAGTTTGACTTGGCCAATTAGTGCCGTGGTTAGAGCCCTCAACACCTAAAAGGTGTTCTGGTCAAATTCATGGCGATGAGTTGGACTAGCGGAGTTTGTTCATGTGTTGGACTGTTGGAGTTTTGAGTAGAATTTGTCACATTACTTGTGGCAACTGTTGGGGTGCAAGTCGTACTCTGCTTCTGACATGAGTACATTCCAGCCATGATTTATAAAAATGTGGAAGTACGGTAGCCACTTGACATCGAGTTGCAATACTTGTACCTGATGCCCAATTACATGTTCACTGTAAGAACTGCCGTCTAATCAGTGGCTCTACATATTCTTTCGCTGTGTTTGGTTGTTTACTGTGCTATTACTGGTTACTTGCTTACTAGATATAATTTGGTGGTGCTTAACCATTAAGTTATTGTTAATAGATCTGCGGGATGATAAGCAGTTTTTCGTCGATCACCCTGGTGCCGTTCCTATTTCCACTGCCCAGGTATTGAAAGCTTATATCTGGTTGTTGTTTGCCAGCATTATGACACAAGCCTTCAAAATCAGTTTGGTAATCAATGTAGGGTGAAGAGCTGAGGAAGCTAATTGGTGCAGCTGCCTACATTGAGTGCAGTTCAAAAACACAGCAAGTACTACATTTTTCTTTTATCCGCTACATGAAGCGTTGAGCTCACATGCTGTGCGTGGTTACTGATGGCTGTTGTTTTGCACCTGCAGAACATCAAGGCAGTGTTCGATGCAGCAATTAAGGTGGTTCTTCAGCCTCCAAAGCAAAAGAAGAAAAAGAGAAAGGCACAGAAAGGATGCACCATTTTGTGATTAAATGGTAGACTGAGCAGATGTTCCACAAGCTATCCCTTCTTTTGCAAGTCTCGCGCTTCAAAGGGTAGTCATCGCTTCCTTGTTGTATAATTTCGCTCGATGCCACCAACAGAAGATATATATAGCCCTGTTCTGTGGTGTTGGTCGTTTAAGATCCAGATGCGCTGTTTCTAGTGTGCTACTAGTTAAGTGGATGAGAAGGGGAACATACTGTACCCGTTTTATTATGGATAAAAATGGATTGGTTAATTTGCAATATAGCTTGCTAAATGTAGGCACTAGCTGCTAAACTGTGTGATTGCTCAATGTAGACTAGATGGTAAGCAAAATACTTGTGGATACTTGGTTTGTGTTATGTTATTCGATTAGATCATCCATGGCGCATTTGGGGTTTTTATATCGATCGATTTGCAGTGGTAATGTAATGTTGAGCAAATTTGTAGAGAGAGAATTTCGCAAAGAGAAGCAAGCAAAGCAAAGCAAATCAATCATCTGTTGAGGGGAGCGGAACCGAATGTTTACACGTGATTGAGCAGCAAAACAAGAGAGTGCATGATGAAGGAGACACAGGCACCAGGTAGGTCTCGGCTGGATGCCTACAGCTACGACTACGAGAGGAAGAGGAGCACAGCCGCCGCCGCCGCCGCCGCGCTGGTGAGCCAGCTGGGGTTTGGCGGCGCGGGGGTGGCAGCGCTGCATGAGAGGCTATCTGGAGCGCTGAAACAGCCGTGCGTCTGCTCGATGCCCTTGCCGGCGGCCTCGAGCAGGAAGGTGGAGTTGGCGCTGCCGCTGCTGAAGAGGAGGCACCAGAAGAAGGGCCCGTGCCGGTGCGCCCGGTCGAACCCGGCGCCCACCTGGGTGTGCTCCTTGCCGCGGATCACCGCCAGTGCCGCCGCCGCGGTCTTGGTGGTCTTGTTGCTGCTGCTGCTGCTTGTGGCGGACGAGGCCAGCACGGCCTGCAGCGCGTCCTCCGGGTCGGAGCGCTCCCGGTGGCAGCCGATGAGGCGGCCCGAGATGACGTCCACCGTGGGGAGCTCCACCCCGCAATTGGCGGCGTACACCTCGGTGATGTCGGCCTCGGGGGGTTCGCACGCCACCGTGTTGTCGCCGCCGCACGCGTCGCCGCTGCCCATGCACTCGGAGATGTACTGCAGCGCCATGCACCCCAGCCCGGCGCTGCTGCGCAGCCGAGGCAGCTTGCTCGCCGTCCGGTTGGCGTTTACCAGCGCCACAAGATCGTTCGCTGGGTTCCCTGCAGCAAGCATCCAATCAAATTAACCTTCGCATTCACATACACATTCTATAGGCTATAGCAAGAACTATCGGCCATTTCACCACTAGAGAGTGTGCTGATTAAGGCATCAGCTCAAATCTCTCCAAACTTGCACACTAGAAAAACGCACAAATGGGCACAAACACTCTTGAGCTCAAGGTGAAATTTTGCCCTCAACCCTAATCAAATCTATTAACCGATACCATGTACAGGGATTTCACAACCAATACCAACAGCAAAATCTGACACTATCTGACTAAAAGAACCAACTCAATCTATCTTGAGTGCTTCGGTAGGGCTAAAGAACACAGAAAACCAAACCAAACCAAGAGAAAGAAAATGCAGACACACAGGGAGAGAGAGAGAGAGAGATCTACCATGGATCTTTGCAGGGGAAGCAGCACCCAGCATCCACAGGCAAAGCATGGCAGGTAGTAGGTTGGAGCTGCAGATTTCCCACATTCTGTTGCAGCAGCAGCCACACACACAATGCCTCCTCCCTCCCTCCCTCCCTCCTGGCTACAAAACTCACAGGCAGAGATCGAAGAGAGAGAGAGAGAGAGAGGGAAAGTTGGCCGCCTCTTTCGGTGCTCCTCTCTCTCTCTCTTCTCTGACTGTGTGTGTGTGATGCGCTTGTGTCGTTGCTGGTACCGTGCACTGGTGCAATGTGTAGTTGGCAGATACAAGAGTCAAATGCCGCAGAGATAAATGTAAGGTACAGAAGAAAGGAAACTAGGCACCACCTTTTAATTTTCCATGTTTCTTACTGTCTATTACCAGGAAGACTTATCTTCGTGCACACCATCGCTTAGTCGTACTCTCTTAGCACACGGTTAGATAAACAAAGACCAATGATAAATTAGTGTTCTCATAAAATTTCTATTAAAACACACTAAAATAGATGAATTTGAATTTCAGGCAAATTAAAAGAACCCTAAATATACTAATTTGCTACTAATTCTTAGCCATTCTGAGATGTGGTACTCTCTTAGCCATTCAGAAAAGTTAGTAGAATTCTTAGTGATAGCCGATTAGAGTTGAGGTTCCACTCCGGGAACTGTGGCTGCCGGTCGGCCAGGAGCGTGTGTTTTGAGTTGAGATGTCGGAGTGACGGAAAGGGAGAGGGAGAGGGAGAGCAACAAATTAATTAATTATATTCAGTAGCAGCGAGCCAAGCAGGCTGGCAGGACGGCTGTGAATTAGGTACAGCTAGGCGGGCCCACCGCACGGAAAGGTGTAGTAAATTAGGTCTTCTTTGAGAAAGAGGTGTAGTAAACCCTATAGTGTTGCTACCATCTTAAAGTAAATTATTGGTCCACGTTTATCACAAATAATGCTGACGGCCCCCACCAGTTAGGAGCTGGCGAGCTGCTTTCTTGAGCGCCCAAATTTTGATTGCACTTTTACCACGTATGCTTGTGGCCACCAACACTATCGTGGACTTCCATTGCGTTTGGAGATTTGCGGATGAAACAACACGAAAATTTCCTAGTTTTAATTTTTTTCCCTTGGATTTTTGGCATGTTTTGCTACCTCCCCGCGCCACCTCGCCTCGCCATCAATGCGGACGCTTAGCCCCAGCCTGCTGCAGCACAAAGACCGCGCGCCGACCCCACGGACCCCTTCGCGCCGCCGCGACCGCGACTCGCCACACCTTGCCGCGCCAACGCACACCCTCGTGCTAGTAAGACAGGCTTGCCACCACAACACCGTCGTACCGCTGCCATACCGCCACCTCGCTCACGCCTGGCGCTGTTTATGCCCGACCGCCCACCTCGCCGCCACGCGCCACGCGCACTGCACTTGGCTACTGCTGCCACCACCTTCGCGGGCTATAAAAAGCCCTCCAGCACGCTTCTCTCTCTCCATCCTCAACCACATCACCTCCCCATTGTTCCCTTTCCCCGCCAGCTCCAACAATTCAAGCGAATTTCACCGCCGCTTCCTTTCTTCCATGACGAGCCTGAAGGAAAATATGCCACCATTGTCCCTCCCTTTCCTTCCCAACCTCGTCACTAGCACTGCCTCAACATCCCGAATATTTCCCCCAACATTCCCGCCCCTATCCCCGCCACCACCTCGTCGGCACCGCCCTCCACCGCCGCGCTGCCCACGGCTTACGTGGCCAACGCCTCGATACATCCCAAACCTTGCCGCCACCTTCCCTGAGTTCCCTTTCGTGCACTGGTGCTCAAGCCCTAGTCAATTTGGCCAGAGCACTGCCAAACCACCGCCATCATCTTCCTCTGCTCCGGCCGTGCGCCGCCACTGCCACCATCCCTTTCCTGAACCTCCATGGCCCAAGCAAAACCCAAAAATGGGTTGCTCAGGCAACAGTGAAGGTCACCGCACCACCCAGCGCCGCCGTCCGCCGCCGGAATCGTCGACGGCTTCCCCTCCCTTAGCTCAGGTGCGTAGGAGAGCGCGACTGGCTTCAAGCCGTGCGCAGGAGTGTGCACTTGCTTCAAGCCGTGCCCAGGATGTGTAGCTCACTGCAACCGGATTGGCTTTGAGGCTTGGCCCAGTTGGTCTGGGCCCAAGTTAGTGTTGGGCTTAACCCAATACTATTCCAGTCGACCCAATATTGTTCATGATCCAGCTCGTTAGCCCACACTGTTCCAAGCCGAACCATTACTGTTCATAGCATATCCTGACCCATTACTGTTCAGCCCAACCTAGCACTATTCCAACCCAGCCCGTACTGGTCATGACCCAAAACCACCATGAACAGTACAACCTAACACTATTCATCCAGCCAAGTACTGTTCGCCCAAACCATTTTTGACATAATATATCCATTTCGACTGTTTAGAGCTCGTGAATCCCATTTTCAATTCTGTTAAGCCAATTCAAACACCCAATAAATCCTATTCACCACACAACCATTCTCTTTTAATTCTTTTCTGGATTTTATTTTTACTTGCATGTTGTACCCAGCTGATACCTTGTTGAACCTAGATAATTTATTTGGATTATTTTATTTTGCGCTAGGCTACGAGTTCGACGATCAAGCTCCGAAAAGCACCGACAAGACGCAGGAGAAACAGGGAATCTCGAAGACTTCGAGCAAGGAAGCAAGTTGCATTCACTTGATCATTTTAAGACGATATTTCATGTATTTATATTTCAATTTCATTATTATATTTGAGCCAACTATTTCAATAATGAATTAATAATTTTGAATGCCATGATGACTAGACAAATCCCATCACCCCACTTACAAACCCTCCTATTCTTTATAGACCATATTCATCTTGACAAGTTTAGGTCACATAAAATGATAGCAAATATTCGGCAATGACACACAAAATATTTCTAAACACTGATAAAGAAGGCTGGCTAGGCGCCAATATGTTTTTGTGGAGAGTTGAGGTTGAGACCAAGAGGATGAACAACACAATATACTTGATAAAAGTGAGTCAATGGTGAGACCAGGAGGTGGACGGCCGAGTTGGTAAATAGTTCATCGCCTCACTGGATTACATGTAAGGACAAGAACCTTGTGCCAAGTAACAGGCACAAAAATCGCTCAACCATAGGTGTGGTATATCCAACTTGGCTTAGTACACTGCTCTTCCGATTGAATATCTATAGGATATCAACTACTCTTGTGTGATAGAGTAGCCGTGGAATGGGGGTGAGTCAGGAGTGGGCCGGTTAGGACACTCGCAGAAATACACAATGTTATGGACTAGTCAGCATCGGACCGCGCACTCCACTAATGGCCGGTGGTTTCCCAATGGCTGTATTGACCTTGAACCTACTATGTAGAGACTAGAAAGGTTGAGCAGTGGAAAAAGTCTTGTTATCTCAACTCAGTCACACGCTATTAGGTTGCGTGTATATAGCTTGATGGTATGAGTTTAAGATATCTTGTGGGTAAAGTTGGGCAACTCTGCAGAGTACAAGTAATGGTATTTGAATACATTGTGCTTCCGGTTAATAATGAAGTTGTCTTTTTGGGTGATTCCAATACATAAGGCATAAGTAGAGTTTTACAGATGTTAAATTGGTAATTGTATATGTTGTAAACCCCAGTTGTTTTATTTATTATTGTTTTACTATTTTAAATACTATACTGCTTTCAACTCAATTATTGCATTCCACATATACCTGTTATAGTAAAATTGTTCCATTCTTTTGATAATCCTGGCATATAGTTAATTAGAATTTCCCATGCAACTTGTTATGTACGGTTGTACTAATTCTTGCTAAACATCATCAGAAGAACCTTGGGAAGAGATAGGTGATCTTTACGACCAGGAGGAGCCACTGGATGGTAATGACTGCTGGTATTAGGTATCGACCGCGCCCAAGCGTGCATGTGGTTCTCGTGTGCTTTTGTGTTGTAATATATTACATTTGGGCTTAGATACCCGCGCCTGTGTCCAAACTAGCTGCTAAGCTTGAACTGATGTAATAAAAGTTTGCTTCTTATTGTAAACGTGAGCTTGCTTGTTGTGGGGACCCCGAGTTATTTAAATAAGACCATAGTCCTCCAGGTCATATGCAAGTAACTCTAAGTCTCCAAGATCTGAAATCCAATTTAATCCATGAAAATATGCAGACTCGGTCGACAACAGCTAGATGATCGACCGCATACCAGACGAGGGTGTATGCACCAAGCCGATTCATAGCAGTCCGAGACCATACTTACATGAATCAAATAGTATTTCAAATCTTCGGATATGTGTCCCGTGTTAGCTCCTAAGGATCAAAGGCTAACACACACACACACACACACACACACACATCTCAATCAACATTGATCACAGTCATACACAAGGCATACAAATATATTACAAAATGTCATTCGAGACAAGGACTTATGTCCATAAGTTACACAAGCTGCCGACCGGCCAAATTTAAACATTAACCAAGGTTTGCAGTGAAAAATAAAGTGTCATGAGAAAAAATTCTAGCAAAGGTGTGCCCTTCCCAAAGGCAACCGAGTGGAGGTCAAAAACAACGCTATTCGTTAGCGTCGCCAAGATCGACGCGAACAAAGTGATCTAGAGTATAGTCTTCCTCACCTGAACAAATAGACAATCCGTTAAAATACAAAGTTGTACTTGCAAGACTTACACAAAAGAAAATTATACATGCTAGTGGTTGATCAAATGAGAGGTTATAGTGGCTCTAGTTTTGCATAAAAACAACAATTTTGAACCTACATATTCTAGTTTAAAAAGGCAATTTAGCAACACACTTTTTATTAAAAGAAAGTTAAATGACATAGATATAAACATAGATCAACCAATATCAAAGTGACATCCCACTTTGATAAACTAAACCACGTGATGAACCAGTCATGTCGATACCAAGTTGTTCCCATGTCCAATTTTAATTCAGAGTCTATTGATGATGTCAGTAAAAACCAAGTGTCGTCCGTAATCGTGGACATGGTTATTCGAATAGTTTATAACCCTGCAGAGGAGTACATCTTTACCCACATGACTTGATCATCCCGTAATCCTCCAGATAATGACACACTTCCTTTGGTATGACAGCCGGGGAAATTAAGACTCGGTATTTTTCAGCAAGAAAACCATATTGAATTGAATCACCCATGCACGATGAAATCCTACTTAGTGTTAGCTATACCGCCTACTAACCAACCGGGCATGCAAGTTGTGTTGGAGTGGCCAGTGTAAGAAAGTTAGCATGTGGGTCAATTCCCCAACATCAAAATAAAACAACGCTCACTTGCACAATATATTCTTACATTGGGTTCTTACGGAATATAGAATTTGACAGTCCCATGCCCTCACACCACCTGTTTGTCAATTCAATACGACCCTCCCCTTACTTGACCAAGTGGCTCCCAACCCGCGTGTGGAAGTACAAGTAGTACTTGGAGTGATAACCCAAAGTTCGGTCCTTAACAATCCGGATAAGTCTTTCCACGATACCCGATTCTCGTGCACGATGGCACCCTCACTACTAGCCACTTGTCCAGATCTAAATCTATTTTAAAAGAACAAAATTTAGACTCAAAAATAAAATTCGAAGATATGAACCAAAGCATAAATATAAAGTGTTTAGTGTCTCCCACGATTGACGAGATAATACCGTCAACCGAACTAACGCATCTACTGACTTGCATGGCTAAGCATTTATATTAGCGGGTAAGTAATATCACAAGTTAACTAACTTAGGCATAGTTGTAAGGGAGTATTCAAGGATAACATGCAAGAATTAGGATATAGCTAACTATACTTCACAAAATATTCATACTCAAAATTAGCATGCAAGCAAGTAATATTTGCCTTTCAAAATAACTAAAGTAGGAAATTCTAAGACCAACATGTATGCAAAAATAAATGTAAAAATTGATGCTTGCACCTTGCTGATATGCCAATTATTCACTCTCGGATGGATAATCGTTCGCCTATGTCAGCTCGTATTCTAAAGAAAACACATTATCAAATAAACACCGAGAAAACCGAGAGAATTAAAAATACTAAAAAATTCATGAGAACATCACAGTAGATATATGGAGATTTAATATTAATTTAGGTGAAAATTTTAATTCATTTGGAGTTCATTTTGATTTTCTATAAATTTTTCAAGGTTAAAGTCATTAGTGTTCAAATATTTTAATTATGAAAATTTTCTATAATAGTAACATGTTCAAAACCTATTCCAAATTAAAGCACATAAAAAATTAAAACTAACAAAATTGATTTTACTCAATTTGGAGTTAAAATGAATTACTTATGGTTTTTTTAATTTTATACCATTTTTACTGTAAAATTAATTCATTTAGGAATTTCAAAATGTATTTAAATACTTTTTACACCTAGGTAAACCTAGCCTCTGTCACTTACATGTGGGACCCATTGCACAATATTTATCTTTTTTATTTTAATTTTAGAATAAACCTACTGACATGTGGGTCCACATGTCATAGTCTAGGCTCACGGAATAGTGCATGGATCGGAAGTCCACGCACTCGGTCTGTGGTCCACAGTCCGGGATCACTATGCACTTAACTACGTGGGCCTGCACGTTAGCGTAACATCAATGCAATAAGTGAAAGTTAACACGTGCTTTGCCAACAATATATACTACTTAATATTAAATAGACCGAGATTTGGGTTAATGATGGAGCTACAGTGTTGTCGGGAGTTCTGACAACAGAGTAGCTCACTCCCGTGAGCTTTGTCGGCGGCTCGCGGGTGATGTGAGCCATGACTGCGCAAACTAAAGGCAGAAATAGGTTCCTAATAGCTTTGCGATCCTACTGGTGGCCGGAGAATGGTCAGAGCACGGCTGTAGCGGCAGCGTAATTACGACCAAAGTGACTAATGTGATATGATGGTGCATTCAGCTAAATAATGAGCGCAAAGACATCAATGAGGTCCAGGGGACCTACCTGGTTGACAAAGAGGTCCGGAGAAGCGCTGAAGTTTGCCGGTGACGATGACCTAGCGGCGACATAGAGAGCTCCACGTGGAGATAGCAACCTGAGAAAATAGAAGAGAAAAGAATGGTTGGGATACCTCAAGTAGATACAAGTGATGGTGTCAAGGTGAGGAATTTTAAAAAATGTACCATGTCGGAGATGGAAACGAAGGAGTTGTTTTCAGTCGAAAAGTGAGAATCTCTAAAATTCTGATGATCCTGTGGATCAATGGACAAATCGATTGAGGGGAATCAACCCTTATACTTTAGAACATGATATGGCATGCTAAGGAAAAGAAAGAACTCACCGGAGCGAGAGATGGCACGGTGGCGCACTAACGAGCGCACTTTGGAGATGCCGAAAGACAAGCCTGCGTTCCCAAGGCTATGAGCAACTTTAAGAGCTCAAATTAGTAGGATAAAAATGGCATGGAAGAAGAAGAAGAATGACACAAGAACCAAAGAAAGTACCCCAGTGAAAGAAGAGAAATCGCCCAACTTGTCTGAGCAGCCTAGAGGAGAGAGCTGGGGTTTTGAGAGGCTTCCACAACAGAAAGTTCAATGGAGTCAACTTGTGGTGCCTCTAGATCAGCACTAGCTCGCGCTATACGCTGGCGCTCGATCGGCGGTGTGGGGAAGACGGCCCTGACGGGTGGGTCCCGCCCGTCAGCGGCAGCGGCAGCGCGAAGCGGCACGAGCCAAGGTCCGGTTGAGTAGTGTGGTCGGGTGCGAGCGAAGCGGCGTGGTCCAGTCAAGACGATAGGGCTCAGTCGCTACAGTGCAAATGGGTTCGGACTAGGTCGAAATAGTTGACTGGGTTTGAATTTCAATATAGCTACTTTGATCTAGGTTTAAAAATAGCAAATAAATTTATAAAAAAATGAAATTTTGTAGAGGGGTTCCTGTTATAAAGTGGAACTCAAATAATTTTTCTAAAACTGCTGTTCATGATTTATTCACTTATTTAAAATTCATTTACAGTAGATATTTATGGATTGAGTTTGCATTTTTATCAAGGTTCAATTGAATTCCAAAAATTGGATAAAATTCATATTTATTCATGATAATTATTCTAGTATTTTTAAAAAATATTTTCTAGAGATCATCATCTATTTATTTTGGAACTTTGTTTCAAGTTTGATGTTTATTCTTAATTTGAAAATTTTTAAATGCATAATTTATGCACATGCTCCAGAAATGATATGAAATGCTTATGAGATGCATCTAAATCTCATTAATAAAAATGGGACTGTGATAAACCTCTCCCTTAAAAGAATCTCGTCCTGAGATTCCGGATGTTTAGAAACAAGCATTGGAACATTGAGGCGAACTTGAGATAGGTTGAATCACGAGATCTTTTTCAGATTTTGTCTCAACTGAATTCACATCCAAAACAACAAGGTTTATTTTGATTAAAACTTATTACAACATCTGTTGTCTTGATTTCCTTCAAAGATAGTAAGGAAAGATCCTAACAAGGTAACAAAACACTGCTAATACATTTTCCTTTCTATTGCTTTGTTTAACATTTTCTTTCTTGATTCTAAAACACTACATACATCTTAAGTTCTCAACCTTAAGAGAAACTCATTCCTGAGGTTCGAGCATCTTGGTAAAAAGATATGGATACTCAGTCTACATTTGGTCCTCATGTTCTCAAGTTGCTTCCTCCTCTTTGTGGTTACTCCACTGAATCTTCAGAAACTTGACCATACGGTTCCTCGTCTTGCGTTCCATCTCACCAAGAATACCAATCGGGTGCTCCCAGTATGATAGATCAGGTTGTATTTCAAGGTTCTCGTACTGGGTTGCTTAAGTGGAAACACAAAGATATTTCTTCAGTTGTGAGACATAAAAGGTATCATGTACCACTGAAAGAGAGGTGGACAGCTCCAATTGATACGCCACAACTCCTCATTTTGCAAGAATCTAGAATGGTCCAATATAATGAGGTCCCAACTTTCCCTTCACCTGAATCGGTGCGTTGCTCTTCATTGGTGTGACTTTAAGGTAAACAAAGTCGTTCACCTCAAAGCTCAACTCTCGACGACGATAGTCAACATAGCTCTTTTGGCGAGACTGCATCGTCCGCAAACGGTCTCGGATTAACCGAACTTGCTCTTCAGCGTCCTTCACCAAGTCCGGACCATAGAATGACCTCTCCCCGAACTCGGACCAGTTCAAAGGTTTCCTACAAGCTCTCCCATACAGTGCCTGAAAAGGTGACATCTGTAGGCTTGATTGGAAACTATTATTGTAGGAGAATTCCACATACAACAAGCACTTCCCCCAATTTTGCTATAGGACAACACACAAGCTCAGAGAAGATCTTTTAGTATTTGGTTCAACCTTTTAGTTTGCCCATCTATTTGAGGGTGGTAAACGGTGCTAAAGGATATGTTGGTCTCCATTGCTCGGTGTAGGCATCCCAAAAAATATGAGGTAAACCGAGAACCTCGGTTTGAGACAATGACGTTTGGTACACCATGGAGACAGATAATTCTTGAAATGTATAGCTCCGCCAACTTACTCCCCTTGAAGGTGGTTTTGACAGGAATGAAATGGGCAATCTTCGTCAAACGATCTATGATCACTCAAATGGCATCAGACCCATTTTGAGTCTTTGGAAAGCCAGTGATGAAGTTGTGAGAACCCGGGGTAATTAACTTGTAATACTTAACCACCCGAATGGCCCTAGCATTACAAATAAAATATCTCGGCTCTCGGCGCATATGTACTTTCCAAAATTGCAGTACACATACCCCATACAAAAATTAAGCATCCAAACCATACAAGTCAATAATTAACCAGTCTACAGGTCTTACGACATAAAGACATACCAGTTCATATTACAAGAGCAGGGCCGACCGGCCAAATGATAGTAATAAAGCAAAATAGCAACAGAAACATAAGCGATAAGATGGCGAAAAACAAAAACCAAACGGTTTGCCATTACCCACAAGGCAACTGACTGGAAACGTCCAAGCTAGTCGTCAAGAGCAAATTCGAAGTCGGTCTCATAATAGTTAACCCCTTGGGGGTCAACCTCTTCTGCAACAATTAAGCAAAGCAACTGAGTACAAAATGTACTCGTAAGACTTACGAGTAACAAGCCTATACATAGCTACATGCAAGCTGTATCAAAGGAGGAGATTATATGGTTCATTTAACGCATAAAGCAACATTTTATTTGCAATAAGTAATAGATTGAAAGCAATTTGACAAATCACTTTTTAATTGATTAAATAACAGTGAGACAACAATAATAAACATAAATAACATCCTAGCGGTGACTTCCCAATAGCCACCACAACATAGCACGAATTAACCATTCGTACCACCTGAAATCAAGTTTTATCGAAAACTGTTGAGTCTAACTCTTGTAGAGACTTAACCAAGCATGTCCATAACCAAGGACTTGGCTATTTGAATATATTATACCCTGGAGGGGTGTACCAATGTACCCACACACCAGACCACCTTTTTACCACATGATTTAGCACACTTCCTTTGGTATGCCGGCACAACTAAGTCCTACGAGACATTTCCAATATTATGTATTAACTACGAGTCGCCCGTATGGATAGAAACCCATACGTTGTGTCAGAGTCATCGTAAAGCCTCGGTCAACTACCCTTCACGGGAAAAGAGTTGGAGAACTACGATGCCCCTCGAGGTGGAGAACCTACCCGGAACTCCACCACCGCACACCCAACAACTACACACAGTTCCTTTTTCACATAACACACAAACCACCTACTGTGACCCGGAGCTAACACACGATAAAGTACCAAGTCAAGAGAGGTCTCATATCCCTCTCATGTGGTTAGCACGCAAAAACACTTGGGTCAATGTCCAAGATGTTCGGTCCTTGTTGACTCGGGCACCAATCACAAACCCAATAACCACACCATCAACCTGATGTGCCCAAGTCTAAAATATTTCACTTTTAGTTTTAGTTTTCCAAATACAATTACATACATGAGTATCCATACTCAAATAATTATAGTGATGATAAAATGACCATCGCCGAGGCGATGATCCCCATTCTACCGTTCTAAGCATTTCTAAGCGACATCAACTCGCAAACTATAAGTAAAGTGATTGGAGCCCATCAATCGAACTCTAAATCACATCGCATAAACCTAGGCTCAATGGTAGAGGATGAACATTTACCTACAGTTTATGCAACTATAGGATCAACTACTCGATCGATAATTTAACAACAAAATAAAGCATGCATACATACACTTTGCAAACAAGATAATAAACTTTGAAAGTAATGTGATCAATATGATCAAATGGAAACAACTGCTTGCCTTGCTAGAGATAACTTTCTTGCTGCGTGAGGATCACTCACGTAATCAACAAACTCGTCGAAACCTATTCGAAAGAACCGAAGGCACAATAAGAAAGAATAATACCGAAAAGATTCAAAAATACAAATTCATCCAAAAATTATGAAAAATTCACAGAAGGTAGAGCATTATTTTACATTAATTTAGCAAAAAAAACTCAATTGCTTTGGATGCTCCATGCAAAAGTTATGGCAGTTCGAAAGTCGGTTTTTTTAAAAAAAAATCCAATAAATTGCTAGCTATCACTATTCATCTGAATTTGAAAGTTTTGGTTAAATTTTCAGAGAGGTGGTGCATATGAAATTTTATGGTAGACAGAGCATCACATTAGATGATCAACGGAAAATGATTCACCTCATTCGGAGCTAAGATGAATTTTCTATGATTTTTCAAAGACAAAAAAGTAGTGCACAAGATAGTTATAAAATCAGATTTTCAGAGGTAGTAGCATGCTCAAAACCTATTTTACACTAAATTACAGTAATATAGGAAAATAAAAAAAAAATTAAGTTTACTAAAATTGGAGCCACAGAGAAATACTTATGCATTTTTGAAGTCGAAATAATTTTTAGAGCAATAAAAGTATTAAACCTAAAGTAATTTTGCTAAAAGTATTTTCTGGAATAGTAACAAGGTTCAAACCATTTTTATAATAAATTACATGCAATAAGGAGTCTAGCAAAAATTGAATCATCAAATTTGGAGCTAAAATGAATTACTTATGCAATTTTGAAGTTGATGCATTTTTAGTTCATAAATAAAGCATTTCGGATTTTGTAAAACATAAAAGACTTTTTACACCCAGCCGAAGCTAGCCACGGTTACTGACTCGTGGCCCCTTAAACAGTGCCTTACCGATTTTGAAACCCGAATAGAAAATACGGCCTGACAGGTGGGGTCCACATGTCATACTCACGGCTCATAGAACAGTGCGTAGACTCACAGTCCATAGCCGGTCCACGAAAAATCAGCCTGTGCACTAAACCCTATGGCCCACATGTCATACACCGACTCAACCGGGTTTTAGCCCTCGATTACTGTGTTCGGCACCACATGTCAGTCACACCGTAGATTCGAATAAGACAGCCATTCACTACTAAATAGTCATTAGCAGTTAATGAATGAGATTTGGCCTTAATGACCTTGCTACAGTGCTTGTCGGAATTCGATAATACAGCTCTGGCTTCGCTGGACTCTCACCGGCGTTCCCGGGCACGGCGGCGCCGGCTAAGGGCATGGACGGGTCCACAATACTCTTGCACACTCAATGGTGGTACTCACAGTGGCTGAGCCGGCTCGAGGCGGCGACGCACTGGAGAGAGGCGGCGAGGAGCTACGGCTAAACGTGCACGGCACAAACGAGCTCAGCAGTGTCCAAGGAAGCGGGTGCCACAGCATCTACGAGGCACAGAGAGACTACCTGAGCGAGAGAGACTCGGAGGAGGTTGGAGTTGAGCAGGCGTCGAGGAGGGTGATGGCGGTGCGGTGCTTCACCGAGGAGAGCTTGCTCTAGTGAAGGAGACAGGGAATGAGTGGTAGAGAGAGCTCAAGGGAAACCCACTGAGGGTGTGCAAGCAAGGAATCAGCAAGGAGCTTACCACACCGGAGATGGGGAAGAACGGAGCTCCACGGCCGAAAACTGGAACAAACTCAGATTTCTCGGGCTCCTGTGAACCGACGGCAAAATAGAGTGAGGGAAAGATTAAGCAAGCCAAGGCACGGCCGGTGACGCACCTGAGCGAGGATGGAACTCACCGGGCACGGAGTTGGCACAGCGGCGGCTCCGGGTGCGAGCTCTGCAGCCGCAGAGAGCTTGACGGTGTCCCGGGTGCTACAAGCCAAGGTAGGGCCTCGGGTTAGCAAAAATGGAACCAGGGAGGAATGGAGATGGAGCAAGAGGCGGAAGCACGGAGCTTACCCGAGAGAGAGAGCCAAGATCTCGCCTCCTTTCCCTAGACCACCGAGAGGGAAAGTGAGAGCTAGTAGGCGAGGGAGACAGAGTTATAGAGCTCCAACGGTCGGGAAAGAGACGGCGTGAAGAGGCGACGCTCTAGGAGTGGTCAGCCGAGGCGATGGATCCACGGCGTCAACGGAGCAATCGCGGAGCTTCTTCGGCGCGTGGCGCGCGAGCTGTGAGCGCTCGACGAGTTGGAGAAGACAGGTCTGACGAGCGGGCCCTGCGGTGTCAGCGACTCACGATTCGAACGGGTGCAGCACGACAAGTGGCCTGGTCGGGGTATTGGACCGTTTGATCGGAAATGGGTGGCTCAGATTTGCAAGGAAAGATCCGGCGCGGTTCGAACGGGTGCGGAACCAGGACCGGAGGATCTCCATCGGACGGCTCACAAGCGATGCAGTTAGTTGGTTGGGATGAACCGTGAGACTCGGGTTCGAGTCCGAGGAACAGTGATTCCATATTTGAATTAAAAAGGCTGAGATGGATTGAGAATTTCTAGAGGTAGCTCCACAGATCCAAAAATTCTAAAATTTTTATTGAATGATCCTGACTTCAAGATCGACCGTTTGTAAAGTTTTCAGAATTTTTCATGCAGTGCATTTCCTGCTAGAAAATTCACAAGCTGCTGGTCTAGGGGTTGACTAGAGAAACAACAGGTTTAACCAGCCCTTTAGAAATAGAAAATAATTTCTAAAAATTATGAAATTTTTCAGGGAGGTTAACAAGATGATCAAGAATTTAGGAAAAATATTTCCAAAGGGTGATCACAAGGTTTGACTAGAAGATCTTGAATTGCAACACATCGAGCCGATAAAACCAATTGAGTTTGAAATCCACATTTCAAGGAAATTATTTCCGGAGATATCAAATGACACAAGGATGCATCCAAAAGTTTTAATTTATCCTCATTTTCATACATTTGAAACACAACTCCAGGTTTGGGATGTTACAAAACCTACCGCCCTTACAAGAATCTTGTCCCGAGATTCCGCCTACTCGGTAAAGAAGGATGGGTAGTCCGCACACGGGCGATCCTCCCTCTCCCAAGTCACTTCATCCTCGGAATGATTCATCCATTGAACTTTAAGGAATTTGATGGCACGATTCCTCGTTCTTCGTTCAGCTTCTTCAAGGATGCGAAAAGGTCGCTCTTCGTATGTTAAGTCTTCTTGCACATTAAGACTTTCCAAAGGAGCTTCCTCAGTTGGAATGCGAAGACACTTCTTCAATTGGGACACGTGGAAAACATCATGAACACCTTCAAGTGCAGCTAGAAATTCCAACTTGTAGGCAACTGCTCCTTTCTTTTCAATGATGCGGTAAGGTCCAACATATCGAGGGGCTAGTTTGCCTTTGACGCCAAAACGTCGATGACCCTTCAGAGAAGTGGCTTTGAGATAAACAAAGTCATTAGGCTCAAAGCTCAACTCACGTCGGCGAAGATCCGCATAGCTCTTTTGCCTAGATTGAGCCGTACGCAGTCGGTCTCGAATCAACTGAACTTGACTTTCGGCCTCATTGATTGAGTCTGGGCCAAAGAATGGTCTTTCACCGGTTTCTGACCAATTCAACGGGGTTCTGCACTTTCTCTCATATAAGGCCTCAAATGGTGTCATGCCAAGACTAGCTTGGAAGCTGTTGTTGTAGGAGCACTCGGCGAACGACAAGAATTTCTCCCAATTCTTCCCGTAAGAGAGAACACAAGCACGGAGCATGTCTTCCAATACTTGATTGACTCTTTCAGTCTGGCCATCGGTTTGAGGATGATACGCAGTGCTGAAGGAAAGACGGGTGCCCATAGCCTCCTGCAAACTATGCCAAAACCGGGAAGTAAAGAGTGATCCACGGTCAGAAATGATCGCCTTCGGTATCCCATGCAAACTCACATTGCGAGATACGTAGAGTTCTGCCAACAGATCAACACGAATACCGGTTCACACAGGTAGGAAATGTGACACTTTAGTTAGTCGATCTATGACAACCCATATGGCATCATTTCCCTTAGAGGTGCGGGGAAGACCGGTGATGAAATTCATGCCGATAGAATCCCACTTCCACTCAAGCACGGGCAAAGGTTGAAGCAAACTCGTGAACGTTGATGTTTGGCCTTTACACGACGGCAAACATCACACTCGGCAACGAACCGTGCGATCTCTCGCTTCATTCGGGTCCACCAAAATCTCTGACGGAGGTCTTGATACATTTTTGTGTCCCAGGGATGGATGGACAAAGGAGAATCATGGGCTTCGCGCAGGATGCCATTCCGCAATTCCATGTCCTTCGGAACAACAAGGCACTTTTCGAATCATAAAACACCATTGTCATCTTCAGAGAAGCACTTGGCTGTTTCGTTCTTGATATTCTGCTTGATTTGGCTCACTCCTTCACTCTTTTGCTGCGCAGCCTTGATCTGATCTTCTAATGTTGGTCGTACAACCAAGGCAGTGAGGGAACCATGCTCAACCTCTCCCAAGTTGAGCTCCTAAAATTCCTCATGGAGGGCGGGCTGCTGCTCCTTGAGCACCATGGTATTGCAATAAACCTTGCGACTGAGAGCATCGACAACAACATTAGCCTTGCCCGGATGATATTGGAGGCACAAATCATAATCCTTGATCAATTCCAACCATCTTCTTTGTCTAAGGTTCAGATCTGGTTGGGTGAATAAATACTTCAAACTTTTGTGATCCGAGTACACCTCGCAACGATTACCGATGAGGTAATGTCGCCAGATCTTCAGTGCATAAACCACTACAGCTAATTCCAAGTCATGGGTCGGATAATTGAGTTCATGAGGTCTCAATTGCCTTGATGCATAGGCCACTACCTTGCCCTCTTGCATAAGAACGCATCCGAGTCCTTGACGAGAAACATCGCAATAGATATCGAAGCTTCAGCGGACATCGGAAAGAACAAGAATTGGAGCGGTGGTCAATCTTTTCTTGAGTTCTTGGAAGCTCTCCTCACAATCAGCGGACCACACAAATTTCTTATCCTTCTTGAGCAACTCAGTCATTGGCTTCGCGATCTTGAAGAAATTCTCAATAAAGCGACGATAGTATCTCGCCAAACCGAGAAAACTCCTCACTTCGGTTACTGACTTGGGCTGACCCCAAGAGAGCACGTCGCTGATCTTGCTGGGGTCCACGGCTATGCCTCCTGCTGAAAGAACATGGCCCAAGAGTGCCACTTCTTTCAACCAAAACTCGCACTTGCTAAACTTCGCATAGAGCTGTTGCTCGCGTAGTTTTCCCAACACTAGCTTCAGGTGTTCAGCATGCTCTTCATCATCCTTCGAGTAGATGAGGATATCATCAATGAAGACCACCATAAACTTGTCCAAATACTCCATGAATACCATATTCATAAGATTCATGAAAAGGGCAGGAGCATTCGTCAAGCCGAAAGACATGACTGTACACTCGTGCAGCCCGTAGCGGGTAGAGAAAGCCGTCTTCGGAATATCTTCAGGCCTGATACGAACTTGATGATAGCCCAATCTCAGATCAATCTTGGAGAATACCCGAGCTCCGGTCAATTGATCGAAAAGGTTGTCAATCCGAGGCAACGGGTACTTGTTCTTCATCGTCACTGCATTCAACGGATGGTAATCAATGCATAAACGCAGAGTCTTGTCTTTCTTCTCCACAAAGAGTGCAGGACAGCCCCACGGGGATGAGCTGGGGCGGATGAAACCCTTCTCTTGAAGTTCACCAAGTTACTTCTTCAATTCCTCCAATTCATTCGGAGGCATCCGGTAAGGCCTCTTAGAAATCGAGGCGGTACCAGGTAGCAATTCGATGACGAATTCAATGTCCCGGACTGGAGGCATTCCAGGCACCTCTTCGGGAAACACGTCCACAAAGTCACACACCACGGGGACTTCATGAATCTCCAAAGCCGGCTTTGCTTCAAGTGCACAAAGATGCGGTTCTTGCAGCTTCGGTGAAATTCCAACCTGCTCGCCGGATGAACTTGTGAGGGAGATAAATTTCTTAGCACAATCGATTTGTCCCGAGTGTTGGAACAACCAATCCATGCCAAGTATCACATCCAAATTCGCTGAATTGAGGAGGATAAGATTTACAAAAAATCTCACTCCTCCATTCTCAATGGAAACATCCCGATATTCAATTTCAGCTCTCATTTCCGACCCCGGAGAACGAATAATCAAAGGAACATACATAGGAACAAATTGAAGATCACTAAGTGCAGCAAAATACTTTGATATAAACGAATGAGAAGCTCCGGAATCGAACAAAACGGTAGCAGGTCGAGAGTTGGCAAGAAGTGTACCCAACACGACGTCAGGTGCCTCCTGCACTTCCTCGGCTGAGATATGGTTTACTCGGCCATTGCCCACATTCTGGGCCTTCTGAGTAGCCTTCTGGTCTTGACCATTTCCTTGCCTGCGTCCTCCATTAGGACGAGGGGCCGCTCCAGTCTTCTTAGGGTAAGTATTTGCACAATGCCCTTGGTTGTGGCAGAAGAAACAGGTAACACTGGCAGCTGGATTGTGGAGGCCTCCTTGTTGTCCCGCAGGTGCACGTGGTTCCGACACGGCTGCGGTGGGCGAGGTACAAACGCCAGTGGCCTCGGTGGTGCTGGAGCCTGAGAATAGGGCACCGGGGCTTGCCCGACGCAAGAACGGGGAAGGTTGGCCCTTGCTGGTTTTTAGGCTTCCCACTTGCGCTTGCGAGAATCGCTAAGTGCTCTTCCCTTGTGCTCAGCGACTATAGCCTTGTCAACCAAAGTATGAAAGTCGAGGAAGTCAACGATAGACAGCTTGTCCTGAAGCTCCTAAAAAAGCCATCCATGAACTTCTCCCGCTTGGCCTCATCAGTAGGCACGTCCTCAGGGGCGTATCGAGAAAGATGGTTGAACTCATGCAGGTACTCAGTTACTGTCCTGCGCCCTTGCTTGAGCGCTAAGAACTCCTTCTTCTTGTGCTTCAATACGCCGGCGGGGACATGAGTCCGACAGAAAGCAATACGAAACTCCTCCCAAGTGATGACTCGGCCTGCGGGCCGCATGGCAAGGAAGTTCTCCCACCATGAAAGGGTTGTCCCCTCCAGTTGATGGGAGGTGAATAGTGTCTTGTCTTGATCTTGGCACTAAGCGACATCGAGCTTCCGCTCGACTAGACACAACCAATCGTCTGCGTCGAGGGGATCTTTGGACCGCGAGAGGGTGGGTGGCTACGTGCGAAGGAACTCCGAGAGTCCTCCCCTCTGATGATGGCCACCTCCTCCCCCTGATCCGGAGGCACCGGAAAGATTGGAGGTATTCCGAGCAATTGCCTCAAGGATCCTCGTCTGGTCCATGCGGTTTCGCTCAATCTGAGCGAGAACCTCAGCCATGGTTGGAGGTGGCGGGAGCTCCTCGTCTTGGCCAGCTGGCTGACCTTGGCTGTTGCGAGTTCTTCCAGCCATCCTGTTTCATACGAGTGGGTTACCAACAAAAACCCAAAAACTAGAGGCGGAAAACAGCGGAAGGTAGGCTACCGACTGGGGCAAAAGAGGTATTACCCTAACCCAATTACAACAAATAACCAGCAAGAAATAAACTCCAAACATTAGCAAAGAGGCATAAGATCCAATGCCAAACTCATAAGACACAAGATTCAACTTCTCGGTTCGACTAACTCATACTGAAAGAACGAGCAATCGTTTTGAGAAGGAAAATTTCAGAACATAGCTCAAGTCTTAACGCCGTTAAAGAACATGGTAAAACCGTCTAGGGTGCTATAGACACTACCAACTAATACCACCTCTTACCCTTGTAGGACCGGAAAGGCGACTAGGGGGTGAATAGGCGCTTTCACAACTTTCTCGCCTAAATCAAATTCAACACGAACTTTACTCCTTTAGCTATGAAAGCTAAGAAGATCAGTAAGCACACAGTGAAGCCTTGTGCTGAATTCGATAACCCCGACAACCACCACGACACAAAGTGGAGACTTAAACTCAAAAGGCGGATCTGAGCACAGCGGTCGGCCGGCTACCACAGGCGCTCGGACCGACGGTCAACCAATGATCGACAAGCAACTAAGCAAGCGGTCGGACCGGTGGGCAATGATTCGACCCGCGAGCAGCGATGCGAATATCTGGCGGTCGGACCGCCGTTCAAACCGATCGGGACCGGTTCGATCAATCTTGAAAAAGAACCCCAAATCCAAAAGCGAAATTTGATCCAACTTTTGATTCAACCAATGAAACTTGACCAAATTTGAGCACACCTCCCTAATGATATTAGAGACCTATTTCTAGCGGCGATCCTTGGATCCACTCTGCATAATCGATCTCTCGAGGATTTAACCAAGAAGTGCACAAACCCTAGAAATATGAAACTCTTGATTCAAGACTTGCTCATGGAGGTTGATGATCTAGATGACTCTAGGAGTATCCCCACACAACAAAGCAAGATAAATTAGTCCAAGGGACCAAGCAATAACCTTTGAATCAAGGAAGCACCAAATTCATCCAAAAAGGGAGAAGAACACAAAGGGAGCAAATGATCTTTCAATTAAGCATCACAAGATTGTTTGATCACACTAGATGCTTACAAAGCCTCTCCAACAAGGAGGGCAAGAGCTCATACAAGGAGCACACTCCAAACCCTAGTTCTCCTCTCCTCTCCTCCAAACCCTAGAAAAAGTGAATGCCAAATGAGTGCTTGAGGGGTTTTTTCATCTCCCCCTTTCTATTTATACTAGAGAGCTAGGGTTTCACTTTTGGGACCACTTACACATGGGACCCACACACAAATAACTCTTGAAGCAATCGCCTGCTTCACCACGTGTAGGTTGATCAGTGGTTCTCATCACGTTGCCAAGCCTCTCTTGTCCGAATCCCGTCGGAACCTTCCGAGACTTCATGCGATATCCGCACCTTTGATCCAACCGGTATGTCGAACCACCCGTTCGATCCATCTCGCCCATCTCGCACCATGCTTGTGTCACACGACCTCACACAGTATCACGATCGTTACGGACCTCGGCTCTCCAAGCGTAGTCGATCCACTCACCGTTGGCGTCGTTGACTGCAAGCCACCACCGCAAACAATAGACAAACAGACCGTTTCCGGGAACAAGTTCTTCACAACTTGACCCACGTTAGCTCCGTAATGCAATATACATCAATAAAGCATTGATAACCATACATGAAACACAATCAAATCAACTCAATGCAAACTTGGCTAACCTCCAAGTCCTCACGGCCCGACCAGCCCCACAAGGCGGTCAGTGATTCGAGCGGTCGGACCGCTCCACAACGGCGGTCGGACCGGTCAAAAAACTTAGCCAAAATTCCAGCGTGAAATTCGAAACCTTCGGAAATTTCAAGCGAATAGAACTTTTGTTGGGAGCTCAAAAATGATGGGACCACATCCGGAGACTCCTCACTTGCCTACACAACCTATTTTGGCTGACTCAAAAACCTAAAAACATTTTGGCGGTCGGACCGGCCACCATGGCGGTCGGACTCCTCCATGGGCGGATCGACCGCCGACACCACCCGATCGGACCACTTTGTGGTCCGTGACCTTGAAACAAACCCGAAAACGCGAGATTTTGCAAACCAACAACGCCATTGCCAATTGACTCATCATCCTGAGATCGTGCACATATCCTCACGATATCCACAACCCTTTATAATTCCCATAAGTTCTAGTTGAATTACCCTCTCATTTTAAGCCCCAACGAAGGACTAGGTGCTTGCTGTCCAAAATTTTGGTATCTAAGCTCCAAGCTGAATTTTCCCACTCCAAATGCTTCAAATCTTCACCAAAGGACAGTCAACACTACACACTCTCAATACCCAAAAACCCACAACCTGAATTCAATGGTAACAACTATATTTTGAAATAAAGATGAGAGGAAACAACTTTTCAAATCTCAATCAAGAGCAAGGTAAGATGAGCAATCTAAGATAGGTATGGAGTAAAATCGAGAACTTACTTAAGTTTTCATAAACCATTTGATATTTTGAACATAAGTTTTTTAAACATCCTAAGGACGACCAAGCTAGGGGTTTCTACGGTCAGTATGGCTCTGATACCAAGTTTTGTGAGAACAGGGGTAATTAACTTGTAATACTTAACCACCCGAATGGCCCTAGCATTACAAATCAAATATCTCGGTTCTCGGCGCATATGTACTTCCCAAAATTGCAGTACACATACCCCGTACAAAAATTAAGCATCCAAACCATACAAGTCATTCATTAACCAGTCTACAGGTCTTACGACATAAAGACATACAAGTTCATATTACAAGAGCAGGGTCGGTGGCCAAATGATAGTAATAAACCAAAGTAGCAACGGAAACATAAGCCATAAGATGGCGATAAACAAAAGCCAAACGGTTTGCCATTACCCACAAGGCAACCGACTGGAAACGTCCAAGCTAGTCATCGAGAGCAAAGTCGACGTCAGTCTCACAATAGTTAACCCCTTGGGGGTCAACCTCCACTGCAACAATTAAGCAAAGCAACTGAGTACAAAATGTACTTGCAAGATTTACGAGTAACAAGCCTATACATAGCTACATGCAAGCTGAATCAAAGGAGGTTATATGGTTCATTTGATGCATAAAGCAACATTTTATTTGCAATAAGTAATAGATTGAAAGCAATTTGACAAATCTGTTTTTAATTGATTAAATAACAGTGAGAAATTAATAATAAATATAAATAACATCCCAGAGGTGACTTCCCAACAGCCACCACAACATAGCACCAATTACCCATTCGTACCACCCGAAATCAAGTTTTATCGAAAACTATTGAGTCTAACTCTTGTAGAGACTTAACCAAGCATGTCCATAACCAAGGACTTGGCTATTCGAATATATTATACCCTTATGTATACTTATGTATTTTTGAAGTCGAAACAATTTTTAGAGCAATAAAAGTATTAAACCTAGAGTAATTTTGCCAAAAGTATTTTCTAGAACAGTAACCAGGTTCAAACAATTTTTATATTAAAGTACATGCAAAAAGTAATCTAGCAAAAATTGAATCATCAAATTTGGAGCTAAATGAATTACTTACTCTGGTGAAGGAGACAGGGAATGAGTGGTAGAGAGAGCTCAAGGGCAACCCACTGAGGGTGTGCAAGCAAGGAATCGGTAAGGAGCTTACCACACCGGAGATGGGGAAGAACAGAGCTCCGCGGCCAAAAACTGGAACAAACTCAGATTTCTCGGTCTCCTATGAACCGACGGCAAAATAGAGTGAGGGGAAAGATTAATGAAGCCAAGGCACGGCCGGAGACGCACCTGAGCGAGGATGGAACTCACCGGGCATGGAGTTGGCACGGCAGCGGCTCCGGGTGCGAGCTCTGTAGCCGCAGAGAGCTTGATGGTGTCTCGGACGCTACATGCCAAGGGAGGGCCTCGGGTTAGCAAAAATGGAACCAGGGAGGAACGGAGATGGAGCAGGAGGCGGAAGCACGGAGCTTACCCGAGAGAGAGCCAAGATCTCGCCACCTTTTCCTCGGCCACCGAGAGGGAAAGTGAGAGCTAGCAGGCGAGGGAGACAGAGTTATAGAGCTCCAACGGCCGAGAAAGAGACGGCGTGAAGACGCGACGCTCCAGGAGTGGTCAGCCGGGCGGTGGATCCACGGCGTCAACGGAGCAGCGCAGAGCTTCTTCGGCACGTGGCGCTCGAGCTCTGAGCGCACGGCGAGTTGGAGAAGACAGGTCTGACGAGCAGGTCCCGCGGTGTCAGCGACTCACGGTTCGAACGGGTGCGGCGCGACAAGTGGCCTGGTCCGGGGTCTTGGGTCGTTCGATCGGAAATGGATAGCTCAGATTTGCAGGGAAAGATCCAGCACGGTCCGAATGGGTGCAGAACCAGGACTGAACCGCGAGACTCGGGTCGGTGTCTGACTAGGGTTCGAGTCCGAGGAACAGTGATTCCAGATTTGAATTAAAAAGGCTAAGATGGATTGGGAGTTTCTAGAGGTAGCTCCACAGATCCAAAAATTCTAAATTTTTATTGAATGATTCTGACTTTAAGATCGACCGTTTGGAAAAAATTTAGAATTTTTCACGCAGTGTATTTTTTTCTAGAAAATTCACAAGCTGCTGGTCTTGGAGTTGACCAGAGAAACAACAGGTTTGACCAGCCCTTAAGAAATAGCAAATAATTTCTAAAAATTATGAAATTTCTCATGGAGGTTAACAAGATGATCAAAAATTTAGGAAACATATTTCCAGAGGGTGATCACAAGGTTTGACTAGAAGATCTTAAATTGGAACACTTCGAGCTGATAAAACCAATTGAGTTTGAAATCCACATTTCAAGGAAATTATTTCTGGAGATTTCAAATGACACAAGGACGCATACAAAAGTTTTAATTTATCCCTATTTTCATACATTTGAAACACAACCCCAGGTTTGGGATGTTACAGAAGTCCATCCCGACCTCTTTCCACTTCCACTTGGGAATAGGTAGTGGTTGTAGTGTGCCTACTGGTTTCAAGCGTTCAACTTTCACCCTTTGGCAAATATCACAATTAACAACATAACGTGCGATTTGCCGCTTCATTTGGCTCCACCAAAATTTCTTTTTCAGATCTTGATACATCTTCTCCGAGGATGTATGGAGAACAGAGAGTTCTAGGCTTCTTGGAGGATCAATTCTTTTAACTAGTGATTGAATGGCACCACCAAGTGGTTCCCGAACCATAAAGTGTCTTGCCCATCTTCAATGAAACCTTTGGCCTTGTCTTGTTTCATTCTTTCCCAGATTTGGGCTACCTCCAAATCAATTTTCTGATCCTCCTTGATCTGATCTTCTAATGTGGATTTCACCTCTAGGGCAGTAAGAAATCCTTGCTCAACCATCTTGAGGTTCAACCGCTGAAATTCAGCACCTAGGCCTTCCGAAGTGGATGATACCGACAAGCAATTGCAATGAGACTTTCTACTCAACGCGTCGGCCACAACATTGGCTTTCCCCGGGTGATATTGGAGTCCCATATCATACTCCTTAATCAAACTCAAGCCATCTTCTTTACCTCAAGTTCAGATCAGCTTGAGTGAAAATATATTTAAGACTCTTATGATCAGTATAGATTTCACAATGATTACCGATGAGGTAATATCACCAAATCTTCAGAGCGTAGATCACAACTGCTAACTCTAAGTCATGAGTAGGATAATTCACTTCATGAGGCCTCAATTGCCTAGACGCATATGCCACCACTAGGCCTCCTTACGTAAGTACACACCCAAGACCGTGGCGAGATGCATCGCAATATATGTCGAAACTGTTGTGAATATCCGGCAGAGTGAGCACAGGAGATTTGATCAAATATTTTTTCAGAACCTGAAAACTTTCTTCGCATTTCACCGACCATTCGAATTTCTTCTCTTTCTTCAATTGTTGAGTCATTGGTCTAGCGATCTTAGAGAAGTTTTCTATGAACCGACGGTAATAACCCACAAGTCCGAGAAAACTCTGAGTGTGGGTGACGCTCTTGGGGTGACTCCAGTTCAGTACATCTTGTACCTTGTTTGGATCAACAACAACATCACCTTCAGATAACACATGACCCAGAAAGCTTACTTCCTTGAGACAGAATTCACACTTGCTGAATTTTACGTGTAGTTGATGCTTGCGGAGTGTTTCCAACACAAGCCTCAAGTGCTGCTTATGTTCTTCATTGGATTTGGAGTAGATGAAGATATCATCAATAAATATGACAACAAACTTGTCCAGGTACTCCATGAAAACTGAATTCATGAGGTTCATAAAATACGCTGGTGCATTTGTCAATCCGAAAGACATGATGGTATACTCGTACAAACCGTAACGAGTAGATAATACCGTCTTCGGAATATCCTCAGCTCTGACCTTGATTTGATGATAGCCCAGTTGCAAGTCAATCTTGAAGAAAATATGGGCCCCAATCAGTTGATCAAACAGATTATCAATTCGGGGAAGTGGATATTTATATTTGATAGTGACTTCATTTAACGGATGGTAGTCAACACACATCTGTAAACTCTTATCTTTCTTCTTCACAAATATAGCTGGGCATCCTCAAGGTGAGGAGCTCGGCCAAATAAAGCCTTTATCTTGCAATTCTCCAAGTTGTTTCTTCAATTCCACTAACTCATTGGGTGGCATCCGATACGACCGCTTTGAAATGGGTGCAGTACCGGGTGGAAGTTCGATCACGAACTCAACTTCGCGATCAGGGGGCATGCCTGGGAGTTCCTCAGGAAAGACATCCGAGTACTCGAAAACCACTGGTACCATCTTCAACTTAGGAGTGGTACCCATTTTCAGAGCATAAAGATGAGGACTGGCAGTCTTTGACTCAAAAACGACTTGATCACCGTTCTCGCTTGTGACAGAAATGGACCGCTGGGCACAATCAATTTTCCCTTGATTTTTGTACAACCATTCCATCCCTAAGACAACATCCATCCCTCTTGAGTCTATCACTATCAAGTTCGTCAAAATTCTACCCCTCGAATTTCCACCTCTATGTTCCGACAAATTTGATCGGTTTGTAAAACCGATCCCGGTGACTAAATGAAATGTGGTGGATGAAGTGCTTGTATGCCAAACTGATGATGTGTAGAAAAATGCTTCTTGACAAAAGAATGTGATGCTCCGGAATGAAATAATACAGTAGCTGGATTGGAATTAACAAGGAGCATACCCAAAACGACGTCCGGTGCGTCAATGGCCTCGCGACGGTGATGTGGTTCACTCGACCACGTACTAGCTGGAGCTGGATCTGGCTTGGGTGCCACCCTCGGGGGTGGTGTTGTATGCACGGGTACTAGGGATGGTTGGAAATACTAGGGATGGTTGGAAATGCAGCAAACCACGTGCTTTTGTGTGAGAACCCGGTGTATTTAGCTCGTAACACTTAACCATCCGATTGGTTCTAGCATTACAAATCAAATATCCCGCTCTCGATGTATTGTGCACCTCCCAGGAGTGGTACACATACACCTTTACAAAATTTAAAGCATCAATTCCATACACAAGTTATTACAATACCAAGTCTTCATAATTTACAACACAAAGGAGATTTGAAGTTCATAATACACAAATAGGACCGACAGACCAAATGACAAGATAAATAACTAAAGTTATAGCGGAATAAAAAAGCCATGAGATGGGATAAATAAAAGCCAGCGGCTACCCTTACCCACAAGGCAACCGACTGGAAACCCGCTGTGCTAGTCGTCGTAGTCGAAGTCAGTCTCACAATAGTTGACCCCTTGGGGATCAACCTCCTCTGCAGCAAGTAGAAAATGCAATTGAGTACAAAATTATACTCGCAAGACTTACAAAAAACAAACCTATACATAGCTACATGCCTTCAGGTATCAAAGGAAGGCTACTACAATAAACAATTTTCAGCATAAAATAGTTTTCTTTGCAATAGGGTAATAGATTGTAAAGCAATTTATCAAATCTATTTTTAAATATTTAAATAGCAGCGAGACAACATTTATAAACATAATTAACATCCTAGAGGTGACTTCCCAATAGCCACCACAACATAGCACAAATTACCAATTCGTACCACCCGATTTCAAGTTTTATTGAAAATGTTGTAGTCTAATTCTCACGAGACGTATCCAAGCATGTCCATAACCTAGGATGAGGCTATTTGATTAGGTTATAAACCCTGCAGGGTATACAATTTTACCCACATGTCAGACCGCTTCGTTTGCCACGCGATAAAGCACACTTATGAAGGTATGCTGGCAGAGCGAAGTCCTACGAGACGTTTTCCAATATAATGCATTAACTACGAGTCACCTATATGGATGGAAACCCATACATTGTGTTGGAGACATCGGCCCAGCCTTAGCAACTGCCAATGCTCCTCAGTGTGGAGAACCTAGACAGGAACCCGCCCCTGTACAGCCGACACACACCAAACATTTTTAACATGACACACACAACCTCCTGCGACTCAGAGCTAACACATGCCAAAGTACTAAGTCAAGATATGTCTCATATCCCCTCATGTGGTTTCACGCAAAATGCTCGCTACGATGCTGTAAGTAATTCGGTCCTTGTTTACTCGGTCACAACCACACACCCAATAACCACACCAACAAACCATTTGCCCGAGTCTAAATCCTTTCATTTTCAGTTTTAGTTTTTCCAAATACACTAATACAAGAGTACCTTGACCCAAGTAATTGTAGTGGTGACATCACGATCAATGCCGAAGCGATGATCCCCATTCTACCGAAACTAAGCATGGCTAAGCAACATGACTCCCATACTGTATAAAGTGAATAGAGCCCATCCATCGAGCTCTAAATCACAGCGGCTATAATAACCTAGGTTCAGTGGTAAAGGGTGAACATTTGCCCACAGCTCACGCATCTATTTAGGATCAACTACTTGATCGGGAATTTAAACACCAAAATAGAGCACACATACACACAATTTGCAAATAAGATAATAGAATTTGAAATTAATGGGATCAATATGATCAAAGGAGGGATTGATTGCCTTGTTGGAGACAGTCCTATTTCTACTGCAGATCACTCTCATAAATAATAGAATCGTCAAAACCTAGTGAAAGAATCGAAAAGAACCAATAAGAACGGATAACGCTGGATAAACTCAAAAATTCAAAATCATCCAAAAATAATGGAATTTACACATAAGGTATAGAATGATTTAATATGAATTTAGAAATAAAAATTATTCGATTTGGAGTTCGTATGCGAAAGTTATAGCCTAAACCATTTCTGTCAGAAGAGAAAATCCAACAATTAGACTTCGAGTACTGTTCGTTTTGAGTACTGCTGGTTTTGAGTACTATTTATTTTGAGTACTGCTCATTCAACTACCTGGTCTGAAGGAGGCTTCGACTACAGGTGGTCGGAAGAAGGTTTCGATTACCTGGTCTGAAGGAGGCTTAGACTACAGGTGGTCGGGAGGAGGTTTCGACTACCTGTTTAGAAGGAGGTTTCGACTACCTATTCGAAAGGAGGTTCGACTATAGGGGGTCGAAAGGAGGTTTAGACTACCTGGTCAGAAGGAGGCTTCGACTACAGGCGGTCGGAGGGAGGTTTCGACTACCTGGTCCGAAGGAGGTTTGACTACAGGTGGTTGAAAGTCCAATAACATAGAGAAACTTTTGAGGCTTCACGGCTGCGCTTGTTGTCATCGATGTGGTCCACGATGACACGCTAAGCAAGTGAATGCATGCAAGAGCCCCTACAAGGTAAAGTGAAACTACGTGAAGGTGGTCTAAAGAGGTCATACGCGGTCGTAGGTGGTTGCAAGAAGCTCGGCGTCGTTAATGGCGACGACGACGATGAGCAACGGCGACGATGGGGCTTCACCGAGGAGGCTCATCCTGAGCAAAGAGAAGGAAGATGAGTGGTACAAGAAGCTTCGGTGAAACCCAGAGATGGTGCTAGAGCAAGCAATCAAAAAGTGGAGCCTGTTACCGGAGATGGGGAAGAAGGAACTGGTTTCGGGCGTAGTTGAAGAAAACTCAAATTCATACCACTCCTGAAGAGGAAAAAGGAAAATCGAGTTCGGTGAATGCATCCTCAAGTTCGGAATCATATTATGACACAGATGGAAGTAAGTGGGTGGCATTGGAACGAGGGGAACACGCTGACAGTGTCTCGACTGAAAATGGAGCTTCTGCGCAACCTTCGAGCTTGGCTCAGTGGACGAAGATAGGAGGTAGGGGAGGGTTCGGGTGGTTGCAAAAAGAGATGAATATGGAGTTCTAGGGATTTATATAGGCTGGAGGCGGAGTGCACGCGAGGAGTGGTCAGCGGGGTGAGCTCGGTTCATTGCTCACTGCCATGGACGAGTTGAGTGACAGAGAGGGGATGGTGAGGCGAGAGGGGCATGGGCGACTCTGGACATCTGTGCACTCTAGCGTGATGGGGGCAGGTGGGGAGGCGACAAGTGGGGCAACAGGCGCGACGGAGGTGATGACATTTAATACGCACGTGTCCAGAGGGGCAAAAGGGACAGGATTTGCGTTGGGGCGATGACTTTGTAGCGACGGTGACGCACGCGAGCGCTAGCGACATGGGCGCAACGAGGATGGTAGTGACCAGGCGAGGAGGAGCCTAACAGGTGGGCCTGGTCGGACTTGGTGGAAGGGTCTGGTCGAACCTGGTCGGACCGAGTGGGTGGTCAAATCAAGTGGTTCTGGTCGAAACTGAGAGGCTGGTCGAAATCGAGTGGTGTCAACTCGATTGGTTTGATCGAGTTCATTTCAAAAGACTGAGAGGGTTGTTAATTTTCAGATAGAGTGTTAAAGCCCTAAAATTCTATATTTTTTATGGGAGGTTACTGACTCTATGAACACTGTTGTATAAATTTTTCAGAGTTTTTCATGAAGTGAATTTTTCTAAAAAATTCTTTCAATTATCTAATTTAGGGGTTTGACTAAGGATTGTCTGGCAATTTTAAAATAGTAAATAAATTTGAAAAATTATGAAATTTTTCAGAGGAGCTACTGAGATGATCCAGAACCTAGTAAAATTATTTCCATGGACTGCTCACAAGATTTTGTTTCAAAAGTTTTAAAGGACCATGTGTTGAGTGAATTGAAGCATTAGTTTTTTAAAATTCACCAAAACCAATGAATGAAAATCCAGAGAATTCAAATGACAACATGATGCATCAAAAGTTTTAAATTATTATTATTTTTACACATTTGAAATACAAACGTATATTTGGGATGTTACAAATCCCCCCTACAAGAATCTCGTCCCGAGATTTCGTTTACTCGAAAAAGAAAAACGGGTAGTCCGCATGCAGGCGATTCTTCTATTCCCAAGTTGCTTCATCCTCAATATGATTGGTCCATTAAACTTTAAGAAACTTGATGGCACGATTCCTTGTCCTCCGTTCAGCCTCTTTGAGGATGCGAAACGGACGCTCCGGGTAGGTCAGATCTTCTTGTACATCAAGACCTTCCAATGGATGCAAAGACACTTCTTCAACTGGGATACGTGAAAAACATTGTGTACCTCCAAAAGTGCAGCAGACAACTCCCTGTAGGCAACAACCCCTTTCTTCTCGATATTGTGGTAACATCTGACATATCGAGGGGCAAACTTGTCTTTAACGCCGAATCATTGATGTCCCTTCAGTGGAGAGACTTTGAGATATACAAAGTCATTTGGCTCAAATCTCAACTCGCGACGACAACGATTTGTATAGCTCTTTTGCCTTGATTGAGTCGTGAGTAACCGGTCTTGAATCAACCAAAGTTGACTTTCGACCTCATTAATCGAGTCCAGGTCAAAGAATAGTCTTTCGTCGGTCTCCGACCAATTCAACAGAGTTCTACATTTCCTCCTGTATAAGGCTTAAAATGGTGTCATACCGAGATTAGCTTGAAAGTTATTGTTATAGGAGAACTCGGCGAATGATAAATATTTCTCCCAATTCATCCCGTAGGGGAGAACACAAGCACAGAGCATGTCTTCCAAGATTTGACTGACTCTCTCTATTTGGCCATCAGTTTGTGGATGGTATGCGGTGCTGAAGGAAAGACGAGTTCCCAAATCCTCTTGCAAACTATTCCAAAATCAGGACGTAAAGAGTGAACCACGATATGAAACAATCGTCCTTGGCACACCATGCAAACTCACATTGTGGGATATGTAGATGTCCGCCAAGTGACCTACACAAATCTTAGCCCGCACTGGCAGAAAATGTGCTACTTTCGTCAACCGATCAATGACGAGCCATATGATATCTTTCCTTTTTGATGTACGAGGTAGACCGGTGATAAAATCTATATCGATAGAATCCCACTTTCATTTAGGCACTTGCAAGGGTTGTAGCAAACCCGCTGAACGTTGATGTTCGACCTTCACACGACGACATATGTCGCACTCGACAATGAACCTTGTAATCTCTCGCTTCATTCGGGTCCACCAGAATATATGACGGAGATCTTGATATATCTTTGTGGCTCTGAGATGATTGGATATGGGAGAATCATGGACTTCGCGGAGGATTAAATTCCGCAACTCCATGTCCTTCGGAACCACAAGGCGCTGTTCGAACCACACAATGCCCTGATCATCTTCCGAGAAGCACTTGGCTGTCCCGTTTCTTGATATTCTACTTGATTTCGTTCACCCCAACATCGGTTTGTTGCGCCACCTTGATCTGATTTTCCAATGTGGGTTGCACCTCCATGGCAGTGAGGAAACCATGCTCAACCACTCCTAAATTGAGTCGCTGAAATTCTTCGTGAATGGCAGGCCCATTTACAATAAACCTTTTGACTGAGTGCGTCGGCAACAACATTGGCTTTACCCGAATGATTATAGAGACTCATATCATAATCTTTGATCAACTCCAACCACCTTCTTTACCTAAAGTTCAGATCTGGTTGGATGAAAATATATTTCAAACTCTTGTGGTCGAATACACTTTTCAATGATTACCGATGAGGTAATGTCACCAAATCTTGATGCATGGACCTCTGCAGCCGTTCCAAGTTATGGGTTGGATAATTGAGCTCATGAGGTCTAAATTGTCTTGATGCATAGGCCACCACTTTGCCTTCTTGTATGAGAACACATCCGAGTCCTTGACGAGAAGCATAGCAAAAGATGGCCCACCGCTGGCATAGATCCAACCAGAACCGGAGATGGGGAGCAATTGGAGGCTAGCCCCACCCCGGAGAAGAACCAGCCCAAAAGAAAAAAAACTGGAGCAGTGGCTTGGATCCGGCAGAGGAGCTGGCGGAGGAGGAACCAGAGGAGCTCAGCGGCACTATATTCAGAAGGGAGAGGGACGTATCCACGTGGGAGAAGAGGAAAGGGGGAGAAGGGTAAAGAGCTGAGAGAGAGAAGGGGTGTGAGTGTGTTGTGTTATGTGGGTGCAGTGAAGTGTTAGGCGTGTGTTAGTGTAGGCGCCTAGTGTTAGTGTGTGTTTAGTGTTAGTGATGTGTGCGTGTAGCATTTTTGTGCTCTGCGTGCAGGCATGTATCGTTAGATTAGGGTCATTTGAATTCAGGAAAATCCATGGGTATAGGATAAAATAAGTTTAACCTTTGTGTTTAGAGCCAACCCAAACTAAGTACGAGCGTGCATGAGTTCCACGACTGTAGGTTCTAAGAGCTAACCGGCCATAGGAAGAATAGTCGTAGGGGAAACGCTAACCACAGGGATCCGAAAAATTTACTTAAATTAAAATCTGTGGAAAAAGAGAGCAGCATGTTATTGTAAGCATAATATCACCCAAATGACTAAGCATTTCTTTATTATTCGCGTCTGCCGTATAATTGCAGAAGATGAACCGACTCAAGCAAGAGTATTTGATCCAAAATCTGTTGACGCCAATCTTTACTACGAATACAAAAGCAAGCCTATCTCTTGAACATCAACCTAGGTATATTAAATATAAATGTTACTTTTTATGTATCATTATATCTATGTGCATTAAAACTATCTCTCAAAATCAAATCGGATAAAAGAGATAAAGAGAAAAAGATGATAAATGAGAAAAGAGCAGTCCAACTGAGAGGAGCAGTTGGGCTGTAAGAGAAATATTAGGATGGTAAAGGGGGCCCGTGGTAGGAAAGAGAGGAAAGAGGTAGGACCCTTTACATGTGGATAATATATAAGGACCAATAAAACTGCCACTCAGATAAGAGGCCGCATTTAAGTGCCAACCAATTTTTCATTTCGACGGGCAGAAAATGCTACCTTGTTATGTTATTATACTCTCCACATCGAGTAAGTAATATAGTGTGAGTTATGGAGGAACCCAAGACCGGTAGGAGAAGTCCAGAATTGGAGGATCCAAGGTGCTATAGTAGCGCAAGGTGGAGCGTTGGGTGCGTGGATCACCGGTCCAACCAACATTATGGGAACTCAGTGGAGGACTGGGTGAGCGTCCCAGGACACCGACGGAAAATAATTGGTGGAGACTTAATAACGTAACTTGGAAACATTTCGTACTCTGAACTTGATACCGCTACAAAGGAAATGCAGGAGACCTATCGTAAAGAGAGCTCAGAGTAGCTACGGGTAAAGTGGTACAAAGCCTACGCAGTGCTAAATAAAAACCATGAATTCATGTGTGTCTCTTGGATTAGAGTCTACGGTGACCGCTAGGGGTCTATCTTCTCACCGGGTGATAAGTAGTATTTTTATAATTAAAATTGCCACTTAAGTCTAGATAAATTATTTTCCATAAAAAAGTGGTGAGCTAGAAAATGTGATAATCAACAATAGAGAAGAGTCATAGAGTGCATCATTGCCAATAAATGCTTGCTGAGTACACTAGTACTCATTCTTGCTATTATTCTTCTTTGTTAGATCCTAGTCCAACCAGGGATTACCCTGAGTAGGATGGAGGATACACATGTGTTGAGGAGACCACAGGAGGCGAGGGAGCTTACTACGAGGACTAGGGTGAGGTCGACACCTTATCCGGTGAGTGGGACGAGTAGGCGAATGGTGGAGCAGGGCAGACAAGCGAGGGGGGTCTGTCCCTTTTGCAATTGTATTATTATTTGTATTTAAGACCATAGCCTTACGTGGCTACTGGTTATAATAAAGTACAATTTATACCTTATTGTTATGCTGCATTAACTTTGGTAAGGTTTATTATTCATTAGAGCGGTGTTCTACTGGGCACACGAAGAATAATCCGTATGCTTAAGTGTGATTACCCCTTAGGGTAATGACACGGGGCGCCGCACACGCCGTGCGTGCGTTTCACCCACGTGCATCCCACCAGCACAGTGTGTGCATTTCGCCTACACGTTTGCCATCCACGTTGTGCCCCTTCATCAATGCATGCCATCAATGCCCACACATTCATTCTACTTGTCGTTTTTCTTTGCCTTGCGTGCATTCAAGTCCGAACCGATATCGCCACCTGAATTCTGCTCGCGTTCACCGTCGTTTCACTTCCCGGCTTCGGCTATAAATGTTAGCACCATAACCCCTTGCTACCCTCTTCTTTTCACATCAAACCCCAGCTGCTGCCACCTTCTTCCTCAAGTCCCCTCACACCGCCCACCGCTGCCGCCTTCTTCCTCAAGTCCCCTCACACCACCCTCGCCTCGATATCCCTCTTCGGTAAACTTCTTGATGTCTTCATTGCGTCCTAACGCCTTTTCGACCTTTTTCTGCCCATCCCCCACCTAGGTTCGGTCGGTTAGTCTCCATCGAGTGTCGCCGCCACTGCCACCATCTTTCCGCCACCGGCCATCGTCGCCCCGCCTCCACGGTCCTCCTCCGGCCTCCCCAAGTGACCCGGCGTGCTCCCGAGCCCACGTTGTGTTAATGCGCACGCTGCCTTCCCCAGAACATCGCCGCATTACTAGCGATGCCGTGCGCCCATGCGCCCAAGCCGCCAGTGCCTCTGTGCCCGTACCGCTGTCTCCCGTCGCAACTGCGAGGTCCCGGGGACCCATTTTGCTCCTTGGATGGTCGTCCAACAAAGTCGTTCACCGGCGTCGCCGCTTGCCAGAGCCACCGATCACCTCCCCTGTTCTTCTTTTGTTCTTCCTTTACTCTGGCTTTTCCTCTCTCTATTACAAAAGGACACACTGGTCATACTCAGTCTTACTTCAATCTTTCTCTCTCTTTCTCTAGCAAATGGGCCCAAATGTCAGATCTGTTATTTTTTCATTCAAAACCGAAAAGGAATATTCTCTAGAATATTCCCTCTTCTCATTTTTAGGAATTTCCAATTCTGATAAACCGGATGCTCGTTCTCCTTTATACAAACTCCGATTCAGTCGATTCTTCCTCCTAAATTTATCTAAATTCACAATATATCTAATAGTACTAATTTAACATTTTATGGATTTTATTTGGATTTATCGTTATTTATTTGTTTCATTTTGTGCGTATAGAGTCTGACGTTGCCAAAGCTAGCTTGGACCAGTCCGCAATAGTAACTTCAATCTTCGACGAAAGTAAGTCGTAGACCTTTGATCATATTTTACCCATTATTACAAAATATATTATTTTATATCAACATGCATGCTAATTTTATATCAATTGTTTTAGGGGTAGCTAATTACGTAATTGACATTATGCCACCTTGAATATTGTGAATACCATGCATTCTTTTGACACCATAGGAAGCATTGCTATTAGTTGGACATAATTTTTAATACCAACATGGGTGACATAGTTATGCTTGTCCATGCTTAGTTGTACGATAGGTTCATATTCACAAGATCATTTTTGAGAATTTGACTTAGTGAGATATGGAATTGTGGTGCGAGGCCACTTTTGTAAAATTTATTTTGTCCTAGTAGGGGATGCAATTGGGCTTGGTTGAGCAAAAATGTTTTCCTACTCGGAGAATGATCATGCAGTCAATTGGGGTGCAGGTAGCATATTTTTGGATGAGGTGGTTTCGCTTGAATAATCACTAAGGACTTAATCTTGTGCGTCATTGAACTGTACCATGTCCTACAACCACTTGTCCAGTATGGAATGGACCTAGCTGATTAATTTGCAATGTCTTGTTTTGGTTCTATCATGTGGTGGTGTGGGTTCTGGGATAGATGGGTAGATTCACATGGCGCAAGAGGGCCCCCAACTATGGTGAATGTAACCCTTTGGTGATGAAACCTCAGCGGACAAAACTAGGTTAAGACAGAGCTTTATAAAGGCATTGTGATAATCATTTAGTCGCACACCTATGGAAGTGTGTCAGACGAACATTATAATCTGGTTATATCTTGTAGGTAAAGTTGTACAACCTCTGCTGAGTGTTAAAACTGTTCGAACAACCGTGTGCTCGGTTATGGACAATGACTTGGAATTTCACACGAGGTATAATGATTTCATAAAATATTTGGATGTTGGAATGGTTGGGAAGTGAACGGGTAGTTCACTGATTATTTCAAAGCAATTTGTTACTTTATTTATTATTATCTTTCCAATTATGCTTTATAATCTATTTACTATTAATATTGTTTTATGTAAAATAATCATACATCTATTCCTTTGCTTATTGTTTTATGTAAAATAATCATACATCTATTCCTTTGCTCAAGCCTTGCATGAATATTAATTGCATACTATTCCCAATGACTTGCTTAGTTCTTTATGTACTCATGACTTTATGTCTTGTTGATCAGTCGCTGAGGAAGATCCAGGGAACCCAGAGTTCTACGAGGAGTACTTCGAAGACTATGTGAACTAGAATGTGCTCCTCACTCGATTGCCTGTGGGCATGTCGGCTGACTACTACAAATTATCTTATTTCCGCTGTAAGAGTTATGTTTGTCTTTTAAGCCCTGCGTGGCAAACTATGTAAATTTTGAACATAAGTGATAAAGATTCAACTAGCTGATGAGATGAATCCCGATTGTTGGCCCAATCTTTCACAGTACACTTGAAGATCAATAGCTCGTCATCTCATTCTCTTTAGTTTGGGTGAACAGTAACCACGCACATGAACAGTACCATGCAGGTGAATAGTTCCCAAATCCTAGATAGTAAATCTTCAATTTCTAGTTGTGCTAAACCTTGAGGATTAGAAACAATAGAGAATAACTTCATAAACCAATCTGATTTGGTCAAATTGCAAAGATGGAGTAGTAGATGGATCTTCTTGGTTGTAGTCAAGAACAAGGTGTCCTTGCTTTGCACTCAAGCTGAAACACCAGATAAGAACTTCCTCTTGCTTCCTCCTCTCTCTAGCCCTCCCTCTTAGTAACTCTCAAGCACATCTCAACTCAAGAACACATGATATGCGCCAAAATGGCTTTTCGGATTTTTATTATCTAAATCATAACTTGTTCTATGCACTTCACGCTTCCTTTGACGCCAATGCAACCCTTGCTGCCATGTCACCATATGTCTTTCTTGACTGCCCGCATGTGCTAGGGTTTTATCCCGAGAGCACATTCCCTCTCGTTGGCTAGCATCCCCATCCACCCTCTCGACCTTCACAACGTTTTGTTTTACCTTTTGTTGCAAAACAACACCAATAACACCAATTTGAGTTCTAGCATTAGTTTGCAATTTAGGGATGCAAACCAATACTTTAGTAGTACTTATGGCTGTATCATCCTCCCTTTCTTCAAGAAAAGATGTCCTCGTCTTTTGTGTAACCTCAGGAATCTTCGTTGAGGTAGTCTTCATGATCGCCTTTTTAGCGATGATTTCCTCAGTATGAATGACACTCTATGGCATAGGACACAGGGTATATGATCTTCTCTGATGCACTAAAGAGTACATGTTGGACCTCCCGTGGTGCGTGCATTGCGATCATACTGCCATAGACGTCCCAACAGCAAGTGACATGTGTGCATAGGTATAACATCTGATGAGGACATCACTTCTACTGATACGAACACTCCTCATGTGCAAGGTCCAATTACTCAAGCACGTGCTCGTCAACTTATTTATCATGCAAATTCGTTTCTAGGACTGAGTGTATTATTTGAGAACTCTATGATGCTGCCTAACGAAGATGATTTACTTGTACTTAGGAATCTAGGACTACGACCAGTGCAAGAAGGTCTACGACCAGTTCCGCAGGGTCTACGACCACTTCAAGAAGGCTTACGACCAGAGATAACATGGACTCCTCAAGACCACCCAGGACCAGTCCTACGACCAAGTCTTCGACTAGAGATACGCGACCTGAATAGTGAATAAGGTGATGTGTCACCGTTTTGGCCTAATATGGTCTTGTAAGCGTGTCGAGGTTGGAGTCCAGGCTGTGTACGCCTCTTCCCGCGGTCGCACAACCCTAGGTCGATCTCCTCACGTTCCCCTATATATATACAGTAGCCGTCATAGTTTAACGTGGATTTTTCTTTGAGATTATTCCGCTTAGCAGTCTCGCCACACGTTAGGTTGAGGAACCCCACATTGTGTATTTCATCTATATTCGCAATACAATATCAGATTGCATCTTCTACTTTCTTGCTTGTGTTCTTGATTCGCATGCAGGAGATAGCCTTCTTGGCGAGGTCAACCGCGTTCGGCACGGTTGATAACCATCGGAGCAGTGGTGTAGTGATTGTAGGAGGTTTGATCTGTTCTGGTCGGAGCCTTCGGATCATCAATGTCGAGTTCTTCATAATCGACTTATCAGTACATTTTGGAAGATCGGGCCACCGTTACATCAGCTGGTATCAGAGCAAAAGTTGCCCGTTAGGTAATCATAATTTTCCCCTGTTAGATTAGTTGTTTGCCATCGTCCTAAAACTCAAGAAAATTGCCCCACAAAATATTTTTGTTCATCGTGTTCTTCCGCTGTCCGATCACCCATTGTGCCTTTGCAATTTCCGTTCGTTGTTTTGCGTTGTTGAATTAGTGTCCTTTGTCTAAGTCGTGTTGCTGGTTTAGAGTCGTGTTTTTGGTCGCTAGTCAACACCGCGCCGCCGTGCCACCATCCATCCTGGCCGCACCACCCCCTTTTTCGACCACCTCCTCGCGTTCGACCACCTAGTCGGAATCGACCACCTACTCGGGTTCGACAACCTACTCATTCCCGCCCCGACCACCCTATTGTTTCTTGTTGCTCTCGGACACCCCACGTACTCATCATATCGTGCCTGCCACACAAAGTCCGAGAAGAATTTTTATAGCCAAAGTTCAGAGAGAGAGTATCTTTTAATTACCTATATGCCCCTGCCTTCTACAAAAAGTTTGTGACCTATATATATCCATAGACCCAGAAGAGGGTTTTGAAGATTTTTGAGTCAAGGTCACATTCGCAAAAAAAAAGAACCCTAGGTTGGGTTTCGACAATCAAAAAAAAAGAGAGAGAGAGAAAGAGAAAAAAAGAACCCTAGGTTGGGTTTCGGCATTCAAAAAAAAGAAAGAAGAGAGAGTAGAAGAAGAAGCAAACCGACCACCCCCAGTGAAGAAGAAGAAAATCGACCACCCCCAGTTGGTCTACGACCACTCCCCGCCTTGCATCCTTTAAATCCTTGTATCCAGTCCTTGTTATTAGTCAGTGTGTGCTAGGGCTAGGGACACTTCTTAGGCCAGCAACCGTGATAGGTACTTTGGACCCTTATTCGACTTTGCTAATCATGTTACAGTTTTTGCTAATCCTTGCTACATATTGTGCCTTCTGAGCTCCACCCACTCTTGATCAGAACAGGTCCCCTCTTACAATCATACCCACAAGGTATCACGAACCAGCCACCGGTCGTACCACCTGCTGCGTTGGTAAGAACACTTGTAAGAGTGTGGTAAGACGCTTGAGAGTGTGTGTTTCCACCTTCCATCACCTAGTAGTTGATAGGGATAATACCTTCGTGTTGTCTTTTGTTTTCTGCTAACCATGATAGGTGAAACGTCTGATGAGAAAGAGTGTGTTATAAAGGGAGAGCTTTTGATGCTCTTGGATGAACAACACACTACCATTAATGAGGACATCAACAGGAAGTTTGAAGCTACCACGATCACATTGCAGCGCTCAATCAACGATAGTATTACCGCGCTCACTACACGCCTTGAAAGAATGGTGAACCGACCACCAAACACTGGACGTGAGTATGATCACGATGCAGTCCAAGATCTTGAGGAGGGAGATGATAATGAGAGGAGAAACCATGATACCGGCGCTGGGTTTGCTGACCAAGATGCACGTCAACGACAACACCTACATCACAACCGTCATGGTATGGGAGGTAATCATTTTCAGTACCACAATGCTCGTGCTAATGATGACCCATTTGCTAAAGTTAAATTTATCATACCATCTTTTGTGGGTGTTTATGATGTTGAAATTTATCTAGATTGGGAGATGACAGTTGAACAAAAATTTAATGCACATCTAGTTCCTGAAATGCATAGAGTCAGACAAGCTACTAGTGAATTTAAAGATTTTGCTATCATTTGTTGGAATCAAGTAGTTAATTCTGGTTTAACACCTGATGCATGGGATAGATTGAAAGTAGCTATGCGTGCTAGATTTGTTCCTCCTACTTTTAAACGTGATATGCGTAAGAAATTACAGCGCTTAGACCAAGGTAATAAATCTGTCGAGGAATATTATCAAGAACTACAGATAGGCATGCTGCGCTATAATGTTGTTGAGGATGAGGAGGATAAGATGGCTCATTTTATGGTGGTTTAAAGCATGAGATTCAAGACATAGTTGATTACAAAGAATATAATGATATTAATAGGTTGTTCCAGCTACTTATTTGGTAGAAAAAGAATTGTAGGGTAGACAACAAAGGACCAGGAGCAACTTTGGTAGTACGTCTACATCGAGATCAACACCGGGACAAGCCAAGATAGCCCCACATGCTTTTCGGTCTGCTGCCCCCTCTGTGAGTAGGGCACGTTCAGCAGCACTATCTCCACCGTCACGCGCACCCGAGACGAGCAAATCTACTAGTGTGCAGGCACCAGTGTAGAGCTCTTCATCAGTTGCTTCCATAGGTCGTACAACAGGAATTGTATGCCACCGTTGTAAAGGAATGTGCCACTTCATGAGAGATTGCCCAAGTCAACGAGCGTACATTGCGACAGAAGATGGTGGTTATGTAAGTACTAGTGATGTTGAGGATGAATATGCTCTTGTAGCTAACCTTGCAGGCAATGATAATGATCATGAGGCAGATAGCGATGGTGAGAAAATTTTAGCTGCCGCTGCTATGGAAAATTATAGGACCATAATTGTGCAACGAGTATTGAGCTCCCAAAGAGAGCAAGAGGAGACGCTACAACGTCATAATTTGTTTCAGATGTCCCTCATCGTTAAGGATTGCCGTGTTTGTGTCATAATTGATGGCGGAAGCTACAATAACTTGGTGAATTCAGAATTGGTCAAGAAGTTTGGCTTAATCACACGTGCGCATCCTCACCCATACCACATTCAGTGGTTCAACAATAGTGGTAAGGTGAAGGTAACACAATCTTCGAGAATGCATTTTTTCATTTGTTCCTATCATGATGTTGCTGATTTTGACGTAGTACATATGCAAGCCTGTTCTCTTTTATTAGGTCGTCCATGTGAATTTGATACCGATGAAACTCATCATGGAAGAAGTAATAAATACTCTTTTATGCACAAAGGAAAGAAAATAACTTTGCTACCTTTGACGCCTACTGAAATTGTGAATTGTGATAAAGAGCTAGCTGAAAATGAGAAGAAAGAACTTGAACATGAATCTGAAAATTAGCCAGTAGTGAAGAATATTTTTCCACCTAAGAAAGAGCGGTTAGCACCTAGTTCTAAGATCGAGGGAATTAAATTAAAGGGTTGTGTCATGCTTACAACCAAATCTGATCTTGCTAAAATTTTTAATAATGAGCGCCATGCTATGCTTTAATATGCAAAAATGCTTTATATTCACTTGCGGATATATCTAGCTATTTGCCTCCTGCTATTGCTAACCTTTTGCAGGAGTATGTGGATGTATTTTCAGCTGAGGTACCCCTGGGATTACCACCTATTCGAGGGATTGAGCATCAAATTGATTTGATCCCAAGAGCGACTTTGCCAAACCGTGCTGCATATAGGACCAATCCGGAGGAGACTAAGGAAATTCAGCGATAAATCCAAGATCTTTTGGACCGTGGGTACGTAAGAGAAAGCCTTAGTCCTTGTGCTGTTTCTGTTCTTTTGGTTCCTAGGAAAGACGGTAGTTGGCGTATGTGTGTTGATTGCAGAGCTATTAATAATATTACCATAAGTTATCGTCATCCTATCCCTAGGCTAGATGACATGCTTGATGAGTTGAGTGGTTCTATTATTTTCACAAAGATTGACTTGCGGAGTGGTTACCACTAGATTAGAAAGAAATTGGGAGATGAATGGAAAATTACTTTTAAAACTAAGTTCGGACTATATGAGTGGTTAGTGATGCCTTTTGGTTTAACTAATGCACCTAGCACTTTCATGCGTTTGATGAACGAAGTTTTGTGTGCTTTCATTGAAAAATTTGTGGTTTTTTATTTTGATGATATTCTGATCTATAGCAAATTATATGAAGAACACATGGATTATTTACGTGCTGTTTTTAATATTTTGAGAGATGCACGTTTGTTTGGTAATATTGAGAAGTGCACCTTTTGTATGGATCAAGTTTCTTTTCTTGGCTATGTTGTTACTCCACAGGGCATCGAAGTTGATCAAGCCAAGATCATCGCTATCCAGAGTTGGCCGCCTCCTAAAACGGTCAGACAAGTGCAGAGTTTTCTAGGGCTCGCTGGTTTCTATCGGCGTTTTGTTCGGGATTTCAGCACCCTCTGCACCGCTGAATGATCTTACAAAGAAGGGAGTTCCTTTTACTTGAGCCACCATACAACAACAAGCCTTCGACGTTCTCAAAGATAAGCTAACACACGCCTCTTTGCTTCAACTTTCCGATTTCAGCAAGACTTTTGAATTAAGAAAGTCTAAACTCATGCCACGTGCAGATGGCCCTTTTAAAGTTTTTGAACGTATTAATGATAATGCATATAAGTTAGACTTGCCTGCAGATTTTGGGGTTAGCTCCAGTTTTAACATTGCAGATTTGCGTCCTTTCTTGGGCGCGGAGGATGATCTTGAGTCGAGGACGACTCCAATTCAAGAAGGGGATGATGATGAGGACATCACTTCTACTTATATGAACACTCCTCATGTGCAAGGTCCAATTACTCGAGCACGTGCTCGTCAACTTATTTATCAGGTAAATTCGTTTCTAGGACTGAGTGTATTATTTGAGAACTCTATGATGCTGCCTAACTGAGATGATTTACTTGTACTTAGGAATCTAGGACTACGATCAGTGCAAGAAGGTCTACGACCAGTTCCGCAGGGTCTACAACCACTTCAAGAAGGCTTACGACCAGAGATAACATGGAATCCTCAAGACCACCCAGGACCAGTCCTACGACCAAATCTTCGACGAGAGACGCGACCTGAATAGTGAATAAGGTGCTGCATCACCGTTTTGGCCTAATATGGTCTTGTAAGCATGTCGAGATCAGAGTCCAGGCTGTGTACGCCTCTTCCCGCGGCCGCACAACCCTAGGTTGACCTCCTCACGTCCCCCTATATATATACAATAGCCGTCATAGTTTAGCGTGGGTTTTTCTTTGAGATTATTCTGCTTAGCAGTCTCGCCGCACGTTCGGTTGAGGAACCTCACATTGTGTACTTCATCTATATTCGCAATACAATATCAAATTGCATCTTCTACTTTCTTGCTTGTGTTCTCGATTCGCATGTAGGAGATAGCCTTCTTGGCGAGGTCAACCACTTTTGGCACGGTTGATAACCATCAGAGCAGTGGTGTAGTGATTGCAGGAGGTTTGATTTGTTCTGGTCGGAGCCTTCGGATCATCAACGTCGAGTTCTCCACAATCGACTTATCAGTACCTTTCGGAAGATCGGGCCACCGTTACATCAACATCACACTCCACCTTGTCGTGATAGTCTCCCACTGAAATACAAACTTGGACACTGTGTGTAATTTTTAGCTTACCGACATTATGTAACCATTGTGCATAATACGGTTCAGGATGTCGCCATGTTGTCAACCCAGAAGCTTGTACCAAATCCTTGCTAATGATGTTGTTGTAGCTTCCACCATCAACGATAAGCTTGCAAACTTTATCACTAATTTTGCACTCAAATTTGAACACGTTGGTTCGCTGTCTCGTTGCCAGAATTGAAGTGTTATCGACTCGAACCGTCTTGGTTAGCATACAAAGACCATCTTGCAGTGCCTCGTCGGTGGTTTTGTCATCATGAGAGGACTCCTCCTCTTGCTGTTTTTTTGGTAGAAAGAAGGGCCGCCAATTCTGATTTCTTCTTTTCTTCCTCGGCCAACCGTTCTTCTTCCCGTTTATTTGCCTTTATCATTTGTCGTTTCTTTTTAATGTCTTCTTGGACCTTGTCTCGTCGTTGTCTATCTTCAAAGTACCTTGACGAGAATCAAGATGTAATCTCCTTTCACGTTCCTCTCCATGGAAAAGAGTAACGCATGATGGGATGCGATACAACTCGATGTATGTTATGTTCTTGCACCAATAACCAACGAACATACTCGCATATGCATAGGAATCACATCACAAGTAACAACATCAGTATACCCGTCCAAAGAAAATTTTACCTCCACTTGTTTTGTGATCGGAATGTGTTTGAACCTCCAAAGCAACAGATATGGCTCTGGATGTGGCTTTGTGACCAACTCCAATCTGTCCACAAGTGTTTGGCTTGCAACATTTGTCAAGCTTTCCGCATCGATTATCATAGCACAATCTGTGTTCCCCACTCAACACCGATTGAAGAATATGTAACTCGGCTCGTGGAGTGGATCCTCCTCACATTGATCTATAGTATAGCTAAATTGCATGACCAGCTTCATCTCCTTCGTGTCAACCATGTCTATCCTTGATCTTCGCAGCAATAAAGTATCGTGAGCAACTGAAACTCTGATACCACCTAATAAGGATTCAACTAGCTGATGAGATGAATACCGATTGTTGGCCCAATCTTTCACGGTACACTCAAAGATCAGTAGCTCATCATATCCTTCTCTTTACTTTGGGTGAACAGTAACCACACACGTGAACATTACCACGTGGGTGAATAGTGCCCAAACCCTAGATAGCAAATCTTCAATCTCTAGTTGTGCTAAACCTTGAGGATTATAAACAACAGAGAATAACTTCACAAACCGATCTGATTTGGTCGAATTGCAAAGACGGAGTAGTAGATGGATCTTCTTGGTTGTAGTCAAGAACAAGGTGTCCTTGCTTTGCACCCAAACTGAAACACCAAATAAGAACTTCCACTCGCTTCGTCCTCTCTCCAGCCCTCCCTCTTAGTAACTCTCAAGAACACACGATATGTGCCAAAACGACTTTTCGGATTTTTATTATTTAAATCATAACTTGTTCCATGCACTTGATGCTTCCTTTGATGCCAATGCAACCCTTGCTGCCATGTCACCATATGTCTCTCTTGACCGCCCGCATGCGCTAGGGTTTTATCCTGAGAGCATGTTCCCTCTCGTTGGCTAGCATCTCCATCCACCCTCTCGGCCTTTACAACATTTTGTTTTACCTTTTGTTGCAAAACAAAACCAATGGCACCAATTTGAGTTCTAGCATTAGTTTGCAATTTAGGGGTGCAAACCAATGCTTTGGTAGTACTTATGGCTGTATCAATAAGGTCCACTGCTACTATTTAATAATAATTTGCTTCTTTCTTAGCTATTTCGTTGTATAGATATGATTTTCATCGATGTTGTCACTATGTGAGCTAGCTACTGGTTATGAGACTAGTTCAGAATATACAGAGGGTTTGGATTTGCATGTTCGGGTCCTGACACATGGCGACAACGGCGATCATGGCGAGGCAGGAGCACGGACGAGGGTGGCGGCGGGTGAGGCGAGCGGAGGCTCCATGGCGACCATGGCGGTCATGACGTGAGGCGGCAAGGCGGTGGCAGTGGCGGTCGAGGCCTGCTGCGAGTACTCCGTCGCCAGAGTATAGGGATCTCTCTCTCTCTCTCTCTATGTGTGTGTGTCTACTCGTATTGTACTATGTTGCAATGTATGTAGTGTTTTTGAATATTTTTTTTGTATACAAAAGTATTACTCCCTCCGGTCATAAATACATGTCGGTTTTGAATACGTACCGTCAAACCTTTAAAACTTGAGCCATCGATATATTTTTTAAATATTTAGATTGGATACATAAAAATCATATGTGTAGATTTATCTCAAAAATTATTTTTATAATACTCTCTTCAGTTCAAAAAACAAGTCGTTTTGGAACGTGCAACCAAACTTTGAAAACTTTTGCTATTAATATCTTTTAAATATTTAGATTAGATACATGAAAATCATATGTGTAGATTCGTCTAAAAAGATTTTTATAATATTATAATTTTATTTGATTATACAATATATTACAATAGTAATTAGTGATCAAAGTTGTATTTTAGAGACTGTGTTGATGTCCAAAATGACTTCTTGTTGTGAACGATCGGGAGGGAGTATTATAATCTCGTTGAGTGTTATAACTATATTATAATATAAATTAGTGATCAAAGTTATGTTTTAGAAACAATATCAATGTCTAAAACAACATATATTTGTGATGGGAGGGAGGGGTATCTGCATGTACAGTACATGTATGTAATGTATATGGAATATTGGACCATTTTTTTTTGTATGGGAAATAACAGGTATTTCTGTGTACTCTCCATTTTATGGGTACAATATACTCGATTCAACACATGGCAGCATTGAAAATTCGAAAATTACAACAATTAGATCATTAACACAAACTTTATTGATTCAGCAGTCAACATATGAGCCAGCGGCAGTACTGCAGTAGTATTGATTTTCTCTCTGTTTTTTTTAGATGGAAATTAACGGCTGTAGTATTGATTTGCAACAATATATTTAGAGATGGAGACAGCAGTGGTGTTTGCTTGGCTACAATAAATAAATCGTACAATATTGATACAGTACTCGAAGGGGGGAAAAAAATCTATCCATTACTTTTTGATCGGACGGCTTTCGCCAGCAGTAGCTGATCTGGCTCACATGTGGCCAAGCAGGCGGCGCGCGGTAAGGATTCATTGGATTTGGGGGCATGAGACGAATAATGTTAGGAGCGAGCTGAACTGCATGCAGCGCAGCTAGCCTGCCTTATCCAACCAAATCGGAATCGGAGTCACTCACGAGCGCGGCCACGGGCACCATGGCCGTCTGCTTCTTCCCTTCCCACCTATTACCCACCCTAAAGCAGCCTACTCCTCATTCGCCCATGGGCACCACCACCACCACCACGGCGATGACGAGGAGGAGCAGCACTCGGCGGAGGCGGATGATGATGCGCGGAGCACGCTGCACCCTCAACGACACTGACGATCAGACTCCGATGACTGTGTCCATCACTGGAGCCACCGGTTTCGTTGGACGCAGATTGGTTCAGAAGCTTCTATCTGGTACTCCATCCCGGTCCATTAATTCCTTCAATATATATATATATATATAATTCAATTACTGTAGTAGTTGGCTAGCTTGTTTGTCTCCTTAATGTCAATTCCTTGACATATGCTGTGCATATGTATGCAGATGATCATAAGGTTTGCGTCTTAACACGGTCCGCCAGCAAGGCCACATCAGTTTTTCCTGGTAAGAAGGTAATCTTGTAGTTAAGATGCATCGCAAGAAGTATGCGTCCATAGTAATCTTGTAGTTAAGATGCATGTTATTGTACTTCATAAACATGTACGGTCAGTGGCGGATCTAGAATTTCACCCCGCCCCAGACTAAATTCTAATAGGCTAATATCCTAGAATTAATGACAATTTATACCCACACCATATCATAACAAAAATAACCCAGAAATACATCATTAACATGAAACTTTAACAAAAATACTTCAATATAAAACATAACAAGAAAAATATGGTAAAACATGAATAGTATAGCATCGCAGAGATACAATTTGAGTACATAAATAACAAATATTTCATCTATATTTTAATCCACCAAAAGGCGTTTGTCTCTTCGAAAAGCTCATCCCATCCATGATTTCTCATTATCTCAATTGTCTTCAATCTTTCTTCATGATGTTAAATTTTATTTACACAAGCCTTGACAAGTAGGACACTAAGTAGATTAGTATATTGTATATTAAGTCAAATTCAAACATATGAACTTATGCAGAACAGCAAAACATGTATCAAAACAACATAGCTCATCAAACTAGAAGTCATGTGCTTTAGTGCTGATGTTTCTGTACATTACTCACTAGCATGGATTAAAAAAACCCGACCGGTTACCGTCGGTTACCGGTGGGGACTGGGGAAAAAAATCCCAGATGGAAATGTTAAAATTTAAGTTCAAATTCAAAATCCCGACGGTTAGATCCCAAATTCAAATGCATTCAGATGAAATTCAACCTAGTTTTTCCCGGGATTTCCGGGGTAACCGGTTTTGGGCCATCGGCCGGGATTTCTACTTGTTCCGGTTTTGCAATCCTTGCTCACTAGTCAATCCTATAAATTTTAGATGTTGAGATTTCAGTGGTTTGGCTTTCTTTGTTATTGAAAATGTATGTTCAGAACCAAAAGTATAGCATGCAAGTCTAACCTTGGTAAGAACATCACAGGAATAGGAAAATAGCCTTGTTGATTTGAATTATTTATTATTAAAGAACAATATAATCATAAACATCTGACAGTGATTGAGATCTAGAAAGAGGTTTTATAATTGTATGACCAGAGCAAGAGTTAACTGAAATGATTCTTCTGTAAATTTAGTAGTGACTTGGTTCAACAAGAAAACCTGCTCAAAGAAATAAGATGGTAACTGGTAACTATGTTAGCCTCATTGAATAGGGTATCTGCACAGAGGAGAAATGAACAAGATGGTTACAGGTAAGTATATGTCTATAGAAGAAATGAACAAGATGGGATAAAGTAATATGAACAGAGCAGATAATGAAGGCGAGGATTGAGGAAAATCCCATTTACTGCTGCTGAATAGACCTGATTTAATTTATAGGAATTTGAGCTCTCCCAAATCTCAATTCAAATAGAAGAATTTCTCAATGGTTTATTCAAAGTTGTTTTCTAGTAATCAATCAGCAACAAGAATAAAACATAGCATTTCACTAGAACTATAATGACATCATTTTTACTACTATGTATATCCAAAAGAAAAGATCATGAGAGATCGATGGCATAATAACCACACTGGTCCACTGATATTACAGAAATTGAACAAGGTGTACACAAACATCTGTTCCCAGTCACTTGATTGTATGGTAGGGTAACTTACTGGGCGCGGCGGGGGGCAAGGATGGAGGGCACGGCAGCGGGCGAGGAGGGAGGGCGCAGGGGCGGATGACTAGGTTTCCTGGGGTGAGGCCGTGGGGGCTTGGGGGGCGTTTGTGGGAGGTGCCGAGTGGGCTGGGAGGAATATTGGGAAGGCTAGGCCTCGAGTTGTGGCTCCACTATGATTGTTTTGTTGGACCTATATAGCAAAATAAATTCACTGAATTTTTTTCTAGACCTCGGGCTTTAGCCTACTCAGCCTGAGGGAGGCCCAAATCCGCTCCTGTGTGAAGTTGCTTAATTGTAAGATCGCGCGCAGACATTTTGAATGAGGCTTTTACTAGCTAGCTTACTGAAATAAAATCATGCATCGACCGCTGCACTGCTGCAGCTTCCATCTATCCGGGAGTTACAATTGCCGAACAAGGAGAATGGGAGAAATGTGTGAACGGCTCCACTGCGGTCGTTAACTTGGCAGGCATGCCCATAAGCACAAGGTGGTCACCTGAGGTTTGTACCTGTACCTAGTACCTAAAAATCGATCGAGCAAGCCCAGCACTAGTAGCATGCAGTCAGCAAGTGACAATATATTTTATTGCACATAACCATACAAAACGAAGTTGGCTAGGATTTCCTCCTCGTTCTACTCTTTTAATTTCCCTCTAAACTGGATATATAGGATGACGAGTTATCTCTACTTATGATCTGTAGTAGATCTTGAGTTTCCCTTTTGATTAATTAATTAAAAGAAGATGATATCGTAAGCATTTGATTGCAAGGTATTTTGCAGATTAAGAAGGAAATTAAGCAGAGCCGAATCAATGTAACATCAAAGGTACCTGCAGGAAAAATCTTTTTACAACGATCATATATGCAGATTGATCGAATCGCACAGTTTTTCTCTTAACTTAGCTAATTAAGATTATTGACTTAATTGCTAAAGGTTGTGAATTACATAAATAACGCCAGTGCTGATGCTCGGCCCTCAGTTTTTGTGAGTGCAACAGCTATTGGTTACTATGGTAAGTCGCAACAAACACAAGCCGATTAATTAATTTATGCAAGTTGGCACGGATTAATTGTTGGGCATTGGCCCCCCCTCATCTTTCAGAATTGGCAATGCAAATTGCAGGTACCAGTGAAATCCATAGCTTCGATGAGTCAAGTCCATCAGGCAATGACTATCTAGCAGAGGTAAGCAAGCAAATCATGCAGATATATAGCCTGGGTACGTTAATTTATAATGCAGCTTAATTACATAGCGGAGTATATGCATAATGCATTGCTGCACTGCAGGTGTGTAGAGAATGGGAGGCCAGGGCACGTGAAGTAAATGAAGATGTCAGGCTTGTGCTTCTCCGGATAGGGGTTGTTCTTGGCAAGGACGGCGGTGCTCTAGGTTTTCCTTAATCTGATCGCTCTTCTCTTTTTCCCTTTGTTTGTTTCGTTGGTTGCATGGTTTGTAACATGCTTAGTTTAGATGCATGTTTAATTTGCTCTGGCTAGCTAGCTAGGCTTTTTAGTTGACTAACTCAAATTTGTTTTGGCACGTGATGCATGCACCTGCTGGATCGATCTGCAGCAAAGATGATCCCCCTTTTCATGATGTTTGCCGGTGGTCCTCTGGGGACGGGCCGGCAATGGTAGGTAAATTTGCCATTTTTCTTTCAGTTAAATTATGGCTGCTGCATCTGGATCTGGTCTTACATGTATACTGAGCGGATGGTATGTAGGTTTTCTTGGATTCATCTGGATGACCTGGTGGATCTCATCTACGAATCGCTGAAGAACCCCGCGTACAAAGGTAACTGCAGATTCTAGTTGGCAATAATTCTATATGGCCGGCAGGTGTTCTGTGCTCAAGTCAGAGAGAGTTGAGAGTAATTAATTAATTTCAGAATGAGGCGATCGATGTAATACTACTCTAGTATATATGGGAGTGTATGACTTAACTGATTTTAATTCCTAATATATTTATAACAGGTGTGATCAATGGAACTGCACCGAACCCGGTGCGGCTATCGGAGATGTGCGAGCGGCTGGGGCAAGTTGTCGGGCGCCCCTCCTGGCTGCCGGTGCCAGAATTCGCACTCAAAGCGGTGCTCGGGGAAGGCGCTTCAGTGGTATATATATGCACTGATCATGCATAGTGATATATTTTCTCTTTATTAACCACAACTAATTACTATATATTGTTCCATGCATCCATATATACAACATCATCAAATGTTTGTTTGTTTTGCATGCATGCAGGTCTTGGAAGGGCAAAGGGTTCTTCCGGTGAAGGCCAATCAACTGGGCTTCTCCTATAGATACCCCTATGTTCAAGATGCCCTCAAGGTCATTGCCAGGGACCTATGACCAAGCAACTGGGCTTTTCCATTCAACAATTCTTTTCCTTTCACATAATTAACATACAAGCTACAACATCCCTATATGCCGGCCATAACTCAAATTTAAAGCGGGAGTAAACGAACTACATTACGTTATTATCATTCCAATTAATACATATGCATGGATTTGGTGATATATATGATACTCAAACTATTTGTATTAGTTGGGTAAGGCGCCGCGGCGTGCGCAGTACTTCGTGATGAAAGGTTATCTTTGTAACAATATCGCTGTAATACCTTGAAGAAATTCACAAAGCAATCTATGTAGAACAAGTCCTGATAAACACCAGACCTCACGAATAAGGACTGCAAAGATGGTAGTAATAAATAGTTGAAAATGATCGTAAAAAATGCAATATCATGAAGTAAAAAAAAAGTAAAACCAACAGGAATTTGTATGTACAGTTTAAACTTCAAAGAAGACATAGTGTTACAGATCAACTTAGATAAATCTTGGAAGACAGGCATTCTGAGGCCTGGATTTAAGCATCAATAAAAATCACAATGGCACAATGTAAACACATAGTAAATTCAGCCATTCCACCAGCAAACTTATATCTGGACAATAACATATTGTCTAGCATAATGCCATTACCTCTGTGAAAACCTCTTGGACAGGTATCACAAAGGAGAAGCTCCCTACCATCTGAACAGATGTTGCAGAAGTCATCACTTTGTTTGTTTGACATCTTTCAACCTTTTGACAGTGAAATCGACAATTCATGTAGCGGAACACCATTCGATGTATAAATGTTGTGGTAACTGCGATAGTGTTAGAGAAAGGAATGTGAATTTCAACGGTGCTCCAACAAAATGCAACCATAAGAATAAACTCACGGTTTGCGTCGAGCAGCTTGGCCAGCATGAGCTTCAAACTGTGAAGGACTAACCTGTTCATACATTATTTAGACTAAATATAGTGATATGGCTGACACAAAACCAAAAGGTCTAGGATGATTTCTTGGTCGAGTTGCTTTATCTGCCATTGAATTTCAATATGCATCTAATGAAAGAGACTATAATTTACCACTTTGTCGCAGCAATGACATAGATTCGAAATTCCTTTATATATCCATCTAGTAATAATCGCTAGAAAGTTGTCTCTACCAGTGTTAATAACAAAATAATATATATACTGGCTGGAATGAGAAGCTACATAACAGAGAACAAGAAAATAACCTTTCCAACAACATAGTAACCAACAACAGCTACCCTCTGGTAGAACACCACTCATGAAAACCAACTTATGCAACCCCTTGTCCCTTTTTTTATATATATAAAACAGGAAGAAAAGAGATCAATAAAATGTGAAAAACTCGAAGTGAAAGGAAGCTAAATCATAATCAACAACACCTACTTTCTTGTAAGCCTTCATGTGCTTGCAGCCTATACGCTCTTGGGGATGCATTCTTAGATCCCCTAACAGATGAAGTAGGACTCCGTCCAATTTTTGATGACGTAAACAACAATAGGACAACAAGGGACCAGCGGTTATACACAACTCAACAGGCCTGTGCGAAAGATTCAAGAATGGGCCTCACCTGCATGTTTCGCACAATACCAAGATCAGGCAAAAAAAATACCTTTCACTTTGTTTGAATTGCACACAGCTGATCAAGTGGTTTGACATAATTTGCTTCACTTTGCCACTAAAATTGTTTCTACCAAAGATATGCTCATAGCAAACCTATTCAAACTTATCGGGTCGTTAATGCTAAAAACTTATTCATGCCTTTTGGTTTTATTCCAAGAAAGGGGCACTAATTTCACAGCAAGTTCTAGTAAGACTGAAAAACAGCAATAGATAAGGGAGAGATTTGTAAAAAAAAAAAGGTTATCCATGCATATCTGGCCATAAGCTTAGTTTAATTTGTTATTATCAAAGATGACCAATTTCTAAAATTGAGAACCAGCAGGCCTAGCTAGCTAGTTTTTAATTGGACCGCTTCATTGTACAATATTTTGATCCTCATTATACCCCCTTGATCGTCAGCTATAGTACCAGACACTCGGCATATAACGATGCAACGTTGATGCCTCCTCATCGACAACCTCCTGACCAGCAACCTTAACCCTGACGATTGCTGACATTGCCATCCAATGTTACTGCATTTTTGTCTACCACACCATTATATTGCGGTTGCAGTTGGCCACCGCTGCCTCCTCTTCTTCATGTTCGGCTACGGCATTTAATTTTGTTAGGCCGAGCACATTTTGATGTTTTGTCCGTTCTATTTCCCACAATTCCAATGGCATGACAGGAGTACGATGTTTTGGAGTGGCAAATGCATGCATGCGCAGGATTAAAAAAACTGTAGTGGGAAATATGCAAATCACCAATAAGAAAGTGTTCATCAACTTTGCACTACTTGTAAATTAAATATTGTGATCCTTACGTTACTTATATTTAATGGAATTGCATTTTGAATTTGGTCCCTTTCAATTTGTGTTCAGTTTGTCCCTAGTCCTCAGTCCTCACTATAATCGTAGTGGCCTGAAAAGGGAAGATTCACGCATGCCGGTCTCAAGAAAACACCAGTGCAGCACAAAATGATTGCAAGTTCTAGGGGAGTCCACCGTATCATCGTCTTTATCTAAAGTGAAGTACCAGTTTAATTAGATCACCGGAAGGATACCTATATATTCACACAAAATAGAGCTTACCCACACACACATACTTAAAGGAAGCAATTGATGGTCGTCCGTCCTTCAACTCTCTTAGACGTCCGTCGGATCAACGATCAACGAGAAGGCTTAGATCAACCGATGGCGGCGTTGAGCACAGGGAAAAGGGAGGACGACGACATCGGGCGTGGGGAAGAGGGAGGCCGGCGATGGAGACTGGCGGTGTCAGGCGCGGGGAAGAGGGAGGACGGCAGCGTCAGACGCAAGGAAGAGGGAGAGAGGGCGCCGTGGCTGGTGGTGGAGGGAAAAAAAATGTCGCCTCCCATTCCCCTCGTCTGCCGCCGCAATCATCGCCACCCCTCGCCTTAACCACCGCCCCATCCCTACCTCCCATTCCCCTCGCCCGACGCCGCAACGCCCTCGCCCCCGCCCGCCGCCGAGCCGCCCCCGCCTGCGCAGCAGCAGCAGACGCCCGCATGGACTGTGAGCGAGGACACGATGGCATGCATGGTGACGCAGGAGGCCGCGCTGCTGCCCTACCTCCCAGCGCGTGATCTCCAGTCTTACTTCATCAGCCTGCATGCGAGGGCCAGCCGACGATAGAAGAAATGCTTTGAAAGGTACATTTCTTTAACAATAACTTGACCTGGATATCACCTCATCTTTGTCCAACTGCAAGTGGATTAAATTACTTAGGGGGTGCAGCCAATGGTGATTTTGTGCGTTGGTTGGGTTTGGTGCTCTGGGGTCTGGGAAGCAACCTATAGTGTGTTGTGGGATTGCTACCAGCCTGATGGACCGGAGTGTCATGGTAGTATGATAGCAGAGGCGGTGAGTCATGGTGTTTCGTTGGTTGCCAGCGCCTCACGCGCGAGGTGTTCGCTATTTTGCTTACAATATAGGAGCTCATAGTTCATTATTGTGAAAGCTGGCGTCTTGCTTGTCCATGGACAATTATGTTGTGATTGGCCTCTTTGATTCCCAGTAGATTATATTTTAGGTGCTTAGAATACTACGATTTGTATATCTGTGTTTTGAAGCTTAACATTAACCCAGGGTTTTGGAGGTGATTCGATGTTAGGGTTTTGAGCAATTTGGCGTGCTATGTGAGCATGGATTTGGTGATTAGGGGATGAATTGGTCGGTGTTTTCAGTGGCTTACTGAGTTAATGTTAAGGTTTGATGTTGATTTGGAATAGTTGGAAGGAGGCAGGTTGTTCCCCTTCTCATTGTTCCCTACATTTCGTTGATTTGATTTGTGGAAGTTTTAAGGTTTTTCTTGAGATATGCCATATTTTTTAGTCTTACTAGAACTTGCTGTGAAATTAGTGCCCCTTTCTTGGAATAAAACCAAAATGCATGAATAAGTTTTTAGCATTAACGACCCGACAAGTTTGAATAGGTTTGCTATGAGCATATCTTTGGTAGAAACAATTTTAGTGACAAAGTTAAGCAAATTATGTCAAACCACTTGATCAGCTGTGTGCAATTCAAACCAATTTCGTCTTGCATAGTCGAGCATGTCAATTGACTAGAGAGGAGCTTGATTATTTTTATCCTGCAGAATTGAGCATTGCAGAGCTGACCTAGGAGTTGAAGAGCAAGGATCACGACATTGAAAAGCTAGAAAAGGTTATTGGGGAGAAGTAACAGAAGATTGGTACTCTGCAGAGTGAGATAACTTCCCTCCAGGTGATCCATTAACGAAGATAATACTTTTTAGCATTTTATTTTGTACCCCGTTCACGTAATTATGCTCATTTACTACTGCATATACAGGTAAAGGGATCTATAGCTACAGAGAAGCAGACAAGGCCAATGCCTGGGCTATTGAGCTTGAAAAGCAGGTAGTGGATACATGTAATTTCATGAACTTGAGTGTAATAATTAGAAAATTGTGGTTTCTGATCTTTCACTCAAGAAGGATATTGCATCACAAAACAACAAAAAAAGTGACTCTGGAGGCTAGGGCTGGTGACGTAGAGAAGAAGGTGCAAGAGCTGAATGCGAAGTTGGAGAGAGTAAGTAGGCAACAGTGGTCATTTGTGCTAATGCACTACTTTTATTTTTCCTTTTTGAGTAATTTTTTTTTTGGAAAATCTTGCATTTGCTTAACAATTTGATACACTCTTGCAAGGCTGTGACTTTGTCACTTATTAAGTGGCCATATCCTTTGCTATCTCCACAATTGTCACATGATGAGTTTCTTATGGGGTTAAAGACGGATCAATGCTGTCATAGTAGGCTCTATTGTTCATGCTTCATAGTAGGCTCAATTGTTCATGCTGCTCTTTTTTTAATTTCATGTGATTCAGACCGGTAGATAATTAAAAAATTCTTTGTTCATGGTAATTTAAGTGTAAGCATGTAACTATGCTATATAAAATTCGCAAAAATATGAGATGCAATTGATTTGGTAAAAGTTTTGTCAAAAGTAAAGGTGAATATGAAGAAACTGAACAAGAACCTTGAGCATGATTTACTGTATTCGATGATGGCACTATTTGGGGGGAGGGGAAGGAGTATGAACAGTAGTGGGAAGTTTCATGGTATGATGCTATGATATAATAGGTTGCATGATATATCATCACTTTTTTTAACCTTAGGGAGGGCTGAGCTCTTGCCCTGTTTAACTACAATATAGTTGTGAAACCAAAAATAGGATGATGATCATCTCCTGTAAAAAGGTTTCTGACTTTCTGTGGAAAACTAGAAACAAGGGTAGATCCCTTGAATATAAAAATAAAAAATATACCACTTTTATCAATTGATAAATATTGTCCTTAATTTTATGTTGTTTTTAATAGCTCCAAAAGACAAGCGATGAGCAAAAGCGTAGGATCCAGAAGACTGAACATGCTCTTAAGTGTACTGAGGTTTGTGATATATGTAACTACTATGATACAATTTCATGATGTAGTTCCAGGATGCATTCTCTTCAATCTTTTGTTTCTCATGATTGTAGGAGGAGCTGATGACGGTGCAGTTAGAAACAGCAAGATCAAGAGAGTTGAGAGAGGTGAAATGTTACTACAGCAAATGCTGGCAAGAAGGACATAGAAGCTTCTATTGCCAACAGTGAGGGAAAGTTCAATCAGACTCATGTTTCCAAATTAGAACTATAAACACATCCTGTTTAAACAGAGCAACCATTCATGTTTTTAAATTACAATGGTATACTATTCGGTCTTAACATAACTAGCCTCAACATTTACATTATTTAGCATGAGCACCCTACTATGGTGTTAAATGACTGACAGGTGTCAGGAAATCATACACAGATTGACTGGAATGCAAATGTAAGTTGCTCAGATCTTCACAGCTTTGCTACTATATCCAAATTTTGGATCATTTCAAAAAGTGAAATATCTGCAGAGGTAATTGTTAGAGTGTTTTTGCTTCTACTGGGACTTTCAGTGCTTCAACCTTTTCTGCTAACTGTTTCTGGAGTTTGCAACTGTTGTTTCTGTTGTTAGTTAATGATGCTATCTTTTCTGCTTTGCTTGATGATGCCTTACATATTTAGGCCATTTCCTTTGGTTGTAAATATGAAAGTTTAGGGCATTTCCAGGTTGCAGCACATAAGAGGAAAACCACATAGATTATAATAGGTATCTTTGATCCATAAATCGTACTAGGTTTGATTTTGATGTTATTTACATGGCTATATCGTCCTAAATAGGCCATGGGCCTTTGTACAGTGGCTTCAGAAAAGCTAATATTGAAGAAGAGTGAGTCAAGACTCAAGACTGATCTGACCTTTTGGTTTTGTTACTTTCTGTGTGGTTTTAAGTGTTGACCTTCCTCTAAGATTGCAAATTCGTCAAAACATTTTACCATCTAGACATTTTCATGATTTAACAACAATAAGTGAAAATTAGTCATTTTCTTGGTGGTGGGTTTTAAGATGGAGAAAAATATGGTTGGCTAGGTTTGGCAGACCCTTATGCATTGTTGTTGTTTTTATGCACAATCTGGTCATCTCCTAAAATCAAATGCATTGTCCTCAACCAATTTTTGGAACTTATCTTTGTTTCTGTTGTTGCATCATGCTTGCTGATATTTCAGGGTTGTAATATCCACATCACATCAATGGGGAGTAGAGCTAACAAAGCTCAATGTGCCTGCTGACTGGAAAGGTACATGTCTCAGCAAATGCTATTTAGCACTTTGGCCCCTCCTGTGATATGGTTTACCAACCAACCTGTTTCTGTTTCTCTTCTACAGAATGGCAAGTCTGGCTCATACTCTTGACGCTCTTCCTGGCGTCGGTTGTCCTGTTCTATGCGTTCTTTGAGCATTCCGATTCCTTCTGGAACTTCCTGATAGGGCGGCATCAACCGTCCAAACCATGGAGTACCCTGAAGGAGTCTCCTCCAACTCCTGAGGACCAGAACCCCTGGTGAAGTTCACTTTCACCAGTGCTATTCTCTTTCACATAGTCCAATACTCTAGTGTGTTTATTTCATCGCGAAAGTTTTTTTGAAGTCTGATCGATGTTGTACCAGTCTAGTTGTTCACTGATTTGACCATGTTAGTATTTATCTAGGGAAATCAGTAAATTGCCACTATAAATGAAAAATGCTGGTGGTATTCATGGTTATTAAAGTGGTAAGGAGAGGCGACCCACCCCCCTCACACCTTTTAAGCGATAAGGCGCAAGGCGAGGCGACGCCTTACACACATCCTAAGGTGCTCATGCAGCAAATAAAATGAGCATTTTAGCATAACATATGTACCTTGTTGCTAATTCTTGAGTCCATGTAGCACCCATCCCCCCTTTCCAATTTATCTTCTCCCATGTAGCATCCATCCCCTTGCAAGTTTCAACATATCTCTACTACTTAAATATTGCAATTGGTCTGTCCTCCAACTCTTTTCGGCATCTGTTGGTCAACGATGAACCGATGGCTGGGATCATATCACCCTGCTACGCCCACGCCCCACTCGCGTAATCTCTCCCCACTCTCGCGCAACCTCTCCTACCCGAGTCGCCCAGTCCCTTCCTATCCTCGCCGCCACTCCCCACGAGCGCTCCCTTCCCCCTGGCCCGCGAAGCCACCTCCCCTACCACATCCGCACCAGTTATGGTCACTTTTGGCCTTCGCCGATGCCGCCACGCCAATCCACGCGCCGAATCCGGCCATCATGGAGGTTGGCAAGCACGGGCACTGCGTGTGGGTGGTGAGCGTGGGATTAGGCTGCCCTGACCTCGCCGGCACTGGATCCAGCCACCCACGACACCACCAAGCCTTCCAGATGAACCTCGGAAGTCCTGATTTGGCCCGATCTTTCAATGAGAAGATAAATTTGGTAGAAGTCTCTCAACTCTCACGATCCTGGCTACGAACTCGCAAGACCCGAAACCACGCAATAGCTGAACTGCTCGATAAGTCATTATCAACCGTGCACGAATACCCGGATGACCTGATCACGAAGATCAATTCCTACATACACCGAAGAAGCACACAAGAACAAGGTAAAAAGCAATCTGAATTGCAAATATATGATTGAGTTCAAAAGTTGGGATTCCGCAGATGTTCTTTACGGTTGGTCTAGTCGACACAAGTGAAGAATGAGAGTTTTTACAATGGAGAAACTAATCAAACGAAATCCAATGAAACTCGAGTGGTGCGACCTTATATAGGGAAGTAGAAGCCGCACATAGCTAATAAAATAGGGGGTGATACTATTTATAACACTGTTCATGGTGGGGTTACTGTTGACATGAACAGTATGGGCTTCCTTGGGAGGTCGGCTAGCGTATGAGCCAATTCTTGTACGATTACAAAGCCCAAATTGGCCCAAATAAGTGATATAGCACTTTCTTTTGACCATTCCGAAGTTCACAGAAGGAATTTGGAGGTGAGGCTAGATCCGTTAGAAAGGTCTTGGAATAAGCTTTCCAACAAGCCCAAGACCACCCGAATCGGACTCAGTTTGCAAAAGTTATGTGCGTTTAAAGTCAGTGATGTCTCCGTAGTCCGAATTGGATTCCAAAATGTGTCCAGCTCGAACTCTTGCTTAGCTTGGACAAAAAGTGATGTGATGCTGCATAAATATACATTTTCATTATTAGGTAGCATCATATAGTTCATATAATATAAATACACTCCTAAAAACGAACTCACCTGATAATTTAAGTGAAGCGTACGAGCTCTTGTAATTTGAATAGCAAGCATAGCAAATGTGGTTGTATCCATAGGGGTCATGTCCTCATCACTTCCTCTTCCCAGCGCCCGATGCCTCCGTCCTCCCTCTACCCCAAGCCCGGCGCCGCTGTACTCCCAGAAACGGCGAGGCCACCGCGGGGTGCGGTGCGTGTAGATCTGAAGGAGATAGCGTTGATGATCAAGGCGGGGTTGCTCACCAAGGAGGTCCGCCGGATCTCCTACGCCGCCCGCACCACCGTCTCCCTCCGCCGCTACCTCGCTACGCGGGATGTCGCCTCCTTCCTCGCCTTCGCGCTACCTCCCTCCGATGCCTTCGCCCGCCTGTCCTTCTTCCCGCCCAAGATATTTTTCACTCTAAACTAGAGTCCAGTATGTTAATAACACTACTTGCTACTTAGAAGATGTACTCGTGTTATTGGGAATGAAGGAGTGACGGTGCTTGCATCTCAAATTTATGTAAGATTGGGAAAGCAAAGGATTTGGGTGTGCCATACTATTTGATTAGCTATTCCGTGGTGATGCAATGCCACATTGGAGTTTGGCATGATAGCATTGCTTGCTGCTTTTAAGATAGTTGTGTAATTCGAAATAATTTAGTGAGGATGTTTGTATCTTATATTTATAGACTAACAAAGCAAAGGATTTGGGCTTGTTTTGTAATGTTTTTTATTTGTGTCACGGTAGATCGTTTGGGATTGCTTGCCTTATTCACGCGAGCCTCGAGTGATTGCTTATCATTGTTAGAAGGAAATGGGAACTCATGCCAGATCACTGTTCTAAGCAACTGTTACTGTATTTGTGATGCATTTCGAGCCTTGAGAAATTGCTTACTGTGCAAATGAGTTTCACTACTGAATTTGAAGTTCATGTCAAGCTAGGGTCCTGTTCTTATGCTTGTTTGATACTTGATAGTCTTGAACTCGGTGCTTAGGAGTTAAAACTTGTTTCAGTTTTGTTCTAAACATATTAAAAATTTGAATCTGAATGTCTTTTCTCATCCAGAGTTTCTTGACATTCATATGATGTTATAATTTTTAGGAAGATGGGGGTGAAATGGATGTTGATATGGCAGCTCCAGCGGCTCAAGTTTCAATCAAGCATGATCTACCAGAGATTAAAATATATTGTTACTTGCTTGTGTTGATTTATTTTATTGATCATAAAAAATATGATGAGGTACGCCCGCACTTTGTTCTGCGAGCCATTCTTCTACGAGTAACTACTTTGTGTAGAAATTATGTTCACTTTGTGTAGAAATTTTAAGAAAATTTTTCAACGAGATACTTTTATTATTTCAATCTATTGATTATTTTTCCTCAGGTTTTTACCAACATCTCGTTTGCATGAGCTTCTGAAGGCATATCTAAAGATCCTAAGAAGAAAATTTCCACACTACAGCAATGACTTGCTTTCCTGTGTTCAGGAGGAAGGAAAATTCCATAAACCAATTTGTGCAGCATGACAAAGGTAGACCTGCATATAGCATCAAATTTTGTTCTTCTGAAACATCATGATACCTTCTTCTGATTCATCCGATTTTGTCCGTAGACATACTGATTGTCGGCAACGTGAAGATCTACTCCTCCAAGGAGCTTAAAAAAGCCACAAGAAATTTCTGCTCAGGGAACAAACTTGGACTGGGTTCTTTCGGCTGTGTCTACATGGTAGGTTGAGTTGCCGGTTTGTACTATAAAAGCTTTGACATTTCAAAGTTCAAACACCAGAGACTCTTGCTCCTGTAACGTGTTCTATGCACCAATCAGTTACTCCAAAAGCATGAATCATTAGAAAGTGACAGATATACTCTTCATACTCAATCAGTTTCTGTCACTGTAGCATTTGGACCAGTCATTGGATCCAAAGTATGCAGTATGTTCATGATTGCTAATATTCTAATCTGAATTATGTAGGGAAAGCTGAAGAATGATCAGAATGTTGCCATCAAGGTGCTCTCCTCAAGAGTGGAGGCAAGGAAGTTCTTGAATGAGCTAAGTGTTATATCCAGCATAACCCATCACAATCTTGTAAAGTGTCATGGCTGTTGCGCCAATGGAGATCAGAAAATGCTGGTCTACAATTATCTAGAGAACAACAGCCTTGCAAATGCCCTCTTTGGTATGTCTGGGCCAAAAAAAATTCTCAAATAATGGTGAATTGGTGATACATTTATGATTTATTCGTTAGAACTCTGAATCTCTGATGCATCATGATGATTTTCAGGTAATGCCCACGGTGGTATCCGATTTGACTGGAGGACAAGGGTGAAGATCTGCATCGGTGTCGCTAACGGGCTTGCTTATCTGCACAAAGAAGTTCGGCCGCCAATAGTCCATCGTGATATCAAGACGAGCAACATTCTTCTTGACAAGGACCTGAGCCCCAAGATATCTGATTTTGGGTTAGCAAAGCTCTTCCTAGGCAACATGACGCATATCAGCACCAGGGTTGCAGGAACACTGTAAGCAGTGGCACTTCTTGTTGATGCTATTTAATCTTGCATACTGTGTGGTCTAAAGTAGTTGAAATGTTCGTTTCTTAGAGGATATCCGGCACCAGAGTACGCAATCCGAGGGCAGCTGACAAAGAAGGTCGATGTCTACAGCTTTGGAGTTCTGCTGCTGGAGATTGTCAGTGGAAGATGCCACACTGACCCCAGATTGGGTATTCAAGATCAGTTCCTCCTAGAAAGGGTAAAGAACAATGCCTATAATATGTGCTTAACGATGCATTATCATTATTGCATATGATTTTTCCCAGACTACTGTCTAATTCTCTAGAAAGTTCAGACAACAAACTACTGGAAGAAGCATTCTTTTCTACCAAGTACAGTAGTACAACTATGCTAGATTCCAGATTCTCTACATTAGACCATCAGGAATCCGGCCAGACATATAGTTGTTATGTTCACATGACTGATCAGTTAGATAATCACAAATTAGACAAGCATAATCTGCTTGTAGTTGGAAGCATTCTAAAGGAAAGTACAATGAAGTTCCCTTTCTGTTCCGAAAGCAAATGTTCATTTGTTTTTAAAAAGAAAGCAACTATGCATTGACTGATCTTCTTATTCTCATATGGGTTAACTGGTTCTGGATCTATTTCAGGAATTGCCTTCATGTCACTTGCATTGAATGCTCTTCCGATTCTTAGGACGTATCTGTTGCTTGGTCCAATTACTCTGTGTCACTGCTAACACATTGCAATTCACTGATCTAGGAGATATCTTTAATTTCTTATTCTGTAAGAGAAAAGTGAATGGATTCTTAAAAACTTAATAGCTCAGAAATACATGAAGTACTAATTTCATGACTTCTTAGATTTGATTTAAAGTATATGAAATCAGAAATTTCCACTTGTTTTTACCAGGCGTGGACGCTCTATTAGTCCGGTGATCTTGAGAGCATTGTCGACAATAACTTAAAAGGCGATTTTGATACCGAGTAAGCACATTGGTTACTGAAAATAGGGCTTATGTGCACCCAGGATACCGCGAAGATGAGGCCCTCCATGTTAACTTATTTTATACATACACAATAACCAGCTAACTTATTTTAAACATTTTATGGACAAATTATTGAATAGGTGTTCCTGCCTCGGATACCTCTTTGCCCCTCTGACGATGATATATTCCAGTTTGTTGAAATTTTCCCCTAATGGTCTCGTCGTCCTTTTCATTTTCTTCATTTTTTTACTTGGCGGAGGCAATCAGTTGGAAAACATACAAGCATCATCAATGAGGCGCATGCTGCCCCAAGCAATATATATTTTGATGTTTGTGATAATATAAACTGTGAAAATAATAGATTTACTTTGTAAACACGATATTTTTTTTAATTACATCATGATTCATGAAGACAGAAAGAATCAATATATCTCTATGTTCTTTTGTGACTAATTGTCTGTTTTCATCATCTGAATATGTTTGACATGCTAAAGTTATTTTGCATGGTTGTTTAGTCACACCTGCAGCAAGGAAAACCTTTTTGGCCCCACTGCAAGACATGGAAGTTTTAACTTATGAATAACAATGTAACAACATATTCTATGCAAAAATTAACTTTTTGTTGCAACGCACGGGCACGTGACTAGTAGATTGTTATAAATGTAAAAGATACAAATTGTATTCCAATTAATTGAGTAAATACGAATTGAGTATTTGAGTGACATACCTTGTTGACAATCTCTCCTCTCTTCTCTTCTCCCAAGCAACAAGCTACATGAATAATGAGCAACATAATAAATTAACAAGTATGACATAAGCGACATTCAACAATTCAGCACAACACCAGTACACCACAACACAGTAGCAGTTCAGCACTTCACAATAAAGCACCGAGCCACTGATTCGCTTCTCTCCTCTGTCCTCCACGCCTCAGCACAGTACAGAGCACACAGCGTCACGGCCACACGCACACGTCGACGCGCCCGCCTCCCCCTCCGGCGGTGACCCAGCTTGCCCGCCTCCCCCTCCTCCCCCCTTCTCTCCCCTCTTCCACCCCCTTTCCTTCTCCCCGCCTCCCCCTCCCTCCATTCTCCCCGCATCCATAAGGCGTCACCTTGCCGCGCATGCCTAAGGCGTCTGTCCTAGGCCAAAGGCGTCTCCAAGGCATCACTACGGCAGATGAAGGTGTTCAGAAGGCTTGAGGTGACGCCTTGCCAGAGGAGCACGCGCGAAGTACACGTCGACGCCTTATGGACGCCTTGATAACCCTGGTGGTATTGAAAAATACCATCTACTATCAATGAGATATTCAACATTCAATGGCATTTTTCAATCTGTGGAACTTTGCAGTGGCATTTATCCAAATGCCCTATTTATTCTGTAATAGTTAATAGTCGAACTGAACGGTGCATTTTTTTATTAGTGGGAATGGGATGGGATTGGGTAGTACAAGTGTACACACACTGGGGATGTGAAGAAGAGATCGATTATACTAATGTATCTGTGGATTTCATGGGGATATGTTCCAGATCTTAGGATGATGTGACAATTGGCAATGGCGTTTACGGTTTGTCGTTTCACGTGTTTTCGACAAAGTTCTGAGCTTATGGGCGAGGCGGTCCGACCGGTCCTTGCGGTGGTCCGCCGGTCCCAAATCGGTCGGACCGGCCATGTGGGGCGGTCGGACCGGAGGTGACCTAAAAGTGTTCAAAACGAGCTAGGCCAAAAATAGGTGTTGTAGGCAAGTGAGGGGATCCCAATGCACTTGGTCTCATAATTTTTGGAGTCTCCAGTAAGAAGGTCTATTCGTTTTTAATTTCCAGAAGGTTTCGGAATTTGGGAGTTTGAAATTCGGCTAAGTCCCAAGGGGCGGTCCGACCGGCTCACAGGGAGCGGTCCGACCGGCCAAGGGGCGGTCCGACCGGCTCACCTGGAGCGGTCAGATCGGTTTCTACTTGAACGTCGGCCAACTTCGTGGCGATGCTGTTTTGTTAGGTCAAGTACATGGGTTCCATGGCATATGATTTGCATGATGCATATTTTGACTAACATGGGTCAAGTTGTGAAGAACTTGTTCCCGAATACGTGTTTTCTTGTCTGTGGTTGTGCAGGTAGCTTGGTGGTCAACGACGGTCAACGGCGAGGAGGATCGGGACTAGACTTGGAGAGTTGAGGTCGAGCGATTGGCGATGCGGGTGAGGTCAACGACTCAAGCGTGACACAAGATGGACAAGGGTGACCTATTGGCAAATCCATGGCGCATGGTGAAGCGGTTTAGGTCAAAGGTTAAAGACGGCGCTTTGCGAAGCGTGCGTGTGTGACCCGTTTGTTAGTGGGCCTTAACGGGAGCCCAATGGAGTCAAACCCTAGGAGTCTAGGCCTCCACTATAAATAGGGGGAGGTGGTGGCTGCACCACCTAGCTCTTTTCTCTCTCGCCTTTTTATGTTTCAAAACCCTAATTGTCTTTAGGGGAGTTGAGGTGGAGGCTAGGGCTCTTGATGGTTTGTGGTGAATTTCGTGATCTTTGATTGTCCACTGATCCATGATGGTGTGGATGTAATCCAGCATCAATCACGAAATCAATCTATGCAAGGTTTGCTTGAGATAAGTCTCTTTTCGTTCTTGCTTTCAATTTCGTGTTTTTAGGGCTTTCTTTGATCCGCGAGTTTGTGATTGATTCCTTCACGTGAATTAGCTTGCTGTGATATGTGTGAATCTATCTAGCATCATCTTGATCATCAATCCCTCACGAACAAGCTTTAGGATCAAGTTTTCGTTCTTGCCCGGTTTTAGACCTTCTGTTAATCAATTGGCAATTGCTCAAGATCGTTCCAAGAATTATCATAATATTCGATTGGAATAGGTCCTCAATAACATATAGAAGGTGTGTGCAAAGTTTCATAAAGATTGGAGTTGAGAATCAAAAGTTTCACCTAATTGCAACCGTCATCGGTGATTTCTTGTTTGGATCGGTTTCAGATCTGCCGGTCCGACCGCCCGTCATCACCGGTCAGACCGATTTTGGAGCGGTCCGACCGCCAGCACAACGCCGGTCAGACCGCCCGGCAATCGGTCCAACCGGTTGGGTACAGAGGTCTGACCGCCCATGCTGTGAGTCTTTGCAATCTTAGTTGATTTTGTTATTTTGCTTAGGGATTTAATTGGATTCAATACTAGTCTTCCATTTGTCTTGGTATATTGATCTTCATAGCTTTCTAATAGCTCTTTGGAGTGAAATTGTATTGAGTTCATAATTTGTGAAAAAGTGGCGTGCTCCTATTCACCCCCTCTAGTCGCCTTTACGGTCCAACAAGTGGTATCGAGCAGGTTAGTTCACTCTTGATCTTAACCAGGTCTTTGAACTTTGGCGATGGATAGATTCTCTACAAAACCGCATATGTTCAATGGACAAGACTATGCCTATTGGAAGAATCGTATGCGAGTATTCCTTGAGAGCGAGGGACAAGCTATATGGGACGTTGTTCGATCCCCGCTCATTATTCCTGAGGTTGAAACTCCTGCTTCTGTGGTTCTTTTGGCTAACAACAACAAGGCCAAGAATCTTTTATATGGTGCGCTTGGTAGACAAGAATATGATAGGATTTGCAATTTTGCGACTGCGCACGAGATTTGGAACACTCTCGAAACATATCATGAGGTTCGTCCCAAATTAAGAAAGTCGCCAAACAATCTATAAGCGTGATTATAACAAATTTGAGATGCGTCCTGGAGAGAGCATCGATGACATTTTCAGTCGTTTTAATAAAGTGATTAATCAAATGAAAGCTGTTGATATTGAATATTCTCAATCTGAAAATGCCACCCACCTCTTGGCTGCAATCAACACCAAGGAGTGAGAGATGAAGGCTCTTGCTATAGAAGAGAATGTTGATCTTTCAAGTCTTACTTTAGAATTGCTTTATAGTAAACTCAAGACTCATGAAATTAAAAGGGTTGATCATCCCAAGAAAGATAATTTAGCTTTGGTAGCAGATCCTCTCAAAAAGGCTTTTGATGACTCTTTTGAATCTTCTTCTGGATTTTCATTTGCTTGTTTATCTGCTATTCATGAAGAGGAGCTTGAGAATATCCCTGAGGTTGAGTTAGCCCTTTTAGCTAAAAAATTCACAAGGGCTTACAACAATGTGAGAAATAAAAAGAGAGGTGGTCCTGTTACTTGCTATGAGTGTGGAGAGCTTTACCACATCCGGGCCAATTGCCCCAAGCTAAAAGGTAAGGGTAAGCACAGGGAGGAGAAGACAGCTTGGAAGAAGCCTCATGAGAACAATTCTGAGTATGATGTTGTCAAACTCATAAAGGCCGCTCACCGGGTCCTTGCCGCTTTTGGAGAGCAATCCATTAGCGATGTGGACTCCGGGAGCGAAGAGGAGAAGAAAGGGAAGGCCAAAGACTTCACTGGTATGTGCTTCATGGCTGACACCGATGACATTGATGATGATAAGGTATCTCTCTCTTATGATGAGCTTTCTGCTAAATATGATTCTATAGTTGAGCAAGTGCTTAGTCAAGATGAAGCGCTAGAATTTGTCATGACTAAAAATAAGAAACTAGAGTCAAAAATTGGTAAACTGAAACTAGAACTTGCAAATGTTAAGACTCTTGAACCTGATGAATGTTTATCTTGTCATGCTATGTATTCAGAAATTACCAATTTACAATCTGCTCATAATATTGCTTTACAACAACTTGAAAATGCTAGAACCGAGCTAATTGAAATTAAATATGCTCCTTGTGAAAAATGCTTAGATTCTAGCAAGTTGATTGCTTCTAATGTGATTGATTCTAGCCCCTGCACTGCATGCTTAGAAAAAGAACGTGAAATCAAAGATATCTTAGAAGCTACTAGAGTCAAATATGCTAAGCTTAAGGACAATATTGAAAATACTACTTGTGCTTCATGTTCCGCTCTTAAGCTTGAAATTGCTTCGTATAAGGAGAAATCTATGGATAAAACTTGTGATGCTTGTGTTAACTTGAGAAAAGAAAATGCTTACCTTCATGATACATTAGAGAAATTTTCTAAAGGCAAGAAACAATTAAACATGATTCTTGACAAGTCTAAAACTCCTTATAAGAAGCAAGGTTTAGGATTCAATTCTTTTCAAGACAATTCAAACCCAAAAGTCATTCAAGTCTTGGAAAAAGGTTTAATTGAATTCAAAACTCAACCTGCAAAAACATCTTTTAAATCTGTAGGTTTTGCCCAACCTTGTATTAATTCAAATGGTGCTTCTTCTAGTGGTACCAAGTACCATTGCACTTATTGCAAGAAAGGTGGGCATTTGATTGAATTCTGTTGGCGTAGGTTGAAAAATGATAGGAAAAATCTTGATAGAATCTCATTCAGGCAACCTAGAGTTTTTATGAGACATGGTAACACTGAAAGGAATAAACCTGGATTAGGATTTTTCTCACATGCTAATCATCATGTTTCTACATATCCTAATTCTCATGTTCTTCAGGCTGCCGGTCGGACCGCTGGTGGTCACCGGTCTGACCGATTTGGTCACCGGTCTGACCGCCAGCACAACGCCGGTCAGACCGCCCGTGGACAGTTTAATTCCCATGTTAACTTAAACATTGCTCATAACAAAATTTTAGATGAAATCAAGGATAACATACGCTTTGCATACTACTCGCAGACGTGTGTTTGATCTTGGGTTCCCAAGTCTTGTTTAACTAACTTGATGTCGAGACACATCGTTCTTACGTACCTTGATTTTTCGGGATTACCGCGAAAGAGGAAGGGCACGTGCTTTGTCGACTCATTGTTCACATCATATTTAGGAGACTCAAGATGGTTCACCTCCTTCACGCGGTCGACGGGTTTCAAGCATCTCCGAGAACTTCCCATCGCCAGTTGTTAAGCTCTTATTCAGTACTTACACTCTACTCTCTTTGTATGGCATTTGATATTCCTGTTCTTTATCCTTGTCCATTCGGGGGTTTTTCTTATCCTAATTGTGCGGGCTGTCGACTAGATAGGAAGAGTACCTCAGGCGCTTGTCACCCACTAGACTCTTCTCTTGTATCTTGTTTTTATCCTCACCAAATCTTTAGACCCAACTAGGTTTGCCACCTTGAGAAGCGAGTTAGGGGTTACTTATCCTTATGGGTTGGTTTGAGGGGGAGTTTGATCTTTTCTGATCTTTCCTTGTTCTTTTGATCTTTTATTGTTCTTTTTCTGAACTTAGTGATCTTTTTGAACTCTTTAGGTTTTTAGGCTTTTTAATTGCATCTCATTGTGTCATATTGCATTCATATGAAAAATCCAACAAGTGGTTACAACAAATGGTATGAAAAATCCAAAAAGATGCATTGTAATATAAGATTTTCAGCTTATTTTTAAAAAAATTGATGAAGCTTTGCCTATTACCCTTTAGAGCTTTTGTATTTCAATTCTTGGTCAATGTCATGTCTAGTTCTTTGACTTGCTAGAATTTCATGCTTTTACATGTGTAGCTAAGTCTTTGCTATATGAGCTAGAACCTTTTAAACAACTCAAACTAAGAAATTGCAATTTGTGGATGTTTTAGCGAGTTGCGCAATTAGTGCTCCTCTTGTGACATTGGCCCTGTCAGAATTGCTTTGTTAGCTCTTTGATCTAAAATTGACCATTACTTGAGCTTTTGTGTTCTTGAGATTCTAAAACTGCTCATGTGAAAAATGAAAATCAAGATTGTCTTATGCTTAAATTGTGCCAAACTATTCTTACGAGACCGCTTGTCAAATGACATGAACTTGGAGATAGTTTGATGAACAGACGATCTCATGGGGATTGCTTGTCGAAATGACATGAACCTCAAGATTTGTCGCCCGGTAGAAGCTTAGAAAGAGTTTGTGGATGGCTCCTAGTCCGGGATCTTCTTTACTAAGATATACCTTTAATCAACTTTTGGTGAAGCTTAGGATGAGTTTGTGGATGGCTCCTAGTCCAGGATCTTATCACTAAGTTAGATCATGAGTCAACTTCAATATTCAATGCAAATGAGAAAAATGTTGACAAATGGGCGTTTACAAAATATTGAGCAAAATGATTCAATACGGGACTTGATTGACTCTTAATGTGGTCTTTGTTAGATTTTTGATCTCACTTTGACATTTTGACATGGCCAATTTCACTTTAGGATCCCTGTTGATGAACTTGCTGAATTTGAAGCGTTGCTTAAATTGATCAAATCTACTGCTTTACTTTTGAGCCTTTGTGCTTAGCTTTGATATCTATGTCTTACCATGATCTTGCTAGCTATTTGTCGGACTTGATATCTTTGTTTGTGCAATATTAGAGATACTAGATTGTTCTTTTGGGTAATCTCCAAAGCTTCTTGTAATCAAAATTGAAAAATACAAAATTGAAGCCACTCCATTGCACTTCATGCATATTCCTCTTTATGCTTCTTTTGTTTACGCTTCTTCCTTTATTCTATATTTATTATCTCGGGATGAGAGGAAGGCGTGATTCCTTGATGAATCCATTGTCAAAGGGGAGAAGATGTGTTAAATGAGAAGAGAAGATGTGTTAATAAGAAGATATTTCTTTATTGGGGAGAAGTTTATACAAAGGGGAGGCGAAAATTTGAAAATTGAGGATCATAGTGAGGGGAGTTCTTGAGTTGCATTCTTATTGTCTTATTGAATATTCGAACTTGAATTGCATTCTTTTATACTCACAATGATCATAGGTCAATTGAACAATTGTTCTTTCATATGGACCTCATGTGAGAATTTTAACCCTTTTCGAAATCAAAGTTTTATGTTTTCTTTTGCCTTGTCTCACATGCCTATACTATTACGATGCCGGCTTGGTCATTTTCATTGCTTTTTCTTGCTTATGGACCAAGTTGTGCCTTTGTGCAAAAGCGCGAGTAAACTTCGTTTTCAAACCTCTTACTTACATTTTACGGATAATTGCCAATGTGTTCATCAAGGGGAGATTGTGGATTTCATGGGGATATGTTCAGATCTTAGGATGATGTGACAATTGGCAATGGCGTTTACGGTTTGTCGTTTCACGTGTTTTCGACAAAGTTCTGAGCTTCTTGGGCGGGGCGGTCCGACCGGTCCTTGCAATGTCCGACCGGTCCCAAATCGGTCGGACCGCCATGGAAATGATCGGACGGCGGTGACCTAAAAGTATTCAAACAGTGGGCCAAAAATAGGTGTTGTAGGCAAGTGAGGGATCCCAATGCACTTGGTCTCATAATTTTGGAGTCTCCGAGAAGAAGGTCTATTCGTTTTAATTTCGAAGGTTTGAATTTGGGAGTTTGAAATTCGGCTAAGTCCCAAGGCGGTCCGGCCGCTCACGAGGAGCGGTCCGACCGCCAAGAAGCGGTCCGGCCGGCTCACTGGAGCGGTCGACCGGTTTCTACTTGAGCGTCGGCCAACCGTGGCGATCTTTGTTTTGTTAGGTCAAGTACATGGGTTCCATGGCATATGATTTGCATGATGCATGTTTTGACTAACATGGGTCAAGTTGTGAAGAACTTGTTCCGAATCGTGTTTTCTTGTGCGTGGTTGTGCGGGTAGCTTGGTGGTCAACGACGGTCAGCGGCGAGGAGGATCGGGACTAGACTTGGAGAGTTGAGGTCGAGCGATTGGCGATGCGGGTGAGGTCAACGACTCAAGCGTGACACAAGATGGACAAGGGTGACCTATTGGCAAATCCATGGCGCATGGTGAAGCGGTTTAGGTCAAAGGTTAAAGACGGCGCTTTGCGAAGCGTGCGTGTGTGACCCGTTTGTTAGTGGGCCTTAACGGAGCCCAATGGAGTCAAACCCTAGGAGTCTAGGCCTCCACTATAAATAGGGGAGGTGGTGGTCGCACCACCTAGTTCTTTTCTCTCTCGCCTTTTATGTTTCAAAACCCTAATTGTCTTTAGGGAGTTGAGGTGGAGGCTAGGGCTCTTGATGGTTTGTGGTGAATTTCGTGATCTTTGATTGTCCATCGATCCATGATGGTGTGGATGTAATCCAAACATCAATCACGAAATCAATCTATGCAAGGTTTGCTTGAGATAAGTCTCTTTTCGTTCTTGCTTTCAATTTCGTGTTTTTAGGGCTTTCTTTGATCCGCGAGTTTGTGATTGATTCCTTCACGTGAATTAGCTTGCTGTGATATGTGTGAATCTATCTAGCATCATCTTGATCATCAATCCTCACGAACAAGCTTTAGGATCAAGTTTTCGTTCTTGCCCGGTTTTAGACCTTCATTAATCAATTGACAATTGCTCAAGATCGTTCCAAGAATTATCATAATATTCGATTGGAATAGGTCCTCAATAGCATATAGAAGGTGTGTGCAAAGTTTCATAAAGATTGGAGTTGAGAATCAAAAGTTTCACCTAATTGCAACCGTCATCGGTGATTTTTCTTGTTTGAGATCGGTTTCAGTCGCCGGTCGACCGCCCGTCATCACCGGTCAGACCGATTTTGGAGCGGTCCGACCGCCAGCACAACGCCGGTCAGACCGCCCGGCAATCGGTCCGACCGGTTGGGTACAGAGGTCTGACCGCCCATGCTGTGAGTCTTTGCAATCTTAGTTGATTTTGTTATTTTGCTTAGGGATTTAATTGGATTCAATACTAGTCTTCCATTTGTCTTGGTATATTGATCTTTATAGCTTTCTAATAGCTACTGGAGTGAAATTGTATTGAGTTCATAATTTGTGAAAAAGTGAGCGTGCTCCTATTCACCCCCCCTCTAGTCGCTTTTACGGTCCAACAGTATCCTTATACATAAGCAGTGGTGCCCAGTTGTTAAATAAAAATGTAGTATGCTTATGTTAATCCTTTCCCCACGTGAAGGTATCCAACTATCCATGGGAGACCTAAAAGTTATTTTTTGTTTCATATCATTGTGAAATGATGAAGCACCACTTTTTATGATTTGATTTGAACTCACATTTGTAATTTTATAGAATCTCAAAAAGTGTTGTGAACATGCACATCTGACCAATAATATAGAGATATCACTAACAATATCAAGGTGAGCAGCAGTCATGTCACATACTTCATATTATCTCGTGGCAAAGTTTGTGTTTTCGTTGAAACACACAGGCATCCTACTAGTATATATATAATCAACAACGTTCCCAGTAGGCTCGAAATATACGTGGAGGTATTATATGGTATTTATTGTTGTAATATCACCCTGCTAGGTCCGATCATGTGGACACTTTACCTAAATGAGACCCATTAGTGGTTAAGGCCCAATAAATCCATGAGGGCATGATTGTCTAGTTTAGTCCCATATTACTTATTCTATTGAGATCAAGACATGCCACCTCCTCTCCTCTATAAGGAGGGGCAGGGGCTGCTCACTGTGAACACATGCAGATCTCGTATCCACCCATCAATAAAGAGAGAGAGAGAGAGAGAGCATGTCAAGACTGTTTCCCATGTCTTCTAGTTTTCGTGTGATTGTTTGTCGGCAACGCGTGCACTACTCTAACACGTTGTCATAGCATGATAACGCTCTTGCATAGGTCTCTGGTACATCATCTAAAAATATCTATTTCAATTATTTTGCGGTGTTTATCTGGCCCTTCTCATTTCTCTCTCTCCCAGGTCGTGCCAACGGTGCTGCCATATCGCTCACCAACGGTGAGCCCCTGAAGTGCCTACTGTAGTCGACCAGCTCCACCGAAGATCATTGCCGCCAACGGCGACCACGGGCCACGCCTACCGTGATGCCCTAACCCCGTGCATGTCGCTACCCACAGCTTCATGCTAACCTCGCTAACCGTGCCACCGTGGCATCGCCACTGTCTAGCATGCGACCTTATCGACCATGCCAACCACACCGCCTCCGTCTTCGTCGTCGGTTGCACCCACTACACCGCCTCCATTGTCGTCATCGGCTGTGCCCACCGCATCGCCTTCGCTAATCCGATCTACGCCAGCCACACCCACCACACCGCTTATATCTTGCAATTTTTACCAAGCCTGACATTGCGCGCATTCGTAGTGAATTATTTGGCAAGATATAGTTTCCAACATACTAAGAGGCATTGGAGTGGGATCAAAGCCATTCTCAGGCACCTACAAAGTACTACAGATTTTGGACTCTTTTATCTTAAGAACCAACACACTAAAATTGTTGGATACTCAGATGCTGACTATCTTTCTAATCCCCATAATGTCAGACCATATATTGTATATGTGTTTCTAAACAGAAATACAAATATCTATTGAAAGTCTGCTAAACAATCAATAGTTGCTGCATCAACTAATCATTTAGAGATAATTACACTATTTGATACCACTCGTGAGTGCATATGACTTAGAAGATTGATTCATCGTATCCAAGAGTCTGGATAAAACCCTCACAGCTCTCTATGAGGATAATACTGCTTGCATTGCATAGATGAATAATAGCTATGTTAAGACTCCGATGACAAAGCACATGCTCCCTAATTCAAATGAGTGAAAATCATGTAGATTTATTCATTAAAGCCTTGCAAGCTTCTACCTTTGCGAAGCATGTTCATTGCATTGGCACAAGAAGGCTCAAAGAGCTGTTACCTTTACGGGGATATTGAAATCTTCATACATATTCATCTTTGAGATGAAACGTTGTACTTGTTTTTCCTTAATTAAGTTTTGTCCCAATTGGTTTTCTTAATTGAAGGTTTTTAATGAGTCAACATATGTATAGCAAGAGTGCGAGCTATGTACTCTTTCTTTTTACTATTTTTTCATTGGGTTTTTTCGGAGGGAGTTTTTAAGAAAGCATAAGCATGTCATTGGCAGAATGTCCAAAGGGAAGTCTTATAATATTGGTCCACTAGGCCCTATCATGTGGACTCTTTACCTAAATGAGATGCAATAATGGTTAAGACACAATAAGGCTCATGAGGACATGTTTGTCTAGTTTAGTCCTATATTGCTTATTCTATTGAGAGAGCATACCTCCTCCCCCAATATAAGGAGGGGTATAGGGTTGCTCATTATACACACCTGTGGATCTTGTATCCACATATCAATAAAGAGAGATAGAGGATGTCAGTACTATTTCCCGTGCCGTGCCTTCTACTTTTTCAAGTGATTGTTCGTGGACGTAACAACCACTACTTTAAATAAGGTGTTGACCTTGACATATTTATGAGGTAGAGGTTGAGAGGAGGCTATAGGTTATTAATAGCCTACACTAATTAGGTGTAGTAGCAAAGCAAGCAAGCATATTGTCAAATGAATTGTGAACCGTACAAATAAATAGAAAATGCGCAGCTCGGCCTCGTTAAAGCTCGGGTCACCGGCCAGAGAGATGCTTCCTGTGATATCGATCAAGGCCTGACGAAGGAAGGGGAGGGGAGGGAGATGACGACCAAGGTTGCATTTGCGGTGGTGTTCCTGGTGTTGCTGTCCGCGACCAAGGCAACAGCGCATTTTCGGCTCGGTGTGGCGGACGAGAACTGGGAGAATCGCATGCAGGCCAGGATTCACCACGGTGACCCCTTGCGCGACCTCGTCGACGCGGCCACACGCTTCCACCGAGACATACATGACAAGTCCGTACCACCGATTCTCTTTCGTATATACTCCATCCGTATGGATATACATACATACATACATACATATATGACATATCTGGATGCATATTAACTGTTTGTTAATCGATCGATGCTGACACTAACAGCCGGCGCTCCCTCCGGGATCTAGATGATGAAGCACGCACATAGCCGGCCGGCTATCAGCGATGAATCACCATCAACTAGTACGAGATCAGCTGGGCCATCGTTCCTAACTGATCGACTTCAATTTATCATCGTTTGCTGGACTGGTGGATCAACCAAAGTCAACCTACCATATCTAGAAAAACAAAAGACAACCACCTATTTAATTGAAACACACTACATCACCAAAAAAAGGAAAGAAATATACTACATCAACTGTATGGCTATGAATCCTGATGTATAATGATTTGTTCAGAGGATTTGGTTTATGTGCTAACGAATAGAATCGGTTTCCATGGTTCTGTTCGTTTTATCGTTGTAAATTGATGTATAATGATTCAATCCTATAAAGTCAATTTTCTTCTTCATCAATCTTTTTCAATGTGAATAGGAGAAGATGAATCGAGGAAAAATAAATAATAAAAGGTATATGAAAATAACAAAGCAAAAAAGGTATATGAAAACCCAGCGCAGGGAAATCTACTTTCCATGTTGGCTGGATTGGCCAGGCGGACATCGATTATTTCCTTAGTTTTTTGGGGAAAAAACTTATGACTTGTTTGGAAACTCCAATCCCGGCCAGGATCTCGGCCAATTCCTGGGGATGGAACTAATGGGGCAAATTTCCTCAGGCCAGCCAGAATGCATGTTTGGATGCCCACGAGACAGGGATTTCCTGCCCTAATCCATGTCGTTTCCACTGGGAAATAAATCATCGACTCCCCACGTCAGGAAAGCTCTCCCCGTCACATCGCCTCTTCTTGCACGCACCTCATCTCCGCCTCACGACGACCTTGTGACTACGACCACGACCACCTACGCCTTCCTCGACAGCCTCAACCTAACGCCCCCAACTCACGTCGTCGCCTACCGAAGCCCCCTTCCCGACGACTCAAGACCGAGTTGCCGCCCCCAACTCGCACAAGCGAAGAGGTAAGAACACCCTACTAATTTTTACATTGGCAGAGGAGATGGCCATGTAAAAATCACCGTTAAGCTGACATGAATGTTATTCTCACCGGCGTTCGAGGACACTGACTCCCAAGGCGGGTATTGCCTAGGCGCCCGCGATGCAACGACCAGGCTCTAGCTCAGGGAGCTCAGGGCTGTCGCCTACGACACGGAGAACGTGGTCGGGGAGTGCGAGTATGAGGCCGCCCGTCGCAGGGTCGAGGCCCATGAGATGGAGCGACCAGGGGACAACGACGGCCACTGTAAGCGCATCCGTCAGGAGGTAGGTGGATCATCTTGTCTCTCGAGGTAGCCCTGTTGTGTATATATGCTTCCTGTTCAACAAAATGCCAACTCCAACATTGTCATTATGATGGTTGGTAACAAATCTGACCTTAGCCACTTGAGGTCAGTTCCAAAGGAAGATGGTTAGGCATTAGGAGAGAAGGAAGGGTTATCCTTCCTTGAGACCTCAAGACTCTAAGCCTTGAATGTTGAGAAGGCATTTCAGACTATCCTTTTGAGATTCATCAAATCATAAGCAAGAAGGTTCTTGCTGCCCAAGAGGCAGCAGGCAATGGACCTCCTATCCAGGGAACCACCATCAATGTTATTGATTCATCTAGTAACACGAAGAGAGGGTGTTGTTCTATCTAGGTACAAACAAAGACTGGAGATGCTGCAAAAGGAAATATTCATAGATCTTCAACACCGTAGGTGTTATGTATGTCACTTTAACTCCTTTTGGCCTGTAATTCTAGTGGGGTTGTAATCACAATTCATAATGCCAAAAGGAAATTTTCCTTTAAGGTAGATATCATGTGTAGTGGCAAAGTAGAGACCATTTTTTTTGGCAGACTTACAACAGTTTTAGAGCAATGCCATCTTTTCCTTAAGTATGCTTGTCATAAATTCTTCTCTGGTATGAATTATTGGATCAGCAAAATCAGATATTTTATTGTATTTTTACATGTGTTGGCAGTATTATCCAACATCTTTGTGCTAGAAACTCAAAACATATGAAAATATCCATGTCCCAAGCATTATTCTTCCAACCCGAACAACTCACCTATTCTCCTTTTATGTTTTTTTCCATTTTTGGTGATCCTGATTGATCATTCTCTTGTTTCTTGAGCTATACTGCGCATGTGCTACCTTCTCGCGTGAACCATATCCTTCAATAAGAAGTACGTGTAATGTGTTAAGATTTTTTTAATTTTTTCATGGCCAGGATTTTTATCACTATTGTTCCCAAACGACAACAGTTTTCCTTGGGTTAAAGGAGATTCCATGTGCCCTTAAAATTCTCCACAGGGATTTTGCCATTGGTTTTCCTACCCCTTGCTTCCAAACATTATTTTTCGTGGGTTCATTCCCTAGGAACACTACTAGGAAAACCATTTCCCTACTGTTTTTGGGCTTTTCCCTAGTACTGGTAAGGTGCCCGTGCGTTGCAACGAAACTCCAAATCTTAGAGAAATAATATTTATCTTTAACACATGAAGTAAATCAATCAATTAAAATATGGTGATATATACGGGCATCATATTAGTGCAACACGATAGAACAAGAAATTTATGCGACAATTTTGGAAATGAACGATAGCAAACAATATTTTTCTATAGTTTACTTCAATACATAAATAACTGACATACCATCATGTAAATTAAGTACAAACCAACAAATAAAGTAGACATCATGCATTAAACAGAACATGATGATATACATTCTATTCATTTCTACCTCAGTTCTCTTAATCGTGAAGGTCATCCTTCCGTTTCGTGGTGCTTCAAGACCTAGATGATCTGTTGGTTCTTGACAACCGCCTATCCTCCGAGTCTTGCTTGATGTCTAACAACTCAGAGGAAAGCTCTGCGGTGGTTTCAGGCCACGGGATGAGCTTGGCAGGAATGACAACTTCCAAAGGTGGCTCAATTACCCACCTGTAAAAGAACAAATTCAGTTGTAGAGCTAAAAAGAAAAACTCAATGTGTTTAAGAATAGAAGAGAAATCGAGAAATATGAGCAAACAGTTTAATAGTCTGATAATCACAGTTGCGAACCTGACTCTTTTTGTTGGTTTCAGTAAAATCAACAGTTTTTTGCCTTCTATTGCTAACATTTTTCAGGAGGAAGCTTCCCATGGCACATAATTTAGGATAACACTTTTCTCACATGAGGACCTGATCTTTTTATTTTTCAAGTGATTGGAGGACCTGGTCTACAACCATGCTTTGCACAAAAACATGTGTTGGATAGAGTTAGACATGATTTCTAGAGTGATCTGCTGAAATTAAATATAGCAAAATGGTGTAATATTGCTTGCTTCATCAGAAAAAAGTACTATCACCAAAAACTCTTAGTCTATCTGAAGCAATCGATGATGCTGAATGGGATAAAATGGTTTATGCAAAAACAACTTTCAAAATGTAAATTTTCCATGTAGTCTAATGAAAATAGTGGTTTTCTAGCTCCTGTATTGCAGAAAACAGAGTTAACTGTTAAGCACTATTTTTTTTTGCACCTAACAACTTATCACTAAAAATGTATGATTTTTAGCATTCCCAACTCCCAGCAACCAAGTCCAACTGTTTGTAAGATGAAATCAAAGTTTCAAGCAAGAGACAAATCCATCATGCTGTTAGATCAGAAGAGCCAACTGGAACTTTGCGTCAGCACCTAATGCCAATATGCCATGTGAATACACATTGTGGACCTGACATAGGTATACTATTCTATGAATAGTTGAGTCATGGTTAAAGTACTGCAATAATGCATCGTTGCATGTGTTGCAAATAGCCCTCATACCATATTGTCTAGCTTCTAGCTTCAGGCAGCTCACCTAATGCCAATCTGACATAGGTATACAACCTCCGAGGACCAGGCATTCAGGTGGATCCAACAAATTTTACACAATACTACTACATTCCTAGGATCTTTATTAAATCTGCTACAACATGAACTAATGACCAATTTTGAATGCAGGGGAGAAAACAAGATTGCAAGAGTAAGGGTCAAGTTGTATTGAAATTATTTAAATCAATGAATACATGTAAAATTGCACTAAATTTATCATAGGCAAATTATAATATGACTGCATGAGAAAAAAAACCAAGATATAACAAAGAAACTGATGGCAGCATTCCTGGGAAATGTTTAAATGACTAAACCCCAACAAAGAGTAATTATTTTAGCAATGCAAGCACATTGCGCACCCTTTATGTTCACTGCACACCTAGTCATCACTACTGAGAAGCACTACCAAAATCCACATGAGCAAGACTAAACTCCAAAGGGTTTCTTGGCAATGGAAGGTCTGAGAATATCTCCATTGCTCGGTTCATCATTAGTTGTAGGATTTACATGGATGCCGAACAACTTAAAAGCTCAAGAACTTTACATCTAGATGATACAGAAGAACCGTTCCAAGGATACATTAGGCAACTAAAGGACAATTTAATTTGTAGACCTGCATCTGTGCAATCAAACAAATAGGTATGCACTTAAAATTGCCATACCTTCAGCAAATATAGGACCACTCTTCAGTAGGCCAGTGGCTCTTTGCGTAAAACCTTTTGCCACAAGTCGCGCTTTGTATCTTTCTACATTCCCTTGGGAGTCGAGTTTTGTTTTGTAGACCCATTTGACCCTCTTGTTTTGGCTCCTTTAGGAACAATTTCCAAGTCCTGGACTTTATTAGTCTTCATGGACCTCATTTCCTCTTCCATGGCTTTAAGCCATTTTGAAGAATTTTCGCTTCTCATGGCTTCTTCAAATGAGGTGGGGTCATCCTCCATTTGAAATTCCTCTGTATGATAAATCGATAATCATCGAAATAAATGATCTTCTTACTCTTTGAGACCTCCTGGGGCCTCCACATTTGGTACATCTTACATTTGAAATTCTTTGTTGCTCCCCTCATTTGTGGCAATGGGTTCTATAGGATCTGAAGAACAGGTTCCTCATTCAATGTTGCCCACAGGAGGAACAACAACAGTCTTGGCACCTGATATCTTGTACTGCGTCGGTCTTGGTGCAATGAGTAGTGAGAAGAGTGGCTCTTGAATCATCGGAGTGGGCACATATACCGCTTCTCTTCAAGATCAAACTCTCGAGCTACCATGCTCCCCTCATCATTTCATCCTCTAAGAAGGCAGCGTGTCTCGTTTCTACAAACTTTGTATATCTGTCTGCAGACGGTGAGAAGCGAAAACCTTTTGACTTTTCGGGGTAGCCAATGAAATGGCAACTTCTTCATTTTGGGATCTAGCTTCCCAAGGTTTGGGTTAAATACTTTAGCCTCAGTGAGGACTCCCCACACACGTAAGTGGTTTAGTGAGGAACTCTTCACATCCACAACTCGTGCAGTGTTTTGGGCACCGACTTACTAGGCACTCTATTGAGAATATGAATGGCGGTTTTAACGCCTCCATCCATAAACTCAATGGGAGTGTGGAGTAGCTCATCATGCTTCGCACCATATCCATCGAGGTGCAGTTGCGTCTTTCATTACTCCATTTCTTGAGGTTCGCTTGGGTGTAGAATCTTTGGGCTACTATGCCATTTTCTGTAAGCACCTCGCAAAAGGTCAGGAACTTGTCCATATGGGGTATGTCGTAGTAGTACTCCCCCACGATCGGATCGAACTATCTTAATCTTTAAATCGTGTTGGTTTTCAACTTGACCTTAAATATCTTGAATTTATCCAAGGCTTCATTTCTTTCTTTGATTGGATAAATATATCCATAACAGGAGTAGTCATCTGTGAATGTTATGAGCGAGTCATAACCATCCACACTTTT